>SSNS01000696.1:0-52500 GCA_006937985.1 Aphyosemion australe | reverse complement strand
TGAAGGCCCTCGTAGGATCTCCAGCCGTTCTTTCACGTAAGTCCCGCATGCTTGGTGGTTTTTAAGCGAAACCGTTCGAAAACGGACATGGATTCAAAGAGGGCAGGGTAATGCTAATGTTAGCAACACGCTGGCTAACCGGCGGAACCCAGGCCTCGATATTAAATTGTTAGTTATAGTTTACTTATAGCTAATCTAAAAGCATAAAATGGACACGTATAGGTCTATACGCACCTTTTAATGGCGTCATGTTCAGGAAAATGAGCAGACGGTTGTATCTTATGTGTTTTGAAGAATGACCTTTGTGTAATGACATGAGGCGCTGTGAGTGAGCTAAGTTTGTTAGCAGATTAGCAAGGTTACCTGGTCATCTGCACAGTTTAATTGCGTTTTTCACGTTTTAAATCAACAAATATAAAGATCTTAAATGGGGAAATGCTAGCTTTTTTGTGTCTGAGAGCAACTTAGTAGAGTTAGCTTAAACTAGTGCGGTTCATTCATCCTTTAGTTACTGGTAAACGTCTTGCTGGGATTGGTGCGCATGAACATAACCAAGTGTTTTCTTACGTGTCGTTAAAAACCGAGTTTTGACATTCAGGTGTTTGCGCAGTTAGCTGGACAGAAACCGGCGCTGTTTATCCCATTTATTGAGCTGTTCTAACCGGATGTGTCCCTCCGCAGGCAGGGACTATGCCGCTCAAGCCGCCGCCGCTGCCAGCGTCGCCACCGGACGCATCGTGGCTGTCATCGGCGCCGTCGTCGACGTCCAGTTCGACGAGGGTCTCCCTCCCATCCTCAACGCCCTGGAAGTCGCCGGCCGCGACAGCAGGCTAGTCCTGGAGGTGGCTCAGCACCTGGGTGAGCATGTCTCTGATGGTGTCCTTCCACCCTTTAAACAGCCCTAGAGGAAGCCCCCATGTTTGCTGAGACTCTTCTGTTTACAGGGGAGAACACAGTGCGGACCATCGCTATGGACGGTACTGAGGGACTGGTGCGTGGACAGAAGGTTCTGGACACCGGGGCTCCCATCAGGATCCCAGTAGGTCCCGAGACCCTGGGCAGGATTATGAATGTGATTGGTGAGCCCATCGATGAAAGAGGTCCCATTACCACCAAACAGTGAGTTGATCTGCAAATTTTCATGTACAATGCCTTTACTGGGCTCTGAAATGTGACTATATTTTATCATTTTTTCCTCCAGGACTGCACCCATCCATGCTGAGGCTCCTGAATTCACCGACATGAGTGTGGAGCAGGAGATCCTGGTGACTGGTATCAAGGTGGTGGACCTGCTGGCCCCCTACGCCAAGGGAGGAAAGATTGGTATGCTTCGTTATCACCATGAGTTACTTGAAAAGAGGGAAGTCTAGATGATATTCATTACCAGTACCATGTAGTCTGTGCTGCTGTTGTTGGAGTGTTTGCTCCTGAGAACTTTGTTTCCCAAAGTGCTATATTGTTTTTACCCAATTGGACAACACTAGGACCAATCAGAGCAATGAACAACATGACGGAAGTCAGTCAACATGGTGGTCCTCCATACATCGTTGAAGAACCCTTTTTCAAAATAAATGACTTGAGTGCCTCTATCTCAGTGGTTCCCAAACGTTTTTCCTTGAGAACCCTCGTGTCAAAGACGAGCCAGAACCCCCAACTCCTGCACACATTAATGTGATCATTTTCAAACTTTATACAGTTATTACTTTTCTATGGAGATCTGATTATACTGTAGGAACCACTGCTCTATCTGATCATGTCACAAAACAAGCTCAAGTCTAAATCATCCAAAGTTGATGCCAAAGCCGTTTTAATCGAGCACCGTTCCTGAACCTACGCCATCTTTGTAGTTTTTCTCCATTGCAGCTCTGACGCTAAGCTCACCCAACGTCTCTCTACAGAGCGCTGTGATCGGCCCTCCTTAAAATTGTTTGGTCCAGTGGGAGACCTGCTAGCTCACACTGGAGCGTTGCTAGACTGACCTGCAGATTAAAATCTGTTGCTACACCTACAGTTGGTCTAGATTTCTAGGCTAGCTCGTTTTAGCTTCAACATGTAATAAATACCCTAGTATGGCTGAATCATTTAAAGCAGCGTGACCCTGTGGTGCTGACTCGTGTGTTCTGGTCTCAGGTCTGTTCGGTGGTGCCGGTGTAGGAAAGACTGTATTGATCATGGAGCTGATCAACAACGTGGCCAAGGCCCACGGAGGTTACTCCGTGTTCGCCGGTGTGGGAGAGCGTACCCGCGAAGGAAACGACTTGTACCATGAAATGATTGAGTCTGGTGTCATCAACCTGAAGGACACCACCTCCAAGGTGGGCTTTGTGAAGATCTTTGAGAACATGGTCATCATTCTGGGTAAACTCACGCTCTAACTTAGGCTCTCCTCTCTGCTAGGTGGCGCTGGTGTACGGGCAGATGAACGAGCCCCCTGGTGCTCGTGCCAGAGTGGCTCTGACAGGACTGACCGTGGCCGAGTACTTCCGTGACCAGGAGGGTCAGGATGTGCTGCTCTTCATCGACAACATCTTCCGCTTCACACAGGCTGGCTCTGAGGTTTGTGCTTCCTCACAGTAACTTTTGTCTGAACATGGTTGTTTTAATTTGCTGCTGATGAAGTGACTTCCTGTTGCAGGTGTCTGCCCTGCTGGGTCGTATCCCCTCTGCCGTGGGGTACCAGCCCACTCTGGCCACTGACATGGGTACCATGCAGGAGAGAATCACCACCACCAAGAAGGGTTCCATCACATCCGTGCAGGTAAAGATGGCGTACGCCCACGGCGGATGCAGGTTGACCACAGGATCTGTTTTGAGTTGAACTCGTCTCCCTCTGATAGGCCATCTACGTGCCGGCTGATGATCTGACTGACCCTGCCCCCGCCACCACCTTCGCTCACTTGGATGCCACCACTGTGTTGTCTCGTGCCATCGCTGAGTTGGGCATCTACCCTGCTGTCGACCCGCTGGACTCCACCTCCCGTATCATGGACCCCAACATTGTTGGAACTGAGCATTACGACGTCGCCCGTGGCGTGCAGAAGATCCTCCAGGTAAGAGATTTGACGTTTGGTTTTTTAAGTAGACTAACTGAATCTTGATCAGATCACCCTAACCCGGTGTTGTTCTCCTACCAGGACTACAAGTCCCTTCAGGACATCATTGCCATCCTGGGTATGGATGAGTTGTCTGAGGAGGACAAGTTGACGGTGGCCCGCGCACGTAAAATCCAGCGTTTCCTGTCCCAGCCCTTCCAGGTGGCCGAGGTCTTCACCGGTCATTTGGGCAAGCTGGTGCCCCTCAAAGAAACCATCAAAGGCTTCAAGAGCATCCTTGGAGGTGAGGGTCCTCATGGCTATGATCTCTAACCTTCTCAGCTTGAGTCTGACTAACGCGTGTTGTTGTTCAGGTGAGTACGACGCTCTGCCTGAGCAGGCCTTCTACATGGTCGGGCCCATTGAAGAGGTAGTCCAGAAAGCCGAGAAGCTGGCTGAGGAGCACTCGTAAACATCTGAACATTTGACCTCACAGAAGAGGAGAGCCTGTGGTTAGGAGCACTTGGTTTGTAAAACATGTCATACAAATGTACCTGTCCTGTCATCCTGAAGAGAAGTTCTATTTAATGTTTCCAGTCAAAGATGGAATAAATTCCTGTCTTTACACAAACCAACTGGTCAGCTCTGGGTTTCATTATTGCTCGTTTTAGCTCAGCGTTTTTGTTCCTTGTGAGGAATTTGATCAAGTGGTTGGTTGTAATTATCCATTCTGCCCACAAGGTGGCGGCCCGGAGCCGTACTACGCTTGACTTGTAGCAGCTTGTTACATCCTGAAATAAAAGGTGGAGAAAAACTGATGCTTGTTTTGTTTTCCCACTTTCAGCAACTTTAATTAGCTCCATTCTAATTAAGTTATTAGTTAACGAGACTCTAGATTTCTACCATGACGACATGGGAGTTTTGTAAAACTAACAAACATGGTTTTATTCTAAATGTGGAAGAACATAAAAATGAATTTCTAGTGTGGAACTTCATACCATTTTTACAAAGCATGAGATATATTTAAGGCTACAAATGTTTGATTAAATGTAATTCAACATGGGTTAAGAGATCTGACTACCTTTTGGCTCCTTGGTCACTATTTGACCAAAATGTTGAGGGGAAGTGGACTTGAGTATTCTGAGGGACGTGTGTTATTATGAGACTGCAAAACGCAAATTAAAGTACCATTACAGTTGTGACAGCTGTCTGAGGCAGACATGGGAGTGTGCTGAAGTGTGATAGTCGGACAAAATGCCAATAAAATACTTTTACTTTTTAAAATTCAGAAAATGTAGTGGAGTAAAAGTAAAGTAGGCTTCAAGGAAATCACTGAAGTATTGAAAATTTGTAAACATTCTGTCACTATTCTGGAAATATTTAGACTTTTACCCAAAGGTTTGCCTTGATTCTGAAAATATTTCCCGGAAAAAAAAAACTTTTTTGACAGCGAGATTGAAGCACTGGACACTTGACAAAGCATGTATGATCGGGGAGCTTTGCCTTGGTCCCCAAAATGTATTGGAACGGCCCTGGGTGTGGGACTGAGTTTTGAAGGTGATCTGAATTGTATCAAATATTACATGCTTATAAATTATTACTATAAAGTTACAGACGTGTAGTGGGGTGTATCTACCTACATTTTCCTTTTCAAGCACTTTTTTTTTTTTTTATGCGACTATTTTCCTATCCTGTCTGTCTCTTAGCTGCATCTCCTCTCAATCCTCCAGAAAAACTGCTGCCTGGCTTCTTCATTTTCAACTCATGAGTTACTTTTGAAATTAGCACATCAAAAAGATCCGTCGATCCGCAAAAATAGTGGAATGTGCGCTGTGCGGCCGCGCCAGTGAGGTGACGTCACCGAAGCACGGCAGATGAGCTCTGCAGCAGCGGAGTTCATCAGGCACAAATGAAAGACAGAAAGTATGAGCAAACATGATTGATCGTGTGTTAATTATGTTTTTGTTGGTGGCGCCACTTTGAGAATGTTATTGTGGCCGTGCGCAGGACGCAGCTGCCGGCGGAGCACATCAGCAATCAGAGCTCTGCCGCTCTCCATCCTCTCCACCCAAAAAAAGACCCGGTACACTGAGAGTCTAAATAATGTAATATATGTAGAAACTGGATCTTTTTTCGGGCTCCCCCTGGGTGTGTAAGTTGAGGATTTCCAGGGGAGCCCGTCACCCTTTCAGGGGAGCCGGGCTCCCTTTAGTTCCCCCGTAATTCGAACCCTGGGTAAAATAATTAGTGGATGAGGAACACACGTGGATCACTGAGACCTTCAGAATTGCTGTTCCCTCGTTCTGCCACTAGATGCTGTTCCTACACACGGTCAGAGCTGTTCTTATATTTAGGAACATTTTCACGCACAAGTACAAATTGGTAAATACCACACAATGCGTAAAATTGTTCCCACGCACGAAATAGGCACAGATCTGTTCGTAAGTACAGTTGATAAATGAGGCCCCTGGTCTGCTGACTCCATATAAATAATGTAATTGAAAGTGGGTCATTTTTAGGGCTCCTCCTTGGTGTCTTACTTGAGGGCTTTTAGGGGAGCCCTTCACCCTTTCAGGGGAGCCTGGCTCCCCTTAGATTCCACCGTAATTCGAACCCTGAATACCATACCAGCTTATGTGCTAATTAAGTTTGTGCTATATACTGTATACAGGCTTGGTCCTACTGTTACAAATGTTTACGATCATAAATAATGGTGACATATTTCATACGTCACTAAAAGACTTATTTGAGAGACGTGAAGATTTGTAATTTCACTGATCCTTACACGTTGAACCTTGTGGGGAAGGTGACTTATCCGACTCTCCAACGACACCAAGAAGCATAGCTACAACAAACAATTGAATCAACTAAACAAATCACATTCCTTTTGGTGCAAATTTTATTTCAGCTGAACTTTCAAGCACTTCAGTCAGAATTCAAGCACTTTTAAAACAGCATCCTCTGTTCTAGTCTTCTTACATTTTAAAGGTAGCTTGGTCTTGCTTCAGGCTTCAGTTGTAATCAGGTTAAAAGCTGGTTGAGGTTTTTATTTGCTTTCTTTATTTCTTTATTACCTTTAACACAAAGCGATAATCAGTGCTGGGTAAGCCCAAACACATGATAAACTGGCCTTGAGAACATCACTAGTGATTTCATGGACAACAATTCAAGAAGAGACAAACGTCTTTGGTGTATTGTCCTCTGATGGCACGTTAACTGGATGGACACAAGTTATTTCTTGGCAAGAGGAATTGCCTCTTTGAGAAAGAGGTAATCAGTAACACAAGATGGCATGTATGACAACGGCAGCACTAAAAGCTTGGCGTCCCATCCGGGGGAGTAGCGTTTTCGGGGACAGATGGCCGACACGGCGTGCTCCATACAGTTGACTACCTTCATCAGATCAGTGTCGGGAAACTTTGACATCTTTACTTCTATCCCTTTTGTCACTGAGGAGGTGAGGGTGGGGAGAGCACACATTAGAAAACAAGACATGAAACTGAGTTACAAAGGAAAAAGATTAACCACTTGTACCTTTTTGAACATAATCACTTCCGTAGTCGTCCTTGACGTGCTGGGGCAGGCGGTCCCACAGGGTTTTGACGTTTTTGACAATGATCTGGCTGTCGGTTATGTTGGTTTTGAAGAAGCCTGGCTCAATGCAAAGGACTTTGACACCAAAAGGAGCCATATTTAGCCTGAAAAAAGGAAATTTGTAAGAAATCTTTGTGTCAACATGCTGAAAGATAAGCTAATATTTCACCTGAGGCTGTCGTTGAACGCCTCTACGCCATATTTAGAGACACAATATGGCCCCCCAATGGTGCTGATCCTCCCAGCAACACTTGCGACATTCACCACTCTCCCCTTGGCCTTCTTGATTAGTGGCAGCACGCTGAGAGTGACTCCGATCACCCCGTTCAGGTTCACGTCCAGCATGGATTTATAGTCATCCAGGATGAGCCAATCACATGGACCATAGGGAACCCCTACACCAGCGTTGTTCACCACAGCCCAAAGACCTGGAATAGAAAACACATCCAAACAATGTCCAAACTTTGAAAAGTGAAAAGTATGTAAATGATTATGGATGCTTTTAGGGTTCACACCAACAGTTAATGGTGCAGTACATAGTGTAACGGATTGAACATTCCATTCTGTCTGCTCATTAGAAGTTTTACACGTTCTGTTTAGAGTTTGGTTCTGGTCTTGTTGGGAAATATTTAAGTGATGGACCTGTTTGTCCTCTGTCGGATCGTAGAGCTGCATGCACGCATGTAGCCATCAGAGGTGAGAGCCGAGTCTAAAGCCCGGACCACCAACAGGGTGAATGACATCAAATTATATTAGGCACAGACATTTTACAACTTTGGGATCAATTTTATAGAAATTGTTTTAATAATTTTCTTCAGTTGAAAACCTTGATGTACTTGAGCAAACAGAACAGGTATTGGTTGCTGTCAAATGACCTGTTCTGATTGGCCAAAGCAGCCCGCGGCTGTCTTAGGATGTAAATAATACAACAGTCTCTCAGATTAGAATTCAAATAAACTCACCACGCTCTCCTACTTGGTCTGTGATCATCGCTGCGACTTTGGCCACGCTCTCCTTCGAAGTAACATCCAGGTGGGTGGTGATCAGGTTGCTGGAGCAGGACTTCTTCAGACTTTCCTCGCCCTTCTCGGTGAAACACCCCGCGATTACCCGGAAGCCCAGCTTGTCCAGGTGCCGAGCTAGCAGGTTACCAAAGCCGCTGTCGCAGCCTGTGATGTACACATACTTTCCACCCTTGTCGGACACCCTGGGCTGCTCCCTGACCCAGCGGTACAGGTAGAAGAGAACCACCACGCCCAGTAGATACAGGTACATGTCTGTAATGTCACAACGAGTTACGTTATTTCAGTTACAGCAGTTGTTCAGAAATGTCCCAATGACATCAGAGACTCAACAACAAAGGTTCTAATCATCACTAAGAAGGCCCTCAATGGCTTGAAGTTTGACTGTTAACATGAATACATTCATCATAGATTGTAACGTCCATTTTCACTGAGGCGCCCTAAAACTTAATACATTTTCAACTCCTGCCGGAAAAATAAAACTCTTATAGAAGTGCAAAAAAAGTTAGATATGGTTTCCCTTCATTTTCTCCACAGATCTTTTTAATAATTTAAGACCAAACCATAGACATGTCTGATAGTTTTGTTTACTATAAAAATAACGAGGTAAAAAAAAAAATTAACTACAAAAAATTGTAGTTAATTTTTTGTTTTACCTCGTTATTTTTATCATCTGGCCCAAAAAGGTTTCTCCCATCAAAGCGCAGTTAAATACTTTTTAATTTTAATACGTCTTGAGGCATTTGGATCATGTAAACATAGATATGGAACCCTTTGTTGACTCAAATGCCCACAGAGATGCTACTCTTCTTTATCAGTCCCAACACACCAAGGCCATTTTTTTATTTCCATGCAATTTGCAAAGAAGTAGAATAAGGCCTCTTTTAAAAGATTATGTGATGACCATCTGTCCCTGGTGGTCTTGGAAGCTTAATTTATTTGGTATTAATGACAACAGAGGATTGCCGTAGATCACAAAAGTTTTTATAATGGGAATTAATTGGGCTAAAATGAAAAGATATTTGAACATCATATTCTATACAACAGAGATGATCATGGAATCTTAAAAATAAGAATAAGAAAACCCAAGCTTACATTTTCATTCATTAAAAATCACCAACTAGAATTGCTCATCTTTTCCCCTACTGCTGTTTTGTTTTGCTATTCATCAAAGTTTTTTCTTCGTGCCACTAAGGCCTTGTCCACACGTTTTTTAAAAAACGAATATTCGCCCTCCCAAAAAATAGCGTCCACACCACCTCGTTTTTAGAAAAAACTCCATCCACACGTAACCGCATTAAGCACATTCATAGGCATGCCAGACCTGTAGGTGGCAGTAGTTCCCCCGAATCCTATTCATTTCGTCTTCCTGCTCAACTTCAACAAAACATGAAACATGGCGCCTAGCTAGCTTGTGTGGACCGATAAGAGGTAGAGTTGCTCTTAAATGTAGCAGAAATTCTGCTTGTAATAACAAAGAGACAAAAAGAGCTTGGATGATTGATAACGCGAGCACAGTTCTGAGGGCATCCATGTTGTAGTGTAAACACCGGTCACACATGGGGACATTGTGAAACCTAAATCTCCGGTTATTTCTGTCCGAACAAAAACGCTTAAAATGGAGAAAATGCAAATTTTTACTTTGGCTGGAGTTTTTTAAAAAGATTTGTTTTTGGGTGGATGACAGGCCGAATCGTAGAAAAATATCTTCGTTTTTGGTACTTAGTGCATCCCGAAGACCACTATTAGTGCTTGTACCACAGGTTGAGAACCACTGAGTTGTCAGATTTACATTTTATGTTATTCCTGGTTTCTGAGTGAGACTTAGAGGCATGAAACAAGAAAATGCAGTTTTCTTTTAATCTCCAGAGGGAATCATTCTATCTGGGACTGACGTTTCATGTAAGAGTTCAGACAAGAGTCAGCACAAGCACTTTTTATAAAACAATGCCGCCAATTTGCCACAATGCTGAGGCGGCATCAGGGAGCGTTAGGTCGTTTATAAAACCTCTGACCGTGGCGGTAATGTCACGCAATCATGTCCGTTTTATAAAAGATTACGCGATGGCGGCATAGGAGGTATGGGGGGCGGTCTCTGCACTGTCATGGACTTCCGTTTATCTTGGACATAACTTGCTTTTTTATTGCGATCGAAGGCGCGCTCGTTAAGTTTTTTTCACAAGCAGCTACAGGTGTCTGTCCTCCACAGTCCCTGTAAACTGTCAGATGATCTGAGCTGCAGATCTAATGGAGAGAATCTCCCAGAGCGCTTCATCGTTCCAGTTTATCATCTCAGCTGGTTCTGTTTACAAAACGAAACTTATTCCCGTGTTTACTTTCATTTTCAATATAGTTCCCGGCCGGAGCTCGGCATTAATTCATCACGTGGTCATGACACCTCCCTCTGTTACGCCATGGCTTAATGTGCGTTTATAAGACCAGTGAAGCCGCAATATTACTATCAAGCGTGGCGGCCCAAATGCCGCATTCGTGCCGCCACGTTTCAAAACAACCCTTAAAAATTTACTATTTCAACTAAAGTATCATCTATGGACAGTGTAATAGAATCATCTGTCTTTCTGTTGCCAAAAATCATGAATTTTGTTTTATTCCAATTTATAAGTAATTTATTGTCATTAAACCACTTCTTAAGTTTAGACATCTCACAACCCATGTTTTCCAATATTATTTTTAAATCATTCTCAGAACAGAATATATTTGTATCATCGGCAAACAATATGAACTGTAATATTCTGGAGACATCACAAATGTCATTAATATACAAATTAAAAAGCTTAGGACCCAACACTGAACCCTGTGGGACTCCGTATGTAATCATTTGAGAGTCTGAAATTTCATCTTCTAACTGTACGAATTGATTTCTTTTTGTCAATAAAAAAATCTATAAAAAGACCCACTGTGTATTGTTTCCTTTCTATTGCTGTTGTAATTTCTTCATTTAATTCTAATAATGCCAGGGATGTAGATTTATTTGATTGAAATCCATACTGATTCTCACTCAGCAATTTATTGTTCTCAATAAAGCTGTCTAGTTTTTGAACAAACCATTTTTCAAACACTTTAGAAGACTGGGGAAGCACTGAGATCGGTCTGTAATTATCAAAACTATGTCTATCACCATTTTTAAATATCGATATATTAATTTAGCAGTTTTCATTTTTTCTGGAAATATACCACTCTGAACAGACAAATTACCATTATAAGAGGTTTAACAACATAATCAATAGTTTTCTTTACAATCATCATATAGATCCCGTCACAGTCAATGGATGTTTTATTTTTACTTTTCTTTACTATCGACAAGATTTCCTTTTCACTTACATCCCCTAAAAACATAGACTGTAGAATTTTACTCCCTCCTTGTGTTTTTCTGCCTTCATTTGTTTTTGTTTCAATAGTTTTGGCCAAATTTGGCCCTATGTTTACAAAAAAATAATTAAATTCATTCACCACCCTCACCTGCAGAAGAATCCGAGGACTGTCTAAGCTGGAGTGGGCGTCGGCCTGAAACTGGTGTCTCCGGGTCTGCAGCTTTATAAGGGAGACCGGGGACAGTTGCAACAGGGGTTGGTTGCAACATGTCATTTTTCTCCAATAAGAAACAAGCTAGACTGATGACACACACACTGCACATCCTCTGTGTGATTCCCCTCAATGCAGAGAAAAGGTGGGGAAAATGCAGGAGCCTCTTCAAGATTTATTGGGAAATAACTGTTTTTGGGGTATGAAAGTAATTTTTTCCTTGAGATTTGTTTTTGTTATACTGTTGTCACTGTTTGTGATTCGCTCAAACATCTATGGTTTAAATAAGGGAAGTGTGAACTGTTAGCTATATTGGTTAGCATCCGTCAAGGTTTCCTTGTTTAGCTAGCACATGAGATTTTATCATGGATGACAGTCACGGGGACAGCTGCAACAGATGTTGCAACAGATGTTGCAACTGTCCCTGTATAATGAATTAAATGCTGTATAATGCATTAACATAAAACAGAGCATAACATGTAAACAACACAATTTAAACCATTTATATATACACATACATGATACATATGTCTCTATTTTCAGTAGGCCAAGAGAGAGAAAGAGGGTCACAGACAGAGAGAGCCTCAAACATGATCAGGAATTAAACATGATTAGATTATTCATAAAAGTTCTAACATTTACTCAATCAAAACTTATTGCCCTTAAGCTATTTTAACCAGTTGCAAAAAGCTTTAGAGTAAGAATTTGTTTTTGTATTGTTGTCATCAAATGTTTATTTTATTTTTACTGCTGTCTTTATGGCAGTTTGATACATTTTAAAGATTCATTTTGTGGTTGTGTTTTTTCCACAATGGTTTTGGAAGCCCAGTTTTGTCAGGGCTTCCAAAGGTTAATTTTGCAGTATTCCTTTACTGTCAGTAGGCAAATTAAAAGTAGCCTAATTGCCTCATTAAATGTTCTGGAAGTATTTTATTCAATTATAATCTTTGATAAGACTTTGATTGTCATCTGATCAAGGCTGATAAATGACAATTTAGTATTATCATAAATTACATTTTTGATTATATTATTTTTATCAAGACTAATAAATATTGTATTTGTAACATGTTGCAACCATCCCCCGAACAGTGTTGAAACTGTGCCCGGGCCGGGGACAGTTGCAACACTGGACAGCTTACATTTTAATGCAACTTTTTGAAGAATCTGTTCACTGTAGTCATCTTTAAATTGTTTTAATTATTAACAGAGGGATGAAAATATATTGTACAAAAATGTGGTTTGTCTTATGATGAATAAAATAAATGGAATCTCACCGCTGGATCCTTGTGGTCGGTTCATTCTGTCATGTTCGGGGTGGTGAGTGGATCCAAAATGTGGTGAGTGAGTTCCAGCAGGCATTTGAAGAAGGTTTAAGGTCTTTAATCCAGTAAAACTCAGGAACAAAGCAAACACTGACAACAACAATGAACCGACACAACTCAAGAGACAAACATGGCTTAAATACATGAGGAGCAGGGAATACAAGTGATTAGGGAAACGAGAGGCAGGTGGGACCAATTAACACAGAACTGAAGCTGGGGAGACAGGTATTTCAACCATTGATTTAAAATAGGAAATGGCCTGCATTCAAAAGGTGCCTTCTAGAGTCCTAGAACCCCCCAAGGTGCTTTACAACAGCCCAATGCAGCTACAGCAGCCCAGGGACTAACTGACAGAGGTCGGGCTGCTATAAACATTCGGTGCTACCAGTTCCTCTGACCAACTTCAGCAGGCAAGGTGGGTGAAGTGTCTTGCCCAAGGACACGAAGACTGCGACAGTGAGCGGGGTGCAAATCTGCAACTAGGGCTGGGCGATATATCGATATTTTTAAAATATTGATAAAAATTTCAAAGAAGATATAAGATGACATTATATCTTAATATCGATATAACTAGTCAAGCTGCGGAGCAAGCTAGCGGCTATCGCTAGCCGCTAGCTTGCGCCTTCTCTAAGCGGTCATTACATGTATTCTCAAGCGTCTACTTAATCAGGAAACCTCTGGGTCAATGTTCTGCTCTAAACTTTACATTTGGCTTAGTGGTTTTTAATTATTTGAGGACGTTTGTTCGTGTTTCAGCGAGCTGTTGCACCGTGGCTCCTGTCCCGACACAGCTCTGTTTATCCTGCTTGTGTGAAGACGGGCCAAACCCCTCCATTGTAAACAGGTACCTCAGGCATTTGTAATGGTTTGAAGACTCATGTTGCGGGTTAACATTTTATTTTGAAAGGGAATTCAGTGGCTGGGAGAAGTTGTTCCGGTTTTTGCCGTTTTGTTATGCTAGGAAACTGCTTTGTTACGAGCGATTCTGTTGAAAACGTTAAGAGTTTCAACCACCAGCTGTGTTCATCCTCAGAGCTAAGTCTCTGTCGGAGGCTTCACTTCGGATAAACGGAGAAGGAAGCCACCAACAGCGACTGTGAGGATGACCACAGCTGGTGGTAGAAACGTCAGCAAGAAAGGTAAAACTATCTTTTCTCTGTGTTAAAAAAAGACCCAAGTGATATATGAAGAAACACACAGAATTAACACACAAAGGAAGTTAAGAGTTTGTAAGGCGTGTGTTACGGCGACAGTAGCCCTAAATAAATACCCATAAAAGAGCAACCAGAGTCCGAGTCATTACAATATGATCGCTGAGTCAATATGAGTCAATAATGTGATATTCCTGCCATGTTTGCCTTAATAACTTTTAATAACTCCGTGCTGCATGAGCCATGTGACTGTAATCCTCAGTTGATGCAATTACATCATGAATTTAGCTTAACATGATAGATTTTTTTTGCTGGACAAGAAATTATTACTGGTAATATTGTGAATGATAGGATATATGAGCCACCTCTAGATGGAATTTAAATGATGTTACATTACATTGACGGTTACAATAATAGCTTACTGCTTAAAATTGTGTACAGCCAATTAAAGTCGTTTTTAGATTAAAACAATGTCTTGGAGGTTTTTCAGTCAGGTTTTAAATCTCTTCATAGCACAGAATCTGCTCTGTTGAGAGTTTTTAATGACATTCTCCTTGCTACAAACTCTGGGGATCCTGTGATTCTAGTCCTTCTAGATTTGACTGCTGCTTTTGATACAGTAAACCACAATATTTTAATGTCACGTTTGGAGCACTGTGTTGGGGTTCGCGGCACCGCCCTGGAGTGGTTCAGATCATACCTGACTCAGAGAAGTTTCTGTGTCAGATTAAACAGTTTCCACTCTTCCTCTGCTCCGTTGTCATGCGGGGTTCCTCAGGGCTCAATACTTGGACTGCTGCTTTTTAGTCTGTATCTCCTGCCTCTGGGGTCCATCTTCAGGAAGCATAAAATTGCCTTCCACTGTTACGCGGATGACACGCAGCTGTATTTGCCCCTTAAACAGAAGGATGGCTACAGTGTCAAATCTCTAGCAGTTTGTATGAACGAAATCAAATCTTGGATGGCTTTGAACTTTCTAAATTTGAATGAAAACAAGACAGAGATGACTATTTTTGGTACTGGTACCTCCAGCGAGCCCTCTCTTGTGGACTTGGGCCCTCTGGCACTGCACAGAAAGCCAACTGTGAGTAATTTGGGTTTTAAACTGGACAGCGATTTTAAGTTAGACAGGCAGATCAGTGCTGTGGTTAAATCTAGCTTCTTTCATCTGAGGCAGTTAGCAAAGGTAAAAAACATCTTATCTACAGAGGATTTTGAAACAGTAATTTATGCCTTCATTACAACTAGACTGGACTACTGTAATTCTTTGTATGTTGGCATTAGCCAGTCCTTACTGTCTAGACTTCAGCTAGTGCAAAACGCAGCTGCTCGGCTCTTAACTGGCACACGTAAGAGAGAACACATTACTCCTGTTTTATCATCACTACACTGGCTGCCTGTCCATTTTAGAGTCCATTTTAAGCTTCTTTTATATGTTTTTAAGTCTTTAAACGGTCTTGCCCCACCCTACCTCTCTGAGCTAATACACATTCATTCCTCTTCTCGGTCACTCAGGTCATCTGACCAGTTGGTCCTGGACGTTCCGAGAACTAAACGTAAGCTCAGAGGGGACAGGGCTTTCGCTGTTGCTGCTCCAAAAATGTGGAACTCGTTGCCAACACAGATTAGGAAGACCCCCTCTCTGGAAATGTTTAAATCAAAGACCCATCTTTTCAGCTTGACCTTTGACCCAGTATGAGTGTTGACATGATACTGTTTTAAGCTGTTAATGTGTTTTTATCTTTTTATCTTTATCTTGTTTAATGTGTTTTTATCTTGTATTTTTATCTTTATCTTTTATTCTGTTCATTACTTTTATGTTCAGCACTTTGGTCAGTGTTGCCTGTTTTTAAAGTGCTTTATAAATAAAGTTGGCTTGGCTTATGTGTGTGTAACTGTACTTTATTACCTTTCTTTTTTCTATAAGTTTATAGGCTGCTGTAACAAGTGAATTTCCCCACTGTGGAATTAATAAAGTCTATTCTATTATATTCTATTAATTATAAATATATAATAAAAGTGCCTGTGGGACATTTGAGACACGTATCTCTAGCTTTAACTGAGATGAAAAGATATTATTACAGACTCAAGGTCCAGTTTACATTAAAACAGTAACAAATCCAGTATAAAAATGAACCATGTAAAACACATAAAGATATAAACCTATGTGTGTGTTAAGACAGCTGTATCAGTGTTTCTAAAGCTCAGACTGATAGAGAATGGCACTAAGGTTAATGTTGGACAAGCATCAATACATTTTTATGCATTTAATCTGCTGATTAATTTATGTATAAAATTTCTCAAGACAGCTTGAAGGGCGTTAACTTGTAAATATTTTACAGGAGGAAAAATATCCAGATATATATCGTATATCGGAATTCATCTAAAAGATATTGAGATATACGTTTTGGTCCATATTGCCCAGCCCTACCTGCAACTTTTGGTTTAGAAGCACAGAAAAACTACATGCTGGTCATCGGTTCTGGATAGTGCAGTTTAGTGAAACTATACTTAACATGAAAGTAAGGAAATGTATCTTTGGGTGACTAATTCTTTGCTGTAACAAAGATTCTGAAGAACAGTTGACTCATCATTGCAAAACCTGATGAGTCAATTTACTGAGAGTTAGAACCTGTTGTCTATCAGTGGAATGAACACCATACGGGAAGTGGCTCCCAAAAAGAGCCAATATTCCTCTGTAGGTATTCCTCCTGTTCTAATGTCTGGTGCTACCAAGTCAGTTCTAGTCACAGGTGCACGACTTGCACCTTTACATTTTAAAGTGGCCAATGCCACCATTCCACAGAAACGTGACCATCACAAAGAGGAGCTGAGCTGTGGCTGATGTGTGCATGGCCAATATGTGTTTGATTCCTGATTCAACTAGAGCTTTAGCTAGAGGGAATACCAATAGCAGAATATTGAAGGGGAACTTTGCTCATTCTTGGGGTGCTACACACACATTTAGGGGTACCACATTACAATAAGGCTCCCCTTATAAATGGCTAATAAATAGTTTATAGATATGTTATTCGGGGGAGGCGACTTCTGACTTTGACTGATTAATGGCTGATAAAGGTGCCGGTACACATGGTACACTTGAAAGAAGTCCTGGTCTGCTGAGAGTCCATATAAATAATGTAATTGAAAGTGGATCAGTTTTAGGGCTCCTCCTTGGTGTCTTACTTGAGGGCTTTTAGGGGAGCCCTTCACCCTTTTAGGGGAGCCCTTCACCCTTTTAGGGGAGCTCTTCACCCTTTCTGGGGAGCCTGGCTCTCTTTCGCTCAACCGTAATTCGAACACTGAAGACCACACCATACCAATTTGACCCCTCGCTGATTTTGTAAGTTTGTCCAATGACAAAGGGGTAGAGCTGCATGAACGCATGCAGCCATCAGAGGTGAGAGCCGAGTCTAAAGCCCGGACCACCAACAGGGTGAATGACATCAAATTATATTAGGCACAGACATTTTACAACTTGGGATCAATTTTATAGAAATTGTTTTAATAATTTTCTTCTGCTGAAAACCTTGACTTACCTGAGCAAACAGAACAGGTATTGGTTGCTGTCAAATGACCTGTTCTGATTGGTCAAAGCAGTCCGCGGCTGTCTTAGGATGGGCCCAGGCCCGGTAGGCCCACCCACAAGGCAGATTTAGAAAAAACACTCGACATACCCTGTAAATAATACAACAGTCTCTCAGATTAGAATTCAAATAAACTCACCACGCTCTCCTACTTGGTCTGTGATCATCGCTGCGACTTTGGCCATGCTCTCCTTCGAAGTAACATCCAGGTGGGTGGTGATCAGGTTGCTGGAGCAGGACTTCTTCAGACTTTCCTCGCCCTTCTCGGTAAAACACCCCGCGATTACCCGGAAGCCCAGCTTGTCCAGGTGCCGAGCTAGCAGGTTACCAAAGCCGCTGTCGCAGCCTGTGATATACACATACTTTCCACCCTTGTCGGACACCCTGGGCTGCTCCCTGACCCAGCAGTACAGGTAGAAGAGAACCACCACGCCCAGTAGATACAGGTACATGTCTGTAATGTCACAACGAGTTACGGTATTTCAGTTACAGCAGTTGTTCAGAACTGCACAGCGGGGTGCAAATCTGCAACTAGGGCTGGGCGATATATCGATATTTTTAAAATATTGATAAAAATTTCAAAGAAGATATAAGATGACGTTATATCTTAATATCGATATAACTAGTCAAGCTGCGTCGTCTCTAAGCGGTCATTACATGTATTCTCAAGCATCTACTTAATCAGGAAACCTCTGGGTCAATGTTCTGCTCTAAACTTTATTTATTTACTATATTTGTAATTGTTTGAAGACTTATGTTGCGGGTTAACATTTTATTTTGAAAGGGAATTCAGTGGCTGGAAGAAGTTGTTCCGGTTTTTGCCGTTTTGTTATGCTAGGAAGCTGCTTCGTTACGAGCGATTCTGTTGAAAACGTTAAGAGTTTCAACCACCAGCTGTGTTCATCCTCAGAGCTAAGTCTCTGTCGGAGGCTTCACTTCGGATAAACGGAGAAGGAAGCCACCAACAGCGGCTGTGAGGATGACCACAGCTGGTGGTCGAAACGTCAGCAAGAAAGGTAAAACTATCTTTTCTCTGTGTTAAAAAAAGACCCAAGTGATATATGAAGAAACACACAGAATTAACACACAAAGGAAGTTAAGAGTTTGTAAGGCGTGTGTTACGGCGACAGTAGCCCTAAATAAATACCCATAAAAGAGCAACCAGAGTCCGAGTCATTACAATATGATCGCTGAGTCAATATGAGTCAATAATGTGATATTCCTGCCATGTTTGCCTCAATAACTTTTAATAACTCCGTGCTGCATGAGCCATGTGACTGACTCAGTTGATGCAATTACATCATGAATTTAGCTTAACATGATAGATTTTTTTTGCTGGACAAGAAATAATTACTGGTAATATTGTGAATGATAGGATATATGAGCCACCTCTAGATGGAATTTAAATGATGTTACATTACATTGACGGTTACAATAATAGCTTACTGCTTATGTGTTTAACTACTTTATTACCTTTCTTCTTTCTAAGTTTATAGGCTGCTGTAACAAGTGAATTTCCCCACTGTGGAATTAATAAAGTCTATTCTATTATATTCTATTAATTATAAATATATAATAAAAGTGCCTGTGGGACATTTGAGACACATATCTCTAGCTTTAACTGAGATGAAAAGATATTATTACAGACTCAAGGTCCAGTTTACATTAAAACAGAAACAAATCCAGTATAAAAATGAACCATGTAAAACACATAAAGATATAAACCTATGTGTGTGTTAAGACAGCTGTACCAGTGTTTCTAAAGCTCAGACTGATAGAGAATGGCACTAAGGTTAATGTTGGACAAGCATCAATACATTTTTATGCATTTAATCTGCTGATTAATTTATGTATAAAATTTCTCAAGACAGCTTGAAGGGCGTTAACTTGTAAATATTTTACAGGAGGAAAAATATCGAGATATATATCGTATATCGGAATCCATCTAAAAGATATTGAGATATACGTTTTGGTCCATATCGCCCAGCCCTACCTGCAACTTTTGGTTTAGAAGCACAGAAAAACTACATGCTGGTCATCGGTTCTGGATAGTGCAGTTTAATGAAACTATACTTAACATGAAAGTAAGGAAATGTATCTTTGGGTGACTAATTCTTTGCTGTAACAAAGATTCTGAAGAACAGTTGAGTCATCATTGCAAAACCTGATGAGTCAATTTACTGAGAGTTAGAACCTGTTGTCTATCAGTGGAATGAACACCGTACGGGAAGTGGCTCCCAAAAAGAGCCAATATTCCTCTGTAGGTATTCCTCCTGTTCTAATGTCTGGTGCTACCAAGTCAGTTCTAGTCACAGGTGCACGACTTGCACCTTTACATTTTAAAGTGACCAATGCCACCATTCCACACAAACGTGACCATCACAAAGAGGAGCTGAGCTGTGGCTGATGTGTGCATGGCCAATATGTGTTTGATTCCTGATTCAACTAGAGCTTTAGCTAGAGGGAATACCAATAGCAGAATATTGAAGGGGAACTTTGCTCATTCTTGGGGTGCTACACACACATTTAGGGGTACCACATTACAATAAGGCTCCCCTTATAAATGGCTAATAAATAGTTTATAGATATGTTATTCGGGGGAGGCGACTTCTGACTTTGACTGATTAATGGCTGAAAAAGGTGCCGGTACACATGGTACACTTGAAAGAAGTCCTGGTCTGCTGAGAGTCCATAAAAATAATGTAATTGAAAGTGGATCAGTTTTAGGGCTCCTCCTTGGTGTCTTACTTGAGGGCTTTTAGGGGAGCCCTTCACCCTTTTAGGGGAGCTCTTCACCCTTTCTGGGGAGCCCTTCACCCTTTTAGGGGAGCTCTTCACCCTTTCTGGGGAGCCTGGCTCTCTTTCGCTCTACCGTAATTCGAACCCTGAAGACCACACCATACCAATTTGACCCCTCGCTGATTTTGTAAGTTTGTCCAATGAAAAAAAAAAAGAAAAGTCTCAGAACAGTATCATTTTAATGGTAGGTTTATTTTAACAGTGACAGATAGCACATCAAAAGGAAAATTCAAAAAATTACTTTAAATAAAAATAGAAACTGATTTGCATTTGATTGAGTGAAATAAGTATTTGAACCCCTACCAACCATTAAGAATTCTGGCTCCCACAGAGTGGTTAGACACTCCTACTGAATTAGTCACCCTCATTAAAGACACTTGTCTTAACTAGTCACCTGTATGAAAGACACCTGTCCACAGAATCAATCAATCAAGCAGACTCCAAACTCTCCAACATGGGAAGGACCAAAGAGCTGTCCAAAGATGTCAGAGACAAGATGATAGACCTGCACAAGGCTGGAATGGGCTACAAAACCATTAGCAAGACTCTGGGAGAGAAGGTGACAACTGTTGGTGCAATTGTTCGAAAATGGAAGGAGCAAAAAATGACCATCAATCGGTCTCGGTCTGTGGCTCCTCGCAAGATCTCACCTCGTGGGGTGTCAATGATTCTGAGAAAGGTGAGAATCACCCTAGAACTACACGTAAGGAGTTAGTTAATGCAAGGGCGTAGATTTGGCATGGACGGTGGTGACGTGTCCCCACCAATATCCAGCAACGACCAAATAGTCCCCACCAATAATTTGACCGCCTCCGCTAAAAAACAACAAGCCATTCAATGTCTCGTTACTCTAGAGGTGCAGAAAGGGTTAAATGACGTTCTCTCCTCGAGTCCTGCAGCCGTACCGCATATGGACGGTCTGATTGGCAGTCAGGGAGACTCACGTGAGACAAACTACGCAGTCGCCGGTCGTTAGCAGCACACATATAGACGGTTAGCGGCGCCAAAGCTAGAAGAAAAACGCTGCAGTCACATGCAAAACTCCTGTGTTTGCAATGCGACGTGAGTGACACAGAGGGTCCTGAGAGGATGACGCTAACTGTAGAAAAGCTGCACATGAAGAGAAACTCCAGAGGCTCTTTTATTAACGCCACCGTCATTTCATGTTACAGCAGTCAAGTTCCCCAACAACACACTTCCAGTCACCACAATAAAAGCGCTGTATACCACATCCTGTCTGACTGTATTCATTAAAATAAGAGTCTCACAAAAGTAGTTTACACGAGGATGGAGGCAAAAATAAGGTTGAGGACATAAGGAGCTATTTTTTCCCAAAGAAACGTTTAAGTCACTTAAAGTTAAGTTTGCTAATGAAATGAGTCCATCATAATAACGTTATTGTCAGTGCTGCTTTAGCGCTCAGCAGGTAAATCATCTGTAGCTCATTAGAGATTTACCTGCTGATTTACCTTTCAGAGAGAAAGACAACTAGCCATGTACTTTCTCTCTGAGTCTAACTTCCATTCAGACTGAGAGAAATCTGCAGCCTTGTTCAGATATTATCAGCCTAGAGAGACAGTTGGTCCTTTAAAGCCTGACACATGAAATAATAATCAGAAAACAGTTTTTTAAATTTGAAACATTTTTGACTACAACAATAATTTACTTTTACAATCAAACTCGTAACAATTTGTACTTTTAGCTTCCACCAGAGGGCAGAAAACATGTCTATGATTCAATAAAGCAGCTTATTGAGGAAAAACTAATCTTATTAAAATGATTAAAAAGAAAGAGCTCTTATGAACTTAGATATGTGTGTAGATATGAAACAATTGTTGTTAAAGGGTTAAAGTGACATGTTTAATATTAATGTTGGTGACACACAATAGCTTTTCAATAACATTAAACATTACTAATAAGTAAGTAGAAGAGTACATGTGGGAAATCAGTACGTTATTGTTTTTATCATGGAAAGAGAAAACAACACAGATTGGGTGGGGTGGGGGGGATTTATAAGTCCCCACCAATGTCAAGACCAAACCTACGCCAATGAGTTAATGACCTCAAAGTAGCTGGGACCACAATCACCAAGAAAACCATTGTAAGCACATTACACCACAATGGATTAAAATCCTGCAGTGCTCAAGAAGGCACATGTGCAGCCCTGTCTGAAATTTACCAATGAACACCTGAATGATTCAGAGAGTGACTGGGAGAAGGTGCTGTGGTCAGATGAGACCAAAATTGAGCTCTTTGGCTTTAACTCAACTCACCGTGTTTGGAGGAAGACAAATGCTGCCTATGACCCCCAAAACACCGTACCCACCATCAAGCATGGAGGTGGAAATAATTTGCTTTGGGGGTGTTTTTCTGCTAAGGTCACAGGACAACTTCACCGCATCAACGGGAAAATGGACGGCACCATGTATCGTCAAATCCTGAGCGACAACCTCCTTCCCTCTTCCAGGAAACTGAAAATGGGTGGTGGATGGGTGTTCCAGCACGACAATGACCCAAAACATACAGCAAAGGCAACAAAGGAGTGGCTCAAGAAGAAGCACATTAAGGTCAAGGAGTGGCCTAGTCAGTCCCTGGACCTTAATCCAATAGAAAACCTATGGAGGGAGCTGAAGCTCAAAGTTGCACAGAGACAGCCTCAAACCTTAGTGATTTAGAGATGATCTGCAAAGAGGAGTGGACCAAAGATCCTCCTAAAATGTGGGCAAACTTGGTCATCAATTACAAGAGACGCTTGACTTCTGTGCTTGCAAACAAGGGTTTTACCACTTAAGTCTTTTTTGTTAGAGGGTTCAAATACTTATTTCACTAAATGAAATGCAAATCAGTTTCTATCTTTTATTTAAAGTAGTTTTTTTAATTTTCCTTTTGATGTGCTATCTGTCACTGTTAAAATCAACCTACCATTAAAATGATACTGTTCTGAGACTTTTCATTTCTTTGTCATTGGACAAACTTACAAAATCAGCGAGGGGTCAAATAATTATTTTCTGCACTGTATATAGGCTTGGTCCTGTTACAAATGTTTATGATCATAAATAAATGGTGACATGTCTCCTACTTCACTAAAAGACTCCCTTTGAGAGAGTTGAAGATTCACTGATCCTTACAAGTTGAACCTTGTAGGGAAGGTGACTTATCCGACTTTCCAACGACACCAAGAAGCATAGCTACAACAAACAAATGAATCAACTAAACAAATCACCTTCCTTTTGGTGCAAATTTTATTTCAGCTGAACTTTCAAACACTTCAGTCAGAATTCAAGCACTTTTAAAACAGCATCCTCTGTTCTAGTCTTCTTACATTTTAAAGGTAGCTTGGTCTTGCTTCAGGCTTCAGTTGTAATCAGGTCAAAAGCTGGTTGAGGTTTTTATTTGCTTTTGTGAAAATGGTAAAAGAAGGGCACCCCCATTTGAAACATCTCCATTTGTTCTCCGTTTGTTTATGTTCTTGGATTTTTATTCATTTATTTATTTATTCATTATTTAACCAGGAAGGTCCCATTGAGATTAAAAACCTCATTTTCAAGGGAGTCCTGGCCAAGAGGCAGCAAAAGTTACAGTTACAACATATATATATATTTTTCCAGTTACACAGACATGTTATGTACAGAATTACAGAAGGCAATTACAACACAGGGAATCTGTCTCAAGGGCTCTCAGTCTGGTTTTAAAAGTATTCAAGGCGATGAGCTCTGTTAGTATCCAGTTTTCCTGCAGCCTGTTCCATGCAAAAGGAGCAGAGTGAGTGAAAGCTCTTTTACTCAGTTCAGTGCGAGCAAACGGAACACAGAGTAACAACTGATAGTTTGCACGCAGACTTTGAGAAGTTACACTTCACCGTGAGATTACGTTACAGATGTAGTTGGGTAGTAATCCAAGCATGGCCTTATAAATGAAAGTGTACCAATGTGCCAACCTCCTGGTGGACAAAGAAGGCCATCCCACTCAAGAATACAATTCACAATGATGGGTCAGTGGTCTACAGTTAGTAATAAACCTCAGCGAGGCATGATGAACCACATCAATCTTACCAAGACACTGTGCTGAGGCATTCATATACAAAAGGTCTCCATAATCCAGAATAGACAGAAATGTTGCAGTAACTAGTCGTCTTTTGGCCTCAAAAGAAAAACACAGTTTATTTAGAAAAAAGAAACCCAGTCTGAGTTTGAGTTTCTTCACAAGTTTATCTATATGGGGCTTGAAGTAGAGGGAGTCATCGAGCCAGACTCCAAGGTATTTGTATGTGTGGACCACCTCTATGATATTTCCCTCCAGAGTTGTCACTGGGGGCATACTTAGAGGTCTTTTTTTAGAGTTTGAAAACAACATTAGTTTAGTCTTGTCAGCATTGAGGACCAATTTTAACGGCAGAAGTGTTTGTTGGACCTCATTAAAAGCTTTCTGTAAGAATTCAACAGCTTTAGTGGGGCATGTTCCAAAGCAGTAAATGATTGTGTCATCAGCATAAAAGTGCATATTAGCATCCGACACATTTTGTCCTATGTGATTAACAGTGGCGTCAAAAGTACTCGCATTCATTACTCAAGTAGAAGTATAGATACAAGGTTTTCAAAAGACTTTTGTAGAAGTTGAAGTATCAGCTCAAGCTTTTTACTCAAGTAAAAGTATAAAAGTACTGGTTTCAAAACTACTTAAAGTAAAAAAGTAGAAGTAATGTAAGGGAAAAAATGCCATTAGAATAGAATAGACTTTATTGATCTTATAGTGGGGGAATTCACTTGTCACAGCAGTACCAGCACTCAAGAAGAAAAATATAAAAAATAAAATAGTGTTGTAACCTTCGATCACCAAAACCACGAATAAAAACTGAAAAAAACTTGGGTTCCAACACACTCCATCTCATGAGGAGGCTGAGGTCCTTCGGAGTTAATTTCCCAGCTGCTAAACTCTTTTATCACTCTGTTGTTGGCTCTGTTATCCACTCTGCTGTGGTCTGTTGGGGTGCAGGCAGCTTTGACCAAGACGAGAAGAAACTGAACAAGCTAGTTAACAAAGCTAGCTCAGTTCTGGGCTGCCCACTGGATTCTGTTGAGGAGACATGTGAAAGGAGGATGCTGGGGAAGATGACCTCCATCTTCAAAAACTCCTCCCACCCACTGTATTCCACTGTGGAGATCATGGACAGCTCCTCCAGAGGCAGACTGAGACATCCCAGATGAAAAACAGAACACTACTTTCACACGTCTCCTCAACAGAATCCAGCGGGCAGCCCAGAACCGAGCTAGCTTTGGTAGCTAGCTTGTTCAGTCTCTTCCGGTCTCGGTCAGAGCTGCCTACACCCCAAAAGACCACAGCAGAATGAATAACAGAGCCAACAACAGAGTGATAAAAGGATTTTAGCAGCTGGGAGTTAACTACATTAATACACTTGGGTCACGCTGCAGGGCCAACAGTCCACCCACAGAACAACAAAGAGTTAGCAATAGGCTTTGTTCAGCCACAAAAGCACCTGGTTCTCAAAGTTCTTTGAGCCAATGCATGCTCTTCTTGGCCTGAAGATCAGCCCTGCAACACTAAACAGTCTTTCACAGGCTGCTGAGGCAGGCAGTGCTGTATTGAGCTTAAGTGAAAGCTGGCACACAGCTAGGAAGGACTTCAGCACCTCTAATGTTTCTCCTGGGCTCCCAAGGTACGCATCCAACTGCTGGCTCCTTTCAAGTGGGCCGGTCTTCTTCAAGGAGGAAAAGAAGTCCTCTTCTTCAAATGAGATCAGTGAGGAGCCCTCACTAACTTAATTCTCGGCCTGGCAATCCAAGTGGCTTCTGATATAGTCAAGGCCTGTGGGATAAAAAACAAAAATCAGGACAATTTAGATTAAATGACATTATAATTGTGTGTGTGTGTGTGCGTGCTGTGTTAATGTATTAAAGTAGCTTTCCGGAGTATTTCTTTTATGTGATGGCACCATCTAGTGGCTGACAAGCGTATAACACCAGGAGGCCGTTTAGAATTTTTAAGATGGCGATTGCACGTTTCTTGTTTATGAATGTGCGTCTGTAGCCAACAAACAGAGCTAAAACATGTTGTTTTACTAGTATTATTCTCATGTCATGTTGTGTTTTCATACATTTATATTTTAAAGACTTACTTGTCCGTGAAAAGTTCATCAACTCTGCATCAGCCGAGGTTGTTCCTTAAATTTGAAGCATGTAAGCTGTAGTCTAACGCTATTGGTTAGTTCTGGTCTGCACTCAGTTTCCTATTGCACAGATTTTACGGGGCAGGGGGTGGGCTTGCATGTGGACACTAAGTTGAGGAGGTGGCAGGCGCAGCGATGGTGCTTGGGTAGCTGGAATTTCATGTAGTCATCTTCATCCAACAGGGCTCCAGCATCAACAAATTCAACACTCTCAACTCTTTCCTCCTCCTCTTCATCATCATCATCATTTTAGCCACCATCTTCTTCATCACCCTCCCCTACAGATTCAGGATGGTTCTCGTTGTCAGTCTGCCCATAAACTCTGAAGGCTTTCAGGAAGTTTGAGCCACTGTCAGTTGTAGTGCGAACGATCTTCTCTCTGATATTGAATTCTGTGTGGATATCGTTTAGGGCACCAGCCAGGGCAGAATGCCCTTTAAGTTGCTTGCATGCCAGGGCAGCACAGGATCTTTGCATGGTGTCGGGGTTAAAGCAGTGTGCAGTAACACCAATGAAACTGCGAAGGTGTGCTGTCCAGCAGTCTGTTGTTGTTGCTATGAACTCAATTTCACTAAGGTCAGCTGTCAGTTTTCTTTTCATTTCTGCAGATGTCTTTGTGACTTTGTTTACAACAGTATTGCGTGTCATGACGTTTGTATTTGGCTGAAGATGCTCCACAAGATCAATGAAGCCCTGTTGCTGAACAATGTGTGGTGGGTGCAAGCCTTGGACAATGAATTTGAGTTTCCCACAGCTTGCTTTGCTTGGAGGGTGTGGGCAAAGAACCTTCAGTGGATGACTTCCTTTTGAGAGCTGCTTTAGTAAGTTCCTCTTTAGTTTAGTACCTCTCTAGACGAGTGGGGTGTTTCTTCTGTGGAGAAAATGAATGCACAGACATAGATTAAGGTTCATAAGGAGCATTTTCACTGGTTTATGCAATTATGTTGAGCAGACCAATATATTGCCACCTAACACTAGCTTACTGAGGAAATTTTATTCTGGTGACCCACTAGAACTCCTGCTTTGCTTTGTCCCCCTGCTTTTGTTTTGCAAACACACCAATTCCTCGTGCACACTCACACATTTGCATTTATTTACTAGAGCCAGGCAGGAATGTTGTCAGGCAGGAAGTAGGTTTTTGAGTTGTTTCTTTGTGTAGAAATTATTAGGGTTAGCATTTCGTGCCAAGGTGCACTAATTGGTCTAACTTTAATTTATTTTCAACTGAATTTGGCTGATAGTTGGGCGTATAACCTCTTAGGGCCTGAGCACACTCTCATACACAGACAGGATAATGCCTATCTTTAGTACATGCTTTAGCAACCAGATGTAAACTATAGCTTTGCACAATGAACTTCTAAGTATTGCATATAGCAACAATACAAGCTCAGATAATATTTGAGTCGAATTTCAAATGTCAAACAAAGCCCACCAAACGAACTTGTAATGTTAAATCATAGCCTACTGCTAGTAAGCAAGCCGTAGCATGTCTTAGCATGTACCCAGGCATAGCATGGCAAACATTGCGAATTTACCATTATTATATTACTAGGTTACTACAATATTTTGTCAATAATCGAGTGATAATATGAAACTTTTAGCTTACCTCAATATGCTTTTTCAAATTAGACGGTGAGTTTTTGAAAGCCTTTAGCTCGTGGTATCGGGTGCACAGAGCTTGCAGCGCATTCGAAATGAGTTGTTTTTGCATCCAACCATTTCGAAAAATTCTTCCAGGTACAGTCAGGGATGTACAGGGGTTGGCTTGTCTTCCTGGCTACCAGCGTCCTCACGGGTGCTCGGTTTGGACATCTTGTTAGCAAGTTCTTTTGAGTCTCCTCCGCTCGCTGCTACTGCTACTACGTACATTTGTTCTTCTTCTTCTTCACTAAGATAGGCAGGCTAGACGCCCAAAAGGCGCATTGCTGCCACAACAGCAGTCACACACTACCAAGAGCCATCACAGCCTCTCGTAAGCCCCAATGGCACGCATATAACACAACAAAGCCCGCACCCGTCGCCAGTCCTCCAACCCCAACAAAGTCCGCAAGCTAAACACTGACAGGCCAGTATCCCCCAACCTCTTAAAATAGACACGCCTCTCCCGAGCATAACGCCCACAGTGCAAAAGAACATGACTTACAGTTTCAAGATCACCGCAGTCGCACTTCCCGTCAGGATGACTCCCCACCAATAACAGACCCCCCCGGAGACCACAATGGCCAAACCTCAGCCGGGCCAAAACCACAGAATCCCTCCGCCCACAAGCAATTACAGGCCCGCCCCCACCCACCGAACGCCTCAGCCCATAAAACATTCGACCCACCACCCCATCATCCCACGAGGCCTGCCACAGCCCCATGGTCACCCTACCAATCAACGAACAATATTCCAGGGGGCCCATCAGAATGTCCAGGCCCACCGAACTGTCCGCCAAAGCTGCCTTAGCCACTGAATCCGCCCCCTCGTTACCCACCACCCCCACATGAGCAGGAACCCACACAAAACAGACCTCACAGCCCCGTGCACCCAACCCATGCAACAACTCCCTGGCCGACGACAGGAGATCAGGCCTAGAACCAGAACCCGATCCCGCCAGAGCCTCCAGAGCCGCCGCAGAATCGGAGCAAATGACAGCACGCGACGTGCCCCGGTCCCCCACCCAACGCAAAGCACACAAAATGGCCACCAACTCAGCCGTAAACACAGAGCAATGGTCCCGAATCCGGCTGCCCAAACTAAAGCCCAGGTGCGGCACCACCAATCCCACCGCCACCCGACCACTCTCAGGGTCCTTAGAGCCATCAGTGTACAGCTGCAAATAGGATCCCCACTCCAACCCCATAAAATCACAAAAATCCCCAGCCACCCCTTCACCACGGTCACGCCCCAAAAAGGTAAAATCCACCACAGGATCATGCAGAAGCCAAGGCGGAACAACAGGCCAGACCAAGGGCAAACACACTGGCCAATCCAGAAGGCCCAAGGCCGCAGCCCTCTCCCGCAACCTGACAGAGAACCCCCCCACACACACACCAGTCCGGTCCCGCCCACCAAACTCCCAATGCTGGTCCAACAGACCCGACGCAGGAGAAGACACACCCATACCCTTGACCCTCATCAGATATCGCAGCCCCAACTTTATCCGACGAAACCCCAAAGGCATTTCACCCATCTCAACTAGAAGAGCCGACACCGGGGTCGAACGAAACGCCCCACAGCACACCCTCAGCGCCGCCGCCTGCACGACATCTAGTCGCCGCAGGGTAGAAGGGGCCGCCGAGCCATAGAAAAAACAGCCATAATCCAAGACAGACCGAATCATGCCCCTGTACACCATCCGCAAGGTGTCCCTGGACGCCCCCCAATCAGACCCCGCCAGGCACCGCAAAACATTCAAGACCCGACCACACTTGGCGACCAAGCCCCGGACGTGAACACCCCACGTCAGACGCTCGTCCAACCACAAACCCAGATATTTATAGGAAGACACCCGTTCAAGACTCAGGGCCCCCAAAGAAAGACCCAAACCGGGAACCTTCCTCAGCCGCCCAAAAACCATATATTTGGTCTTGGTCGAGGACAACTTAAACCCCCAGCACCGAGCCCACGCCACCACACCGTCCAAACCGGCCTGAACCTGACGGAACACATAAGGAAGGTTACGGCCCCGCTTCCAAAAGGCCCCATCATCTGCAAACAAAGACCGCCCGACATCCCCACCCAGGGAATCAAAAAGACCATTAATCAGGACATTAAACAGAACCGGGCTGATGACACTGCCCTGCGGAACCCCGTTCTCCACCACCACGGGTCGTGACAACGAGGAACCCACCCTCACCTGGATAGTCCTNATAAGAGACAGGTGTACAGGCGTGTGCAGGAAATGAGCTACAGGTGCCGCATTGCCCAGGTCAAGCCACTTTTGAACCAGAAACAGCGGCAGAAGCGCCTGACCTGGGCTACAGTGAAGCAGCACTGGCCTGTTGCTCAGTGGTCCAAAGTACTTTTTTCGGATGAAAGCAAATTTTGCATGTCATTCGGAAATCAAGGTGCCAGAGTCTGGAGGAAGACTGGGCAGAGGGAAATGCCAAAATGCCTGAAGTCCAGTGTCAAGTACCCACAGTCAGTGATGGTCTGGGGTGCCATGTCAGCTGCTGGTGTTGGTCCACTGTGTTTTATCAAGGGCAGGGTCAATGCAGCTAGCTATCAGGAGATTTTGGAGCACTTCATGCTTCCATCTGCTGAAAAGCTTTATGGAGATGAAGATTTCATTTTTCAGCACGACCTGGCACCTGCTCACAGTGCCAAAACCACTGGTAAATGGTTTACTGACCATGGTATTACTGTGCTCAATTGGCCTGCCAACTCTCCTGACCTGAACCCCATAGAGAATCTGTGGGATATTGTGAAGAGAAAGTTGAGAGACGCAAGACCCAACACTCTGGATGAGCTTAAGGCCGCTATCGAAGCATCCTGGGCCTCCATAACACCTCAGCAGTGCCACAGGCTGATTGCCTCCATGCCACGCCGCAGTGAAGCAGTCATTTCTGCAAAAGGATTCCCGACCAAGTATTGAGTGCATAACTAAACATAATTATTTGAAGGTTGACCTTTTTTGTATTAAAAACACTTTTCTTTTATTGGTCGGTTGGAATATGCAAATTTTTTGAGATAGGAATTTTGGGTTGTCATGAGCTGTATGCCACAATCATCAATATTAAAACCAATAAACGGCTTGCACTACTTCAGTTGTGTGTAATGAATCTAAAATATATGAAAGTCTAATGTTTATCAGTACATTACAGAAAATAATGAACTTTATCACAATATGCTAATTTTTTGAGAAGGACCTGAATGTCATTAAAGTTATTGTTTATCATTTCAGCATACGTCGATAACATCATGGAACTGGTCTTTGGAAAAGTTTTCCCTGAACCATCTCTAGATGAGGTAGAGAAGATCAACATCCCACCAACCCTCTCGTCTCAGTATTCAGACTACGGAGGTTTCTGCCTGCGTCTCCCGCTTCAACCCAGGACCGGTTTGAGGCCCACATACTGCCCAAGAAACTCCTGCCATATCATTGAGGACAACACAGGATGACAGGACTCTGAGACCTACATACCACCATCACCAGGACACAAATCACCTGTGTGCACAACGCCTGGAACAACTAAAACCAAAAGGGGAGACATAAAGTGTCCAAAGCCTATTATTCAAATATTTTTGTTCATTCTTTCTATTTATTATATTTTTATTTGTTTGCTGTGACATTACTACTTTGTAAATTAATATAAACAAATAATAAAAACATTCACTGATTGTACAATTTTTCTTAGTTGTAATGGCCCAAACTGGTCTTGTAAACATTTATTCTGTAGTTGAACACATGACAGCCTCAAATCCAAGATGATCTAGCATACCCCATGGTATTTATTTAGAATGCAGGTAAGATTTAACTAGATTTGTTAGCAAATCAGGCAGATCTTGGGAGTTTCTCTACAGCAATTTCAACCTCTGTGGGCATTTTAGAGCAGTTATCACAGTTACACCTAAATACATTTAATAAAGATGTAGGCTACGCAGTGCAAGCAATAAATAAAAACATGTAAAGATGTAAGCATTAGGACTTTGGTGATTACATATTAAAAACATGGGGAGAAATGTACTTTATTCTATTTATCTTCAAAGTATGTAAAGAATTAGGCTTTTTTATTTTTTGATAGAATCTCAAACCTATAATTAAATCTAAATGTATCAAATTTCAGCCATTAAGACACCAATATAAAATAACTGTAAATTTTAAAATAAACATACAGTGCATCCGGAAAGTATTCACAGAACTTCACTTTTTCCACTTTTTTGTTTATGTCACAGCCTCATTCCAAAATGGATTAAATTCATTGTGCCCATAAAATTCAGCACACAACACCCCATAATGATAATGTGAAAAAAGTGTCTTTGAAGTTGTTGCAAATGTATTAAAAATAAAACACTTGAGAAATCACATGTACATAAGTATTCACAGCCTTTGCTCAGTACTTGGCAGCAATTGACCTTACGCCGAGCCCCGCCCCCCTTAGTTACTGTTGCCAACTCCGACAATAAGTGGATCAAATACTGCAGCTCTGCAGATTTCCGCGATGGAAAGAAGTAGACAGACGTGTGTCAACGCCATTTTTTGGAGCAATTTCTCCTCAGTATCATCCAGATCGAGTCAAAAAGGGTTACAGTATGCAGTGGAGGGATATATTAGTGTCGGCTCCGCTGAGCGAAGCGTAGCAGGGAACAAGGAGTTTGGAGTTTGTGAGAAGGTCCGGCGACCGGGGATGAGTGGATCTGAGGAACGGTCGCGGCGATACGGTGTCCCTGTGAGCTGTCAGATATCAGCTGTCAGATGATCTGAGCTGCAGGCAGCTCTAACGGAGAAAAGCTCCCGGCGCTCTGCATCGCTATCATCTCAGCTGAGTCTGTTTATAAAATGTAACTTTTTATGCCCGTGTTTACTTTCATTTTTAGTTCCCGGCCGGAGTTCGGCATTAATTCATCACGTGATCATGACACCACCCGCTGTTGCGCCAAGGCTTAATGTGCGTTCATAAGACACACGGTTGAGGTGATATTACGCTGATTTGCCGGCACGGTGTGTCTTATAAAGGGTCTTGGATAGTCTGGGAGGCGGACATTCGCCCCGCCCCAGGCGGGGGGAGCACTCATGCTTGCTGGTTGAGCTCGATGAGGAGGTTCTGAAGGGAAACGAAGGAGAAAGGACTACTATCGAGGCTAATGCTTAGTAGTAAATTAGGCTTAGCTTCATCATTTTGTTTGGAGTTGTCGGATAGTAACGGTTGCTATGATGTGTGATTGGACAATAGCCGTTCTGGGGGCGGGGCCGGCGAAAGGCTAATTACAGCCTCAAGTGGTTTTGAATATGATGCCACCAGCTTGCCACACCTATCTTTGGGCCGTTTTGCCCATTCCTCTTTGCAGTACCTCTGGAGCTCCATCAGGTTGGATGGAAAGCGTCGGTGCACAGCCATTTTCAGATCTCTCCAGAGATTTTCAATGGGGTTCAGGTCTGGGCTCTGGCTGGGCCACTCAAGGACACCACCAGAATTAGCTATGAGTTAAATTTCATCCGTAGTCCCTGAGCAGGAAGAAATAAAATCCAATACAATTAACCCCTCAGAACACATATACAGTAATACATCATCACATAAAACAGACGTTCAGAGTTCTACACGGTTAAAAGCCACAATAAAAACATAACAAAATAAAATACAGTAATATAAAACACGACAATAATGTTAATATTGCAATTAAAAGTTTTGGGAAGTCATGATTAATTGGTGCATGATTGAGTGGATTTCAGCCATGATTTTATCTTATTTTTAAAACCAGTAAATGTGCTGTCTCTGATCTCCTTTGGTACTGAGTTCTAGAACTTGGAGGCTCTAATAGAGAATTCTGATCTGCCAAACTCAGTATGTCTGTACTGTACAGCACAGTGACCTCCACTGGTCGCTCCCTAGTTGTTCTCCTGCTGTCAGGAAGTAGTGATATGAACTCCTGTAATGGAGGCGCAGCCAGATTATTCATCAGATTATTCATGATGCTGCAAACGTCCATGCACTGGTTTCACATAAAGCTTTACGAAAGACCAAACACTAAACGCCTCAATGTTGACTTCTCTTCTAGTGAGCGGCATGAGTGTGGAGGAGCTCCATCAGCTGAACGGACAGCTGCTGCTGCAGATCCAAAGTATGTGGCGTCCTCCACACATGCACAGACACGCACATGCGCGCATACACACACGCGCACACGCACGCATGCAAACACACACACGCATGCCCACACACACGCATGCGCACACGCGCCCACATGCTCACACATGCAAACACACACATGCACGTCCACACACACGCACACACACATGCACAGACACGCACGCACACGAACACGCACACACACACGCACGCATGCAGACACGGACGCACGCACACACACACATGCACAGACACGCACGCACACGAACACACACACAAGCATGCGCACACACACGTTCACACACACACAAGCACAGACACGCACACGCGCGCATACACACACGCACGTGCACACACATGCAAACACACACGCACGCCCACACACAGGCATGCACACACACACATGCACAGACACTCACGAACACGCACACACACACATATCTGAATCATAGATAAATGTTTAGCTCGATTATTATCTCAGTAGTTTAGCTCATTTCCCTGAGCTTACCCTGTCTTCTGCTCCCCTCCTTCCCCACAGAGGTATTTGAGGAGTTGACAGCTGCCGTGCAGGAGAAGGATGCTTTAGCATCAGAGCTGCATGTACGTCACATTGCCATCGAGCAGCTCTTTAAGAACTGTGCCAAGCTGCCCTGGTTACACATCAGCAGGGCGGGGGTGAAGGCCAGCAGCAGTGGAGGAGCTGTGGAGTAAATAAGGAGGCTTTCAGAATCTGCTGTGGGAAAAAGTGGAGCAGGACACATCTAGGCTGGTGAAGACCTGGATCCTGGTCCACTTTAGGACACTATGAGGACTATGGGTTGTGAGTTCTGCTTCAACACAGAATTAAGGGCTTTGGTTGACTTTCTGGTTGCACTGTTGCAGTGATGATGCAAGGATTAATGGAGGTTTGCAAAAGAATCTCTGTTCTGAAGTGTGGCCTGGATCCTACCGGGGGGGTCACTTAAAGTTTTAATGTCAGGTTTATGTCATTTTGTGTAAGTTGGTTTTCTTGTTACATTTCTGCTTTGTCTTATGAGATTGGGTTATGGAGAAGTTTTATGGGTTTTATAATTCCTCAGCTCTCCTCCATTTGACATCAAATCATTTTCTGTTCAACTGGTAGAGAGACGTTTGAAGCTGCTGTTGAATAAACCCTGATTCTGCTGTAGCTGCACTCCTCCAGGGTGAAGCCTAAATCTGTTGGTGATGCGCTGGAGGCACAAAATCATGAGAAAACAAGCAACTCTTCTGGTGGTTTATATCGGGTTGGGTCCTATCAGTTAATTGCAAAGAAACTGCAACAGTTGTGTTAATTTTTCTGTTGCAGTTTAGTCTTAAATCGTCATTTTTATGCTTTAATTTGTTTGCAATTTATCTTTATTTTATCAGCATTTTGGTCACCAGCCTGTCCCAAAGTTCTCTCACTTCTAAAAATTAGGAAGTAACTGAGGCTTCCAGGTTCCTGTGTCAACAGCGAAGCCCCGTTGCCGTCTGTGGGTTATAGTAGTGATTTAAACCCCAGATTGTGCTTTTAAATTCATATTTCTTTACTTGAAGCTGTTTGGTGTTTAGCCATGAAGCACAAGTATGAGTGGTTTACTCTGTTAGAGCAGGAAAACTCCTGAAGAGGAAATCATGCTTCCAAACCAAAGTCTGTAGTATTTTAGAATCAAACCACCAACATTTGAAGGGTTCTCTAAATTGTAGATTAACAGCAGAAACTCTTTGTTTTCAAGCACATATTCAGTGTTAATCCCCTCTCCTGCTTTGTAAGACATCATTTGTTTTACAGCATTAAACCCAGGGCAGTTCCTGTGTCTATAGGAGTCCCTGGCTTTTGAACAAAGGGAGACAGATGAATGAACTCTATGCACAGACTAATAAATCAGAAGCCTTATTGAGTGAGAACACTTATCTGACTTTTCGTCACAGGAGATCAGAGTTTTATCAGCTTTAGACTGGAAAGACATGGTCAGGAAGTGTTTGAAAAATTTTGCATTGTTGGTGTACCTGCTCTCTTTATAAGAGATTTCTATATTTGACCATTTTAGGGTCTAAATAAAAGTTTTAGCTCAATTTTAAACTTTAATCAGGGTTCATTTTGAGAAATGAATTCAGTGTGCTCGAGTGTTTGTGAATACCGTAAATCCTCTAATATTGGCCTGTATTCCATTACCGGCCGGGTCTCCTATATTAGCCGGTCTGGCTGTCAGCGGGGGTAAATACAGGCCGGTCTCTAATAGTGGCCGGGGCTACTGTTAGAAACAGCGTGGATGTGTTTTTTGTTTTTGTTTTTTTCGGAGATCGACGGTAAAGTGAACCCTCACTCGATTTTTCGAGGCGCACGTATACCAGGTTTTACGGTAACAGCGGACTAGTGGATCATAATCTCCGGCTGCAGGATGAGCAGAAACGGAACGAAAAATGCTAGTTTGCAGTGATCACTTCATCACAGGTAAGTAGGGTGACCAAACGTCCTCTTTTCCCTGGACATGTCCACTTTTCACCCATGTCCGGGGCGTCCGGGGGGGTTCCTATATTGATGAAAATGTCCGGGTTTTCATCCAGGAGCCGGGTTTGAATTACGGGGAGCTGGAAGCCCTCAGCTTACACACCCAGGGAAACCCGAAAAAACATCCTGTTTTATATTACATGGACTCTCAGCGCATTGTGGTTTTTTTGTGCAGAGAGGACAGATGATGCTGATTGCTGAAGCTGCGTCCTGCACGGCCACAGTAACATTGTCAAAGTGGCGCCACCAAAAAATATAATTAACACGCGATCGTTCATGTCCGTTCATATAATCTTCTGAGTTACTTCTGTCTTTTGATCGTATCTTTTATTCGTGTCTGACGCGCTCCGCAGCGGAGCGCGTCACCCGTGCGCTGGTGATTTCACCTCACCCGCGTGGCCGCGCAGCGCACACTCCACTGTTTTTCAGCCAGAAGATTAATTTGACCCGTTTAGTTCAAAAGTAACTCGAGGTGAATCAGGAGGAAGCCAGGAAACAGTTTATTCTGGTGGATGGAGGAGAAGCAGGAAGATCAGAGCCAGACAGGACAGGAAAATATTCAAATAAAAACAAGAAAACTAAACAAAGTTCTTGAAAAGGAAAAATGTTGGTAGATTTATTCCACTATATCTTTTGACCTTCATAAAGCAATAATTCATAAGCATGTAATATTTATATATTTGATACAATTCATATCAACTTCTAAATTTAGTCCCATGTCCAGGGCCGTATCAGAGCATTTTGGGGGCCAAGGCAAACAGACCCCCCCACCTCCTCCCCGTCACTGGGCGCCCCCAGAATCCTCTGTGTAATTCAAACCCTGCCCAAAAGTATTAATTATAGTGTTTGCAAAAACCCCTCGGTTTACATATAAATTGTTTTATACAGCTATTTTTTTGGCAGAATCTGATATTCATTTTAGCTCTAAGCCAGGTGTTCTGACAGAACACCGGGAAAAAAATGGGTCCCAACATGGTTTGTGTGGCATTGCCATAGTGTGACGTCATCGATAGGCACAGATCCCCACAAAATCTTGTTTTTATTCATTCTACTGGTAGTTAATTTTGCTCAAATTGAAATATAGGCCTGCCTCTAATTCTGGCCTCCTTCCAATAAAGGCCTGAACCAGGATGCGCTTGAGTAAATAAAGGCCCGGGCCTGTATTAGAGGATTTACGGTATTTTGATTATTGGTCCTTAATGCAGTTTTTCATTTTCTCATACATCTCTTCCCTTTGTTTTTGCTGAATGCTGTGTCAGCTGTAGCAACAGGCCTGGGCCTGATGGGAGCATGTCTGTTACACTTCCACATCCAGCCTGGCTCCGCTCTTCACTTTCCATTCGGCTGCAGTTGATGTTTTACTTTCTATTTATTGTCTGTTGATGAACCTTATGGTTGTGTGATTTGTGCTCAAGTAAACTTTTTCAATAAAATTATATGAAATGAAAAACTCTGGTGTTAAGATTCACAAATACAGTGTTACAGATTCCTATGGTGTTTTTGCATTTTGTTACTTCAAAATATTTCAGACAAACTTAAGTTGTTTTGATTCAATTAAAAAACTTTATTGGTTCCAGAGGGGAAATTAAATTCTCCCCACTTCTTTTCTAAATCGAGGAATAACAAATGAAAGCTGATCGTTAGTTCGGGTATGCTACTTGGCAATGACGGGTACTAACAAAATTTTCAAATGTGATGGAAAATCAAAGTGAATACATTTAAAAATAAACAGCATCCAATGAAATTGATGTCTATCTTTCAAGGGGTACCATGCAAGACAGTGATGGGTTCAGAAAGGACAACGTAAAATAAAACGACAAACTGTTATAAATAACATCCAGCAAATGAAGACAAGTAAGCGAAGAGTTCTGATAAATTATTTCTTCATAGTCTAAAATGGGACGTAGAAGCTGAGTTGCAATATGCTTCCATACTGTAAGGTCAAAACAATTAATAGAGCAGTATAACGTTCGTAAACAACATGTAATCTTATGAGAAACTGACTGAATATGATTTCTGAAAGATAAATCTGGCTCTATTCATACTCCTAGATATTTTAATTTGCTGGTAGAATGAATGACAGAGAGGTCAATAAAATGCTATTTCAGATCCCCACTTGCCCCAGAACTAGATGGATATCTTCTAAACAACATGGAGTAGGTTTTAGATTGGGTGAGAATAAGTTTATTTTGAGTTAACCAATGCTGCACATTAAATTAGAATGAAGGGTTTCCTGCAATTCCAATTTACTTAGTGCATCATCAGCATACAAATGAAGAGAACAGGAAGTACAGGACAAATGCAAATCGTTGATAAAAATAGAAAATAATAAAGGCCCCAAACGAGAGCCTTGAGGAACACCTCTGACGACCCCACGTGTGTCAGATTCATGCATATTAAATGAGACATATTGAGAACGATGGTGAAGAAATTAGTTGAACCATAGTAATGATAACCTCGAAAGGCCAATTGCATACAATTTATCTAGAAGTAAATAATGGTCACCCATATCAAAAGCTTTAGTTAAATCCAGGAACACGGCACCACCAATTAGATAATTGTCAAAACCCAAATAAATGTTAGTGAATTTAAGAAGAGCGGTTGTAGTGGAAAAATGTTTTCTGAATCCTGATTGGCAATGTGAAAGTAAGTTATTAGTGTCCAAATAATCAGATAACTGGTTAAAAATCAATTTCTCAAATATTTTTACAATTGCATTAGTTATCGCTATAGGCCTATAATTGTTGAGTTCCCAATTATAACTTCCTTTATGCAAAGGAACAATCTTAGTAACTTTCCATGCCTTTGGTATCGGTACAGTACATGAGTTACTGAAGAGGTTAAAAAGTATCGACAGAGGAAGGGCAAGAGGCTCAGCAGCAATGCTAACAAATCTACCCTCTCTACCATCAGGGCCAGCCGTATTGCATGACGTAATAGACTTTATTGTTTTCAAGACAACGTTTGGGTCGAATTCAGAAAAAGAAAATTTAGCATTGAGAAGTGGTGTACAGACCCAAAGCGGCTGACAAATCATTATGGGGGAATGAAGAAAAATGCTGGCTAAAGCCTTCAGCGATTATACCAGGATCATTAGTAAACCTAGCATTAATTTTAAAATTTGTAGTTCTAGTTTTAGTCACAGACTTCCCCCGTAGGTCATTAATTGTATTCCAAAACTGCTTAGGGCTTTTAAAATCATTGCGCAAACTGTTCTTATAAAAATTACAAAAATGTCTTTGTTTTTTATATTCAAACCAATATTCAGGAAGATTTGCTAAATTCCAGGCTTTATCACGTTTCTTAAAGAGGGCAATTAAGTCTCTGTTGATCCAAAGTAAATGACTGCCCTTAACGTTTACACTAGCCCACGGGGCGTCTTTGTCAAGAATTTGCAGAAACTCAGAATGAAAGAAAGTCCAAGCATCATCGATATCCGGTATTAGGGCCAGTCTACCCCAATTTCAGAGATCGTAGATGCTCCAAATAGTTCTCAGTATTGAAAGCATGCAAGTCACAATTTTTATAATTTTCTGAGGGGTTTGCAGAATATTTATTTTCCAGAAGCAGTAAATAATTGAATGATTGCTGAGACAATCAGCTAAAACTCCAGTCAGTGATTCTATTGGGGTGTGATGCTAGAATCCAATAAATTAATGAAGAACTGTTGACATCAGCCCTAGTTGGCTCAGAGATCAATTGTGTCAGGTTTGAGCTGTTTAAGAGAATCCGTTCTGCTAGAGTTGAGTCATCAAGCCAATTAAGATTAAAATCACCTAATAAAATAACTTCCTTTGCATCCCCCAGAGATCGAACCGTTATATTTCTTATCGCAGCACTTTTAGGGGAGGTGTGTGTGTGTGGGGGGGGGGGGGTGGAATTACCAACAATAATTTCCTTATTACCATTAAAAGAAATTTTAATAAAGATGGCTTCAGAAAACACTGGTTTTACCTGAGGGACAATGACCTCAGACTTTAGATGAGAGGGGACATAGGTTGCAACCCGCCACCCCTGGCTCCTCTATCTGCTCGAAATAAAATATAATCATCAAGAAAAATGTCATTGTCTGAGATATCATTTAACCAAATCTCTGAGAGTGCAATTATTTTTGGTTTATTATACCCAAGGCATACTTTTAGTAAATCAAACTTAGGAAAGAAACTTCTAATGTTTAAATGGATCATATGCAGCACTTTACCCATATGGAAATACCATGACATAGTACAAAGGTGACCAACCTAGCAGGATAACACACACAAAAAACACAACAAAACAAATAATAACAAAAGGTCTCTCATAGCCACACAGAAAAAAATCTCAAGTATGAGCTCAGAGCCCACCCCCTGCTTAAAACCCAGCCACCAAGACAATAAGCATATAAATGGTGATTAATTAAAATGATGAGAAAAACAATCCGTCAGAACCAACCACACACAACCATTGATCTAGGGCGCCACCATCTGGCCCAATATGGCTCTTCTCAAAGTACTCACTTAAAAACGTAACCTACAAAATAAATAACGTATTTTATTGTTTACTAGACGTTATTCCCGTGGACGCAATCCTTTTACAGAAACTTGTATCAAACCAAATTAGTCACAATCATATGAGTCACTCGTTGATTGATATCTGACCAATGACTGCACAACTAAGATTTTTTAAACCAATTAAAATAGAAAGAAGGCAGGGCTTGTGTTAAAATAGGCGGGGTCAACATTTGTTGCAGTCTTCCGTTCCATTCATCTTTAACCCTCTGGAGAAGGATCGTCTTTTTTAAGAGTAATTCAATTCCGGAATATATGGTTTTTTTTTTTGGTTTTTTTATTTTAACAATATATTTATTGATTTTTTAACAACACAAGACAAGTAAATGACTGTGATACATTGACATAAATGTTATATTAAGTAACTTAATCCCCTCAAAAAATAAATAAATAAATAAAATAAAACAAAATAAGAAAATAATCAATCTCAGCATTCAGTAGCACTTTTATAGTTAGTATTCTTTATAATGTCTCAGGAACTCAGTTAATGGTGACCATATTTCTTCAAAGCTTTCTCCTTTTCCTCTAACCATATAAGTAAGTCGCTCCAATGCGATACAGGACGCCATCTCCTTCACCCACATATGAGTCGAGGGGACATCCATCTTCCTCCAAAACAAAGATATTAACCGCCTGGCCTGCAGGAGTCCAAAGTCTATCAGCTTTAATTGTCTGGAACTATATGTACTATTTTCTGGATATATACCCAACACACACAGTTTTGGCACAGAAGGTATGTTTACCCCAACAATCTTTGATATCATTGGAATAACAGACTTCCAGTACTGTTGTAGTTTTGGGCAGGCCCACACACAGTGAAAAAGAGTTCCTTTTGCATTTAAACATTTACTACAGCTATCTGGGAAATTAGACGACCAGCTGCTCAGTTTTGCCGGAGTTATGTAAACTCTCATTAACCATTTATATTGGAGGAGTTTCATCCTCCTATTAATTGACTGCTTTTGAGCTTTTAAGCAAGCGGCTTCCCAGTCTGCCATCCTTATCTCCTCTTGCATGTCAGATCTCCATGCATTCAGTCTGTCAGCAGTGGATTCCTCATCGTGTGTTAGTAAAGCTGTATAAAATAAAGAAATATGACCTCTCTTTTCAAGATTTTGTAATACAGTATTCTCTAATAATGACAGTGTTGGTTCAAATTCAATCCCTTTATATTTTGACATAATGAAATGTTTCAGTTGTAAATATTTATAAAAATGTTTCTTTGGAATGTCATACGTTTGGCATAACTGCGCAAATGTAAGAAGGTTGCCGTCATTATAAAGGTCTGCCAGCTTTTGTACACCTTTTTCCGCCCAAATTTTGAAGCCCCATCAGCTCTTCCTGCCTTAAAATCCGTATTGCCCCAAATNCAATGATGGAACGTACGAGAATATTTGACGCAATACCGGTGCGCAGAGGTGCGGGGTTCAGTGATCAACAGGAGAGGGAGGGGGAGAGAGCGTCAGGCACAAATGAAAGACAGAAAGGCTGCCAGATAATATGAGCGAACATGAACGATCGCGTGTTAATTATGTTTTTTGGTGGCGCCACTTACTGTGGCCGTGCGCAGGACCACCAATCAGCGCTGCCGCTCTCCATTCTCTCCGCCCAAAATAATCTCCGCTTGAGAGTCCAAATAAATAATGTAATATAGGTAGAAACTTGATCTTTTTTCGGGCTCCCCCTGGGTGTGTCAGTTGAGGGCTTCTAGGGGAGCCCGTCACCCTTTCAGGGGAGCCGGGCTCCCTTTAGCTCCCCCGTAATTCGAACCCTGATGTTTACTCCAGCAATCTTTGATATCATTGGAATAACAGACTTCCAGTACTGTTGTAGTTTTGGGCAGGCCCATACACAGTGAAAAAGAGTTCCCTTTGCATTTAAACATTTACTACAGCTATCTGGGAAATTAGATGACCAGTTGTTCAGTTTTGCCGGAGTTATGTAAACTCTCATTAACCATTTATATTGGAGGAGTTTCATCCTCGTATTAATTGACTGCTTTTGAGCTTTTAAACAAGCGGCTTCCCAGTCTGCCACCCTTATCTCCTCTTGCATGTCAGATCTCCATGCATTCAGTCTGTCAGCAGTGGATTCCTCATCGTGTGTTAGTAAAGCTGTATAAAATAAAGAAATATGACCTCTCTTTTCAAGATTTTGTAATACAGTATTCTCTAATAATGACAGTGTTGGTTCAAATTCAATCCCTTTACATTTTGACATAATGAAATGTTTCAGTTGTAAATATTTATAAAAATGTTTCTTTGGAATGTCATACGTTTGGCATAACTGCGCAAATGTAAGAAGGTTGCCGTCATTATAAAGGTCTGCCAGCTTTTGTACACCTTTTTCTGCCCAAATTTTGAAGCCCCCATCAGCTCTTCCTGCCTTAAAATCCGTATTGCCCCAAATAGGTGAAAAGGGAGAGATGGGAGGAATGCCTCCTATATACTGATGGGCCCTATACCAGATATCAATTGTATTTTTTAAAAAGGGGTTTTTTGTCTGTTTCGCCAATATTTTTGGGTTTGCGGAATATAAATACATATTTAATTTAAGTTTTGTTTCTAGCTGCTCAATTCTTATCCATGCTGGGGGTGTCTCAGTTGAAAAGTAGAACATAGCTGAACGCAGCTGTGCAGACCAGTAATACAATTTAAAATTAGGGAATTGCAATCCCCCTCTTTCATATGGCAAGTACAGTAGGCAAAGCCTTAGCCTAGGTTTTTTATTATTCCAAATAAATCTATTAAAAACACTATTTAATTCATCAAAAAATTGTTTTGGAAGAGGTAGAGGAAGTGATTGAAACAGATACAGAAATTTTGGTAATATGTTCATTTTAATCATATTTATTCGGCCAATCATTGAGACGGGCATTACCATCCACTTATTTAAAGACTCCTTTACTTCACTAACCAAAGGATCATAATTAGTTGGCACAATAGTTTTAATGTCTGGAGTAACTTTAACACCAAGATACACAAATCCCTCTTGTGCGTTGATAAACGGGGACTGTATGATTGGATTTAACCTTTCATCCTTGTTCAGAAAAAGAATGGAGGATTTTGAATCATTTATTTCATAGCCAGAAAATTGCCCAAACAGCTTAATTTGTTGCATTAGACTTGGGATACTGATGGATAGTTTTGTCAAAAAGACTATCAGATCATCAGCATATAAAGCCAATCTATGTTCTTGATCTCCTAACTGAATGCCAAATAAATCAGTTCGTATTCTTATTGTCATTGCCAAGGGTTCCATCGCTAAAATAAATAACATTGGAGACAATGGACATCCCTGGCGAGTAGACCGTTCCAAAGTAAAAGGTTTGGAGATTATATTGTTTGTCAAAATACTGGCTTCGGGGCATGTGTACAAAAGCTTAACCCATTTAAGAAAATTACTTCTAAATCCATATCTTCTATTCTATCAAAAGCCTGACGGGCATCTAATGATAACAAGGCAGTGTCTTTAGCATCAAATTTCTCATGAATTATGTTCAAAACTCTTCTTATATTGTTAAACCCATGACGCTTTGGTACAAAGCCATTTTGATCGCTGTGAACTAAGTGTGAGATGATGGGGTCAAGTCTCCTTGCTAAAATTTTACAAAGTATTTTAGAATCCACCCCCATTAAACTTATTGGTCTGAATGATGAGCATTCTATAGGAGGTTTACCAGGTTTCAGTACCAAGGTGATTATAGCTCGTCTCAGAGTAGGTGGGAGAATCCCTTTTTCAAACGCTTCTTCATACATGTTTAAAAGTGGGACTAGTAATTTATCCTTAAAAGTTTTATAAAATTCAATCGTAAATCCATCTAAACCAGGAGCTTTGCCACTATTGCTACTGTGTATAGCCTGTGATATCTCTTCGGTACTGAAATTTCTTTCTAATTCCTGTTGCGTGTTCTCTGTGAGTGTCTTGAACTGAAGTTGGTCCAAAAATAGGTCTTGTTCTCCCAAGTCGTGGCAAAGATCAGATTTATATAAGTTTTCATAAAACTTCTTCTTTCTAAAACTATCATTAATTTCAGATGGATCTACTGTTACTTTACCTGAGGAAGTCTTTATGCTATTAATTGCTCTTTCAGTCTGCGTTTTCTTAATTCTCCATGCTAGGAGTTTTCCAGCCTTCTCACCTTGGTCGTAATAGGATTGCTTTAACCACAACAAGCTTTTTGCTGCTGCATCGTAAGATAATTTATTATATTCAGTTCTCAGTCGTAACAATTCATTTTGTTTTATTGGCTCATCACTTGTATTCAATTCAATTTCCAAAGATTTAATTTGCTTATCCAAAGTTTCCATTTGATGTCGTTGCTGTTTGTTCCTCATACTTGTATAGCTAATAATTTCCCCTCGAATATATGCCTTAAATCCTTCCCACCTCATTGAAGCACAAGTTTGGTCCATATTTAACTCAAAATAATTATCTATCTTTTCCCCTATAAATTTAATGAAGTCCGAATTCTGTAGCCATCTTGCCTGAAATCGCAAGTTAAACTGTTTATGAATAAAGTCGCCTATATAAATATTCAATGAAATAGCTGCATGATCACTAATTACTATACCATCGTAATAACACTGCTTGATCCTTGACAAGAGTTCTCTTGAGACAAAAAAGTAATCTATACGCGAGCGAGATCTATTTATACCTGAGTGACAGGAAAATTCTATTTTGTTCGGGTTTTGTTCCCTCCACACTTCTACCAAATTTATATCTAGTATGTATTGATTTATTAATTGTCTAGTTTGAGTTTTATAGTTATCTACACCCGTTGAACGATCTATTTTTGGATTTAGGGTGCAATTGAAGTCTCCTCCAATTATATAGACTCCTTGCAGAGTGGACACAGTAAGAAACAAATCTTCAAAGAACTTTGGTTTATCTTCATTTGGTCCATACACGTACACTAGATTCAGAGTATTGGAGAGAATGTCACCCTGAACAATTACATACCTGCCAGCAGGATCTTTTATTGTTTTTGACAATTGAAATGGTATGCTTCTATGAATCAAAATAAGTACACCTCTTGCATAGTTATTATAGGATGAGTGTATCACTTGGCCGGGCCATCTATTTCTCACAAATTTCAACTCAACATCTGTAAGATGCGTTTCTTGTAGAAAAATTATTTTTGACTTGAGTTGCTTAATCCGATTGATAACCTGTTTTAGTTTTATTCTTTTTCTGAGCCCCCTGACATTCCAACTTGTAATTTTTACATTAGAAATATTATGAGTATTCACTTGATCCATACTTTGTTGGCTTTTTCAGAAATATTAATATAGCAATGCACTGTGCTGAGCTGATATGACATACAAAAATCCTTTGAATAAAATAAAATAAAAAAAACAAATAATTAAACAAAAAAGGAAAATCCTGAAAATAACACATAATATTCACATTTACAACCCTCTCCCCCACCCTCCCTTACTCAGATTAGTGAATTGGGGTTTGTGCTAATCCACTAATAAGGGGAGTAGCTAAGCTATAAAACCCAACTTCAAAAGCAGTAGTGGCATCCGCAAGCCACGCATAAACCAGACTAAGATAAACAAACACAGAACCCATGTGAACATTTTAACATTGTCCCAGAACGTAATTATACAAAAATAATATCTTTTATGTGACCCTCTATAGTGCTTTTCTCAGTAATAAAAGTTTAACCAAGTTACATAGAGTTAGTGTTTTTTGGATAAGAAGAAGAAGAAAAAAGAACAGAAGAGAATGCATAGGCATACATCATCATTATTGAAACTACCTTACATAATAAACCGAAGGAAACAGAGAGAGAAAAAAGGTCTCTCTTTGGCTGCATAAATTTAGTAAATAGGGTCAATGACTGACAGAAAAACCTGAATATTATGTCTCAGTCCACGAACAGACCCTTAACATAATTATTAGGTATGAGCAGCTAATAAAATCAAATCGCTCACCATCAGAGTCGGTCCTGACCAGCACCCTTGTGGAGGAAGTCCTCAGCCTCCTTTGGAGATGAGAACAGCTGCAGTTTCCCCTTATGTAGGATCCTCATCTTGCATGGATTATATTGGAAGCCGCGGAACATTCCCCTCTCAGTAAATGCCTTACTAATTTTGCTGAACTCAGCCCGAAGTTGGATGGTTTCGGCTGAGAGGTCCTGGGCGAAGAAAAGTTTGTTCCCGTCGTGTTCAATATTGCGTTGTTTTGTAGAGCGGAAAACATATTCTCGGTCCTGGAAGTTCAAAAAACGGATCAGGACTGCTCTGTGCTGATTCGGTTTTGGAGGTGCTAGCGTGCGATGAGCCCACTCAATAACAAAGGATCTGTCGGTCTCCAGCCAGCGAGGCAGCGCCTCCCGTATAAATTCCAGCAGCGGTCGCTGACCCTCTGCGCCTTCCCGGAGGCCGAACAAGCGAAGGTTCTTCCTTCGGCCTCGGTTCTCCAGGTCGTCGGTCTTTGCTTCCAGGTAGGATATCCGTTTCATGGCGTTGTTAAGGTCGGCCGTACTCTTTCCCAGCAGCTCCTCCGCCGACATGATTCTATTTTCAGCTTCATCCAACCGCGTAGCATTAGAAGTTACATTTTGCTTTACCTCCGTCATGTTCCTCTCCAAAGCGGCGACAGACTTCGACATTTCACCCATACGGTTATCTATGTGTAACCAGGTGGTTAGTGTCGTCCTCGGCGAGGGTCGTGTCTCCGGGAGTTAGTGAACGCATCATCACACCGGGTGGTCGTTTCGGCGTGATTACGTTTGTTGTAGGATGTGTGTGTGGGTGTGTGGATGTGAGATGTGATTGAGCCGGGTTGGTGGATGGACGTGTGTGAGCTGACGGAGGGCTAAGCTAAGACGCGTTTGGATGGATTGGTGCCCAGTGTGAGCTGTGAGTATCGGTTATGGTTATGTTGTTTGAGGAGTGTGCGCACAGGAGAACTAACGTAGTTTGTTTTATTACAGCTGTGCCTCTGCTGCTCAATTATTTCTCATAAGCACCTGTTTAGTAAACTGGTCTGTCCCGCTGCTTTGGGGGTGTAGTGGGTCAGCTTTTAAGGGTATTTAAGGAGTTTTGAGGGGTTTTTGTTTTTGTTTTGTTGTGTTTTGTTATTTCTGATTATCCTTCGTTAGTAATGTTGGTTTATTCGGGAAGGGGGATATTTTAAATAATAAAATCCAGAGTTCTTCTGGAGGGATCATTTTCAGGATAAGCTGAAGTCATGCCGTTGGCTGGAGTTAAAAGCGGCCAATGGATTAAGTATCCCCTACTTGGGCTATCTCGAAGTGGATATAGAAGTGGGTGGGAAAATAGCCCCTAGTAGAGGGGTGTTGGTTGTGAAAGATCCACCGGAACAGTCTCTTACTCCGTCCATACCAGGTATTATAGGAATGAATGTGATAAAGGAGTTTTATGACCAGTTACAGCATCAGTATGGGGCTGATTTGTTCCGGTTACCCCCGGGGGTCGGAGTTTCGACTCCTTGGTTACCAGCTTTTCAACAGTGCCAACAACGCCACTTGTGGCAACGGTGGGTAAGGCTAAGAGCCCGCCCCCACCCTCAGTTACCAGTTACTGGGGCTGGAAGCACCGGGAGAACTGAGACAGAAGTTCAATAAATATAGGATCTTTATTACAGGTTGTATAACTCACATTTACTTTAAAATGTCCCCCTTCCCGAATAAACCAACATTACTAACGAAGGATAATCAGAAATAACAAAACACAACAAAACAAAAACAAAACCCCCTCAAAACTCCTTAAATACCCTTAAAAGCTGACCCACTACACCCCCAACGCAGCGGGACAGACCAGTTTACTAAACAGGTGCTTATGAGAAATAATTGAGCAGCAGAGGCACAGCTGTAATAAAACAAACTACGTTAGTTCTCCTGTGCGCACACTCCTCAAACAACATAACCATAACCGATACTCACAGCTCACACTGGGCACCAATCCATCCAAACCTTGCTTCCAGCTTAGCCCTCCGTCAGCTCACACACGTCCATCCACCAACCCGGCTCAATCACATCTCACATCCACACACCCACACACACATCCTACAACAAACGTAATCACGCCGAAACGACCACCCGGTGTGATGATGCGTTCACTAACCCCCGGAGACACGACCCTCGCCGAGGACGACACTAACCACCTGGTTACATATGTTGTCCAGCTTGGTTCCAAACCCACTGAACTCTGAGTGTAATGACCGGAGTTCGGATAGCACTGTGCTAAGGTCACCCATGCTAGCAGTGCTAGCGGTCTCCACGTTGTCTTGACCCGTTACTGAAATGTCGGTTTTAGCTGGCTTTTGAGAGCCACGTTTCCGTGTGAAAATATCACAGTCCTTAAGAGTAGCTGGTTTTGACATTTTCAGGTCCAATTCACGTCTCAAATGTTGGGTTTTTCAAAGTTTCGATGCGGGCTACACGGAGCGTCCACTTCAAGCTGCCATCTTGGTTCGTGGTTCCCCCCAACCCCCCGGAATATATGTTTTAATGATTATTATAACGGTTATAGCGTTTAGGATGTCTATTTTCTCGCGTTTTATTTAGGTTTTGTACCATTTTCGAGTCGCAGACGCAACACGTTTCTTTTGTCTAACCTGTGTTAGTAGCATGAGGCCGCAGCACGGTTCGCTATTGCTAACATTTGTGTTCTATTTCGTATGGCTCCCGCCCTTTAAGCCACGCCTATTGGATTGCGTCATCCTTCCTCCTCCAATCACTAAAGAGCTTTCATGTACGCCTGCCTAACAGGTGGGTCCCATCGTCCCTATATTAGGGACGGAGACCCTACAATCTACTCCTTTTTTATCTTTACTGCTCCAAGCATTAAGACAACATGTCTACTCTGTTTCGTCCGTGTGACGCCTGCTCGCAGGCTAACATCTCACCAGACGACCTGCACTCCAAGTGCTTCTCCTGCCTGGGTCCGGTTCATGCTGCCATGGCTCTCACCGCGCAGGTATCGTGCGCCTTCTGTCCGCTTCTTTCTCCTGAGGAGAAGCGTTGACGAGTGGATTTTTTCCAGGGGCCTGCTCTTGCTCCCCCCCCCTGTTGACGACGTTCCGTCTGAGCTTCAAACTTTGGAGTTGTTCGCTTCTGGGTTCCAGTCTGGTGACTCGGACCTAGCCGAACTTACAGACGAATAAACTGCTAGCATGACCGAAGCCCTCAGCGAGGCTCTCGAGCCCGCGCTCGACGTTCTGAGCCAGAGCGCCCCTCCGGGCCACGAATACTCTGCCGGACCTTCTCTTCCCGCCATTCGAGCCCTTCTGCTCGAACTACCGGCCATAGTCCATGTTGCTGCCTCCAACAACGGACTTGAGGTCCCGGCTCCGGCGCCGCCTCGTGCTAACCTGTTTTCTGGAAGGTTTGGCGCCTCTCAGGCTCGGTGCCCCGACCCTGTTTTCCCGCTGTTTCCTTCAGCGATGGAGTTCTGGACTGCCTCCTACCCCGAACCTTCACGCCTGAAGGCCCCAGTTTCTGCCTTCGTGCCCATCACCAAAGTTCAGGGGTTCACGGATACTGGTTTCCCGGCTGTTCCACCGCTCGAACCAGACCTGGTGTCCCTGCTGGGTGCTAAAGCCAAGTTGGTAGGACACCGAGTCGTGCCTGTGTCCAGGTCCGACCAAGCCGACACACGTTTCATGGATAGAGCTCATCAGTGCGCTGCCCAATCCGGTGCGGCTTCCAGCAACATAGCTCTCCTTGCTTCCAGCGTCACCCGTCTCGTCGAAGACACCGACATTCCTGAAGAAAGAAAGGATTTAATCTGTAAGACCACAGACACTCCTCAATCTGTCTGCAGTTAACCTGATCTGTGCCTCCCGCATCGCTGTGTGGCAGATTATGATTCAGCGCAACATCTGGCTACGTTCTCTCACCTCCGCCCCGGAGCAGCTTCAGAAGAGCATGCTCGACGGTCCGATTAGCCCAGATGCCCTGTTCGGCGCCCAGTTCCGCTCTGCCATTGAGAGCGCCCAGAAAACTGCCGAACTATCAGCCACTGTGAGAGACCTAGTGCAACCTCCTGCTAACTGCCGCTATGTCGCCAAATCCCGGTCATATGACGACCGCCGTGCTCAGCGGTCCCGCCAACGGAGGCAAAACGGCCCGGAGCCTTCCCGCCGTCAGCCTCCCCCACCTGCCGCCGCCGCTGCCTCTCGCCCAGCGAACAGCTTCCAGTGACGCTGCAGGAGCCGACCCCCCGCCACTGGGTGGCAGGCCCCGAACCAGGAACAGACTCCTTGGAGGCCAACACAGTGACTCGTTGGGGGGAATGTGTGTGGTAACTTTCCTTGTGGCTCCATAATAAAGTTGTGTTTGACAAACAATGGAATGGTTTCTGATCAGAGTTTATCAGGTGATTCACTAGGTCACTCTGCTCACTCTTCATGCATGTTCCCCACACCTGGTTTTACTGTCGGTAATAGCCTAGCTAATGTTAGCTTAGGACTAACGTCGACTGTGCATGCTGCTTCGCACTCCTCACAGCTAGTGAGAGGGTCTGTTTCCTCGCTTAGCCCTTTAGCTACCCCGCCCTCGGTATATCCCTTGTGCGTGCAAGCTAATAAAAGAGGTTTTCCCTTTTCTGCGAGCGACGAGAGTCTGCACGATGAGGCAGTCTCCCGCGTGCGCTTTTCGCCGAAGCCAGCCGCCATTTTAGGTCCTTCCCGACCTTAGCCGAGCATAACCCCGGTTGTTCGGGAACACTCGGAGGGCCCTCCTTCTTCCTCGTTGACGTCGGTCACCCCTGCCTTTCGAGGTCTGCAAGGGCTCCTCATTGGATCAGGGACGTGCGTCTCGCGTCAGCCCCGCGCGCACGCCCCCTCTCCGCCTTTGCACACGTTTGGTCACGTGTCACATGAGCCCATGGATTCGCAATGTAGTACATTACGGTCACAGGCTCCAGTTTCGGTCACGCCCTCCCCCGTTTACGGGGATTGTCGAAACGAGGCTAGCATCAGTGGCTCATACGTTAGCCCTTCGATCGGAATTACAGGAACTCCTGGACAAGGAAGCCATTTCCAAAGTTCCACCCGGAGAGGAAAACACGGGATACTATTCCCGCTACTTCCTGGTTCCGAAAAAGACCGGAGGAATGAGACCCATATTGGACCTGTCGATGTTCAATAGCTTCATTATGGTAAAACATTTCCACATGCTAACTATCAAACAAGCTCTGAGCTGTGTGCGTCCAGGCGATTGGTTCACTTCCATCGACCTGAAAGACGTTTATTTTCACATCTCAGTGATTCCCGAACACAGGAAGTTTCTCCGCTTCTCGTTCGACAGGACTCAGTATCAATATACCAGGCTCCCGTTTGGATATTCTCTTGCTCCTCGCACTTTCACCAAATGCCTGGAGACGGCTCTGCAACTGCTATGCTCAGCGGGCATGAGAATCCTGTTTTATTTGGACGATCTTCTCCTCGGAGTCCGAGTC
>SSNS01000695.1:88222-230716 GCA_006937985.1 Aphyosemion australe | reverse complement strand
AACATCTAAACCTTCAACATGATGAAGCCAAAAAAACTTCCACCTACGAAATCTCTTTTTCCACATGCAGAGAAGGAGTCTGAACACAGCTATGCTACACAAATGGAGGTAGCTAGCACAAGCAAACGCAGCAGAGAGACGCCGGAAAAAAACCAAACGGATAAGAAAACTAAAGGCACAGCTGAAGAAGAAAGTAAGGAAATGCCGTTAGATGCTATTTTAAAGGCAATTGATTCGTTGGGCAGACGTTTAGACGACCGCATGGAAGATGTGCATTCACAAATGCAGCAGCATAGCGCCATGCTATCAGCTATTGCCAAAACTGTGCAAGTCACTTCGGAAGATTTAAAAGAATGCAAAACGAAAGTCAACTGTCTGGAAAAACAAGTTGAAATACTACGTAAAGAAAACGAAGATATTAAAAGTCGCTGAACATCTGACTCGGAAGGACTGGCAGTCCAGACAGGCACTGTGGCCCAAAATTGACCAGGCGAGGAAAGAAGGGAAGACAGCAGGGTTCAGAGGTCCACATGGCTTCATCAATGGGAAGAGGATTATGGCATAACAAACTTCCAGAAGGTGAAGATGACATTTAGTCGTGGGGCAGTTTGTGTAAAGGGCACTCAAAGAAGCTCCAAACCCCTAGCAGTAGCCTAATTTCTTGTTGGTTTTTTAACCACATTTAATAATTTTTGTTTTTTTTATGGTTCAGTTCAAAAGGAACCTTTCTTTTTCTTCATTGAATGTAAGGGGACTGAAAGACTCAGTTAAGCGAAAAGCTTAAGAGCCTATGTATGGTCCCGAGCAAAATGGATGGAGGAGGGAGAAAGGAGTACAGCATATTTCTGCAGATTAGAAAAACAAAGACAAATTAAAAATTCAATATCATCCCTTTTAATTGGTGATGAGGAATGTACAGATTCAAAACAAATAGCCAAGGAAGTATTTAGATTTTATAGTAAGGTTTATGAATCCTCATATGAAGATGAAAAAGCTGAGGCATTCTTTAACTTAATTCATAATAGAATTCCAGAAATAGACAACGAGTTCATAAATAACTGTGAGGAAGAATTAAAAATGGAAGAATTGGATTATGCAATAAAGAAGATGCATCTTAATCGCTCGCCAGGTCCAGATGGTTTGACGTCAAACTTCTATAAACATTTCTGGGAAGAAATCAAACAACTGCTGTTGGATGCAGTAAAAGAATGTATTAACTCTTCGGAACTTATGACAACAATGAAACAAGGAATAATCAAATTGATACCCAAACCAGGAAAAGATAAACGCTTACTAAATAACTTGAGACCGATTACTTTGTTAAATACCGATTATAAAATCTTAACAACTGCATTGGCTACTAGATTGAAAAAAGGTCTGTACAAAATCATTAGTCCAACTCAATCTGGATTCCTCAAGGGTAGATCAATACATAACAATATTAGAATGGTGCTGGATATCATTGATTATAAATGTTTATTCCCGGAAGATAGTTTTATTTTATTTTTAGATTTTAGTAAAGCCTTTGATTCTGTAGAACACAAATTTATTTTTCAAACACTAAGATTCTTCGGATTTGGTGAAAATTTTCTGAGAACAATTATTATGCTTCATAAAGATATCAATAGTTCCGTTTCACTTTTAGAAGGAACTTGTCCGAGATTTCAAATTGAAAGAGGGATCAGAGGATGTAGTCTTTCCCCACTTTTATTTATACTAGTTACTGAACTACTCACTATTCACTTAAGATCCTCAGAACTGCAAGGATTTAATATAAATGGAAAATCAATATTAATTAGTCAATTGGCGGATGATACGACTTTGTTCCTAAATGATAGAAATCAAATCCCAATAGCTATTAAAACCATTAAATTATTCTCAGAGGCCTCAGGCCTAATGCTTAACATTGACAAATGTGAATTAATGAAGATACATGATGGCCCGGAGACCTCATTGTTTAATATTCCTGTTAAAAAGGAAGTCCGCTATCTAGGAATATACATTACTAATGTGTTAGGTAAAAGAAATCAAAACAATTTCCTGAACACAGTAGAAAAGAACAAAAAAATTTTAAATAATTGGCTACAGAGAGATATCACGATTTTTGGAAGAACATTCCTAACAAAAATGGAATCAATATCTAGACTAATATATCCTGCCCAATCGCTGGCTATATCGACTAAAATCATTAAAGAAATAAACAAAATTAACCTCAATTTCATCTGGAAAAATAAAAATCATTATATTCGGAAAAGCGATCTGGTTAAAAACTATGAAGAGGGAGGTATAAAAACAATAGATTTTGAGATAATGAATGGAGTTTTAAAAGTAAGATGGCTTCAATCCTTTCTTAAAAATAGCGAAGAAATCTGGCATATAATTCCACAATTTATATTTGAGAAAGTTGGAGGAATAGAATTCCTATTAAAATGTGATTTCGAAACATATAAACTACCAATTAAACTCTCTGAATTCCACAAACAAATTCTTCTGTATGGAAAAATGTTATTTAAACACAATTTTAGCCCTCATGATGTTCCTATATGGAATAATAGAGTTATATTACATAAAAACAAAACTATATTTATCAAGCAATGGATGGATAAAGGAATTTGGTCAGTAAAACATATTTTGGACAAAAATGGACATATTCTTTCGTTTGAAGAATTGAACAATAAATATGATTTTGAATTTTCAGAGATTGAATATAGAAAGGTAATTAATAATATTCCGAAAGCGTTGATCCATCTAATTAGAGCTTCTATTAATAATATTACTAATCCTGAACTCAAGAAAACAGCAATTGATGGAATCGATATAATTGATAAAAAATGTAACAATATAATCCTGAGAAACAGACTGAATAACACTCTTTATCCAGGTCCTATAATTAGATCCTACTTACTAAACAAATACTCTAAAGGGGAAATTAAAGCTTTGAGAACCAAATACCTAAAATACCCACTCCCTCCTAAATATAAAGAAATACATTTTAAAACGCTAAATAATATTTATCCATCAAACCAATTTATCAAAAATAAATTCAATTTTGATGTTGAGAAATGTTACTTGTGCAAACAATATGAGGAGTCAACTAAACATCTTTTTTATGAATGTGATCAAATTAAAAACTTTTGGGTATCACTTCGGGAGTGGCTTAATTAATTCCAACAACGCCCATACAAGTAATTTCTCAGAAGATGATATTTTATTTGGAATTATACAAAAAGATAAAAATACAGAATTCATAGTCAATAATTTTATAATCATCACAAAATTTTTCATACATAAATGCCGATATACTAAAACTCCCCCCATCTGGAATATATTTAAAAATGAAATTAAATTACTGTTGAAATCCTTAAATAGAATGTCTGTGATTAATGCCATGAAACTACATGACTTTATAGCGAACACGAACCTATGATACCCCTTGAATTTCATTTATTTATTTTTTTTATTATTTATGGTTTATATATATATATTTATTATATATATATATATATATGATTTTTTTTTCTTTCTTTTTGTCTTAGATCAGTTACAAATATAGCTCTGTAATTTTAAGTTTACCAATCTAAAGGTTACATGCAATGGTTTTTGGTGTTCATTTCGTTAGCATGTTGCACTGAACATTTTGTATTGAGATGAAGTCGTTGTATTTTCTTTTTCCTAAATAAAAAAAATAAATAAATAAAAAAAAAAAAAAAAAAAAAAAAAAAAAAAAAAAAAAAAAAACTCACTCTCCATTGTTCGGTAAGTCTTGGTTTTCTCATTTAAAATGGTAAAAATCTCATTCATTTGTAGATTAGAGTCTTGAGAGTCGCCATGTAAAGTAAAATTAGTGCAGCGAGTTTATTTGTTCTTGCTGTTTTATCTGTTTAGAAGAATTTTCGCACTTTAATTTGAATTAGTTTTATGAGCGGGAGTCTTAATGTCACATTTAACTTAACTCTGTGGTGCACTAAACACATTTAGGTCTATCGTGGGTTTGCTAGTGTAGTTGTGTTGTGTGTTAACTCCACATTAATGTTTGTGACATTTGGCTATCACACATCCTTAGCTAGTAAAGCTAGCTTTTACTAGCCTGGCAAGCCATCCTATATATGTGTATATATAATCTGGCCACGACTCGTTGACGGCCCTCAGTCGTGAGGCGGGATCTACGGTTGTCTTTCAAAATGTTAGCACGCAATTGGATAGTGCTAGGACCAATCAGAGTAACGAACAACGTGACGTAATCACAGCGACGGAAAAGCGGGAGGCAGCAATGGCGTCTAACATTTGCTAACATCAATGATTTCTGTCGTTTTTGTATGAAAAACACGCGAATATCAGGTGTACTGGGACATTCCACTACTTTGTTTGATAAAAATAAGAAGCTGCTAAGTATATCAGACAGACTTACGCATGTTGGAGTCTAAATAATCCAATGTTGATGACAAAGCCGTTTTAAAAGAACGTGGCTCCGGCGTTGCCGCCATCTTGCTTGGGTTCGCGGCCGCAGCGCTGACGTCATCGGCTACTCCCGCTCTGTGATTGGCCCAAAATATAGAGCGCTGTGATTGGCCCAACCAAAACTATAGCGAGCTGTGATTGGACAGCCACAGGCTGCGAGGATTCCAACGAAGCGTGCCTAGACCAAAGACTGTATATATAAGACCTAGACCAAACTCTGCAAAGCAAGAATTGGTCTAGTTCACTAGGCTAAGCTTTTACCCCTCTCCCTCACTCTTTCTCCCTTTGTTCTTTTAGCTGCAGATCTCCGGCTTTCTGGTTTGACTGTGACAAAGGTGAGTTACAACGACCCGTTAACGTTCGTTTTTATTACATTGATATGCAAATTAAACAGCGAATTTCGGCGCTAATATAACATGGTTAATTTGATGTTAAAGTGCTAGCCAAATTGTAAAATGTTATTTGAGTCAGAGCTAGCACAATCCTCCTTTATATTGTGTTCTGTTAGTTAGCATAAAGCTATAAGCTGCCAGTTAATGAAGCGACAAGCTGTCAGGGTTGTGTGTTTTCACTATTCTAGCCTCAGCCTGCTGGCTGGTTTGAGTGTGGATTTCTGATTAAAAAATACAATCCTAGCTCCAAAACAGCAGAAAAATAAAATGTTCAACACAGTACAGCCTTCTCTATTAAATATTTCATTTTATTTACAGCTATTATGCATGTAGCACATGCATGCCATATGGCCAACATGTGTGGTTTTGATGTTTTTTCAAATTAATCTCATGTTGCAGAGTTCAAGCTCATCACAAAGCATGCATCTCTACAATCAAGGTTTCTGTCACAGCTGGACTTCCTCTCTGAAAGTCATCAGGGCAGCAGGACATGAAGCTGAGGGACACAGTCGTCACACTGACAGTAAGAACTTTTAAATTGTTTAATTAGCCTTTCGCCGAGCCCCGCCCCCCTTAGTTACTGTTGCCAACTCCGACAATAAGTGGATCAAATACTGCAGCTCTGCAGATTTCCGTGATGGAAAGAAGTAGACAGATGCGTGTCAGCTACATTTTTTGGAGCAATTCGTCCTCAATATCATCCCGATAGATGCAAAAAGGGTTACAGTATGCAGTGGAGGGATATATTAGTGTCGGCTCTGCTGAGCGAAGCGTAGCAGAGAACAAGGAGTTTGGAGTTTGGGAGAAGGTCCGGCGTCTGGGCACGTGTGGATCCGAGGAGCGGTGGGGGCAATGCTGTGTCCCTGTGAGCTGTCAGATGATCTGAGCTGCAGGCAGCTCTAACGGAGAAAAGCCCGGCGCTCTGCATCGCTCAGTTGATCATCTCAGCTGAGTCTGTTTATAAAATGTAACTTTTTATGCCCGTGTTTACTTTCATTTTTAGTTCCCGGCCGGAGCTCGGCATTCATTCATCATGTGATCTTGACACCACCCGCTGTTGCGCCAAGGCTTAATGTGCGTTTATAAGACACACGGTTGAGGTAATATTACGCTGATTTGCCGGCACGGTGTGTCTTATCTAAAAGGGTCTTGGATAGTCTGGGAGGCGGACCTCCGCTCAGCCGCGGGCGGGGGGAGCACTCATGCTTGCTGGCTTGCTGGTTGAGGTCGATGAGGAGGTTCTGAAGGGAAACGAAGGAGACACGACTACTATCGAGGCTAATGCCTAGTAGTAAATTAGGCTTAGCTTCATCATTTTGTTTGGAGCTGTCGGATAGTAACGGTTGCTATGATGTGTGATTGGACAATAGCCGTTCTGGGGGCGGGGCCGGCGAAAGGCTAATTATAAAGTGTATCTGCATCACACTAGGTCAGTAAAATATTTATATGCTGCATCATTTTAAAGCTTCACTTCCTTCACATGTGAGTACTGCTTCTACTGAAAGGACCCTGTCATTTTTTATCATGTTTTGTCCCACAGTGAGAAATTGATTATTTTTTATATTATTTGAAGATCATAACCTCCAGTCTATAATAGGGTTAAGCGATATGTATAATTTTTCCAACCTCCAATCGTCAGTCCAATAAATGACGATGGGCAATATATTCGCGCACGTGACTCTTTGAGCAACGTAAACATGCACGGACTGATTTGCGAACACAGATGAAGTCCAAACATAGATTTTTTTTTTAATGGAAGTGCAGTGCATATATGTTCAATGGAAGATAAATTTAGATTTTTCTTTTTGTTTAATTTTGTATTTGTTATTTGGTGGAGTGACGTATAAACGACCCGTATTAAACACGGTTAAAGTGTTAAAAGAAGCCTCATGTTTGTTTCCCTGTGTGTGCCCATCATTGTGGAATTTTATTTAAATCAAATGTTTTGTTTTTTAACATGGGCTACTGAGTTTCTTTCTTTTATGAGTCTGAGTAGGAAATGGAGTTTTGCTGCTGCATTTGGACGCACTCTGAGGAGGGCGCGTTTGCTCGCAGCCAGGGGCCGCATGATTCCTTTCACTTTCGTTTTTTAAATAATAATAAATAAACATTCAATAAAAACATTACATTTCCATTCATTTTAATTCATATGTAGTCCAAACAAGCTGAACAGAGTACCAGTAGCAATGCCATTAAACGATTTAACTTAAATTATAGGAACACCTGCTTCGGTCCGAATGCTCATTCCGCTCCTCGTAAACCTGAACTGTCACCTGCTTGTCTGTAATTAAATGTCTCTAGGGCATTGCTGAAGAGGCTCATGAGGTTTTGGACTTTTGCCTCAGACAGACTCATGGCTGTTTAAATGTGATGATTCAGAGCTCCGCTGCCACGCTGGATCCGAAGCGGGTGCTGGAGTAAGGAGCGCCACTTAAGCCAGTTTTAAAATCAGGGAACATTCCTCTAAATGAAATAACAAGAAGTCTACTAGAGTCTCTGAAAGATAGAAGGGTTTCCACTTTCCAGGTCCGGAAGCCCTCGACATTGCGCTCTTGTGCACAGGTCTGCCACAGACCCGCTCCAAAGCTCCTTTTCAGTGCGCGCCGCTCGTGCGCACGGCCAGCAGCAAGATGCGGAGAATGTGTGAGATAATGCTCAGATGGCAATTACTTCATTAATTATATTATCTCCGTGATGTTCTCTGTGCATAACGTGTAAAATGCATGCGCATCAGCATGAATCATTAACAAACTTAATCACGGGAAAATAAAAAAAATACACAAATCGCCTCTTGTAAAAACGACCGTTTAAAGGCTCAGCCAATCGTTGATTGCCGAATAATTTGTCTAATCGCCCAACCCTAGTCCATAAGGTAGTTTTAATGTCATTATGTAGATGCAGGTGTCACATGCTGACTGGTTAGTTTTTTTTTTTTTTTGTCTTAGATCACTTTTTCTGTGCTACTGAAAATTTAAGTTCAAATATCTCTTTTCTTTATTCTGAAGGATGCCCCTGATGCTTGGAGGGAAGCGCTCATCAAAGAACTCGGCATTTATCTGAATGAAAATCCTGCCGTTGTGGTTCAGGAGTACATGGTGAGTGTTTCATGAGTGGATTGTAGCAAAATAAACAAAGTGTAGCTTTGTAACTTTCCAAAATACTTACACTTAACCCAGTGATCCTACTGGACTGTTCAGGTTTAATGAAGATAGCAGCTCTCTATATGGCAACATGATTCCAGTGCTGAGTTAGTTAACTTGTCACACACGAGGTCCAAACACTAGAATTGTTCTCCATACCCCCATTATAAAAGTGAAAGACTACCCATTTTGCCCCCCACCAGTGTGTAAAGAAATGTGTTTCTATTAAAACAAGAACATTTCCACCCTGTTCCCACACTGTGCTGACCCTCATCTGACAAGGGCCAAGTTAGGACAGGGATGTAAACTGGTTCTGGAAAATATTCAGAATATGAATTTTCCTCATTTTATGTTGCAGCCTTATTCCTAAATGTATTAAATGGTTTTTGCCTTCAAACTTCTACACACAACGCCCCATAATGACAACATGAAATACGTTTTGAGATTTTTGCTCTGGAGTACATCAGATCCATGTTAATAATAAAAATCATTTCAGGGCTGTACAGTGTGACATATATGTCACACGTGCGATGAAAAAAACACTCTGTGTGATAACTATTTTTCTCGTGCTACGTCTTTTCTAGTTACGTTTTTCCCTAGAACTTTATAAATGAAAGTTATGTTTTTGTGTAAGGAAGATGCTTTTTACTGGCTCACTGCGTGGTAATCTAGGCGCTGTAGAGGAAAATAGAGGAACCAGCAAAGACACAAAGGCAGAAACGGTCCAAAGTTTGGTATCAAACGCACACCTACGGGCAGATTGGCTAAAGCTAAGCTAGCGGGTTAGCACGCTCACGATCAAATGGGTTTCTGAAAAAACACGAGGATAATAAAACTAAGAATGACTAAACTGTAGAAGCGGAAGAAAAGTCCCCACCATCCTTATCTTTCTGCAGTGTCATAAGCAGAGCCACAGCACAGCAGCTACCGAGAGTTTAGAGTTATGTTGTTGCTACGAGATTGCGCAACACACCGCTCCAGGCCTATGGCAAGCTGTTGTAGTATGTAATTCACAAACTCTTCTATCTGTGAACATAATCTAAACTGAATTATTTCCAACCCGTACATTATAGACATGCCACCATTACATTGTTAGCAGTAGAAATTAAAGGTTATTAGCATTTCCAGTAGCTTACTACTGAACATTAAATTCTACTGATCGTTTGAGCCTCATAATTTAGTTGTTTTATTTCATACTTTAGCAGCAGACCACAATCTTATTTCACTTAAAATGTTGTCAAATATAATATTTTATTGACAAACGATTCAATAGAATATTTGAATACTAAAATATTCTATAACTGCAGTCCTATTTCAGACCTTTAACAGAACAGGAAAACAAACCGTGCCAACAAGAAGAAACAAAAACACAACCTGCACCAAACCAAGGTATGGCTTAGAGGGGAAAAGTTTACAAATACAACCCTGCAGTGTTGTACCTAAATGAGTTCATTGAACGCTCATTATTTTTTTTGTGACCGTAAGTCGAACTCGCTCGTATTTTGCNTGTCCAACAAATTATTGACAATAAACTATATTACTGTCAACATTATCGAGACCAAAATAACCACTTATGTAATGTTATATCATAATAATGCAAGTACATCCTTTAAAATGCAACAATTAAATCTTTATTTAACATTGGAATGTCCAGAACCAGAAGTTCTAACTAAATAAATAAAACAAAAACAATAAAAATAAAATAATAAAAGGACTCTCACTCTCTGTTAGAAAATATTGCACCAAAAACAATAAAATAGACCCTGTCTCTCCAAAACAATCAATACAATGGCCTATCCAGTGTCAACAACCAAAACTGCACTTGAACCCTCTTATCATCCAGCGTCTTTGGAGGCGAGAGACGAGGAAAACATATACACGCAGACACATGGCGATATATTGAGGCTGGAAAAATTGAGTTTATTTTGTTCTATCGTACGATTAATTGATTTATTGATTATCGTCCCAGCCCTATTTAGGAATAAGGCTGTAACATAAAATGAGGAAAATTCATATTCTGAATATTTTCCAGAACCAGTTTACATCCCAGTCCCAACTTGGCCCTTGTCAGATGAGGGTCAGCACAGTGTGGGAACAGGGTGGAAATGTTCTTGTTTTCATAGAAACATATTTCTTTACACACTGGTGGGGGGCAAAATGGGTAGTCTTTCACTTTTATAATGGGGGTATGGAGAAAATTTCTAGTGTTTGGACCTCGTGTGTGACAAGATAACTATCTCAGCACTGGAATCATGTTGCCATATAGAGAGCTGCTATCTTTATTAAACCTAAACAGTCCAGTAGGATCACATGGTTAAGTGTATGTATTTGGGAAAGTTACAAAGCTACACTATTTGTTTATTTTGCTACAATCCACTCATGAAACACTCACCATGTACTCCTGAACCACAACGTCAAGACTTTCATTCAGATAAACGCCAAGTTCTTTGATGAGCGCTTCCCTCCAAGCATCAGGGGCATCCTTCAGAATAAAGAAAAGAGATATTTGAACTAAAATTTTCAGTAGCACAGCAAAAGTGATCAAAGACAAAAAAACTAACCAGTCAGCATGTGACACCAGCATCTACATAATGACATTAAAACTACCTTATGGACTGGAGGTTATGATCTTCAAATAATATAAAAAATAATCCATTTCTCACAGTGGGACAAAACATGATAAAATGACAGGGTCCTTTCAGTAGAAGCACTACTCACATGTGAAGGAAGTGAAGCTTTAACATGATGCAGCATATAAATATTTTACTGCCCTAATGTGATGCATATACACTTTATAATTAAACAATTTAAAAGTTCTTACTGTCAGTGTGACGACTGTGTCCCTCAGCTTCATGTCCTGCTGTCCTGATGGCTTTCAGAGAGGAAGTCGAGCTGTGACAGAAACCTTGATTGTAGAGAGGCATGGTTTGTGATGAACTTGAACTCTGCAACATGAGATTCATTTGAAAAAACATCAAAACCACACATGTTGGCCATATGGCATGCATGTGCTACATGCATAATAGCTGTAAATAAAATGAAATATTTAATAGAGGAGGCTGCACTGTGTTGAACATTTTATTTTTCTGCTGTTTTGGAGCTAGGATTGTATGTTTTAATCAGAAATCCACACTCAAACCAGCCAGCAGGCTGAGGCTAGAATAATGAAAACACAGACCTGGCAGCTTGTTGCTTCATTAACTGGCAGCTTATAGCTTTATGCTAACTAACAGAACACAATATAAAGGAGGGGATTGTGCTAGCTCTGACTCAAATAACATTTTGAATTTGGCTAGCACTTTAACATCAAATTAACCATGTTATATTAGCGCCGAAATTCGCCGTTTAATTTGCATATCAATGTAATAAAAAACGATCGTTAACGGGTCATAGTAACTCACTTTTGTCACAAACCAGTCAAACCAGAATGTCGGAGATCTCCAGCTAAAAAGAACAAAGAGAGAAAGAGTGAGGGAGAGGGGTAAAAGCTAGCTTTACTAGCCAAGGATGTGTGATAGCCACATCTCACAAACACTAATGTGGAGTTAACACACAACACAACTTAACTATTAGCAAACCCACGGAAGACCTAAATATGTTTAGTGCACCACAGAGTTAAGTTAAATGTGACATTAAACTAATTCAAATTAAAGTGCAAAAATTCTTCTAAACAGATAAAACAGCAAGAACAAATAAACTCGCGGCACTAATTTTACTTTACATGGCGACTCTCAAGACTCTAAACTACAAATGAATGAGATTTTTACCATTTTAAATGAGAAAACCAAGACTTACCGAACAATAGAGAGATGAGTCTGCGCGCCAATAGATTTAAATGGCTGCCGGCCTTCTTCTTCTACCCATAATCCAAAGCGTGCAGGACTAAATCCCGTGCATTCTCGCGAGATTTAACAAAGAATTTTGATGTGTGAGGTTTTGTCATTTCATATAAATATAAGGCATTTTATGCAGAAAAATGGTGAAAATATGCCATCTTTTTTGCAACGAAATTTGGATAATGGATAAAGCCAGGTTTAATGTAAAATAATAATAATAATTTATGGTTTATTTTGTTGATTAGTTACAAAGATTTCTTCGGATGTGATTTTTAGTTTTAGAATAAACTAATATTTACTGAACAAATCTGTATATTTCAAGTTTCACCATGTTTTTTGGAGTTCCGACATTCAAACCTCAATTTATTTTTTTATTTTTATTTAACCTTTATTTAACCAGATGAGTCGATTGAGAACTCATTCTCATTTACAACNTAATTGAAAATATTGAGTTTTGCCTGTATGGCTCCTCTTAAGTTTCTGTTCCCCACACATGAGCACCTTCCCAAAAATAGATGGTATTGACTGAACAATAGTTCACCCATACGTGCGTGGGCTTATAGGTGGGTTGCATTTTGGTCCTCAAGCCTTAGTTTGCCCTCCTAAATCGGCTCTTGACAATCTTGTCACGTGAACTGGGTGACATACCAATTTCCACAACTGGCCCACATCTGGCATGAACAGATCTGGCCCATAGCATCCTAAGCCTCAACTGGCCCACATCTGGCATGCCTCATATGAGCCGTGCCATCATTGCCAGATCTGGCCCACGCCTGGTTGACATGTCATTTGCCATGCCAGACGTATGCCAGATGTGCCGGCTTGAAGCCAGATCTGGCCCATGTCAGCCTGCTACCTGGGCTGATAAACATTAAAGTAAACGGGTTTATGAACGACGCTCTCTCACAGTTCGAGAGCTCCAGATCTCCACGGAGCTAAAGCCTTAGCTAAAACATCCTGTTAACCAGACTTCATAAAAAGTAGACCCTGCAAATGCGGCCGTCATAGACAGTAGCGGTCAGTGCGGCCTCTCCTCTTCAATGTCTATGCTGTGGAGAACAGACCTAATGAACAAATCTACTCATTTTAATAAATGAAAATGTTTTTTTATTTACACTGACAAACATGTCTGAAGTTATTTCAAAATCAGAATCAGCTTTACTGCCAAGTACGTGAGTGACTCACATTACCAGGAATTTGCATCTGTGGCTGCTTGTTATTGTGTTTTCATTACGCACTACTAGTGTTCGTCAGTGTGTTTAAGTAATTATAAGAACTACTTTTGGTTTTTAGAGATTATAACAGAATTTTTATGCTGGTGCTACAAGATTTTGCTCTGTGCTACAAATCCTACAACCTTTGTAGCACCAGTGCTATAAGCTTAAAACGTTAACGTACAGCCCTGCATTCAATAATAAGAATCTGTAGAAAAAACGGCCCAACAGTATCAGACCTGTAATATCTATATTGTAAGGCTAAAGGGAATCTGGAATCTTCTGAGTTTCATAACTTGGTGTCTGGTAGGCCTCTGGCTTTGAAATAGAAGCTAATGGGAGAGAGTTCCGGTTCCGGTCGTGAAAGGATGGTAGCTTGAACTCTTAGCTCCCCAAAGGTCTAATAAATTAACCCCGCAACAACTGGACCTTCCAAACTTGGTGATGTTTATCACAAAGAATGAAGAAAGGGGTTATTACGAGGAGAGGATTGAGCATGACCTCGACAAAAGAAGACCTGGTTCCGCGGCTCGAACGAGGCAATTTTCCAGAGCTAAGTCCTCGTGCGGAAAATAGCCCCGAGGCTAGCCTGAACGGTATCTTAAATGAAATCCGCGAATTCAGAAGAGATAATAGGGCACAACTCTCAGACATAAAACAGGAGATAAATAGGCAATAGCGGTCGCGAGGGGTCTATCAATGTCTATGGGTACTCCATAAGCATGCAATCCCTGGATTTGGACACAGCCAATGGTAAAGATTGCTGCGACCGCGAGAGGACACGTGACAGGAAGTACGTCGACGTTTCGGCCGTGTTAAAAGTATTACCCCCAAATTCCACTATCTCCGCTCCGGCACGAACTGTTGGGTGGTTGTGATTTCTGTACATTGACTGCAGAGGTTCTCCGGCGTCCGGCAAAAATAGAATCGATCCTATTTTTGCCGGATGGCGGAACGGCGGGCACTGAGCCGCACAGCCGCAGTAGTGGAACAGCTCTGATTGACTACTAAGGAACCGTTTTTTGCTGCGGAGTTCGTGCCGGAGCGGAGTGGAGAATTTGGGGGTTAACTTTATTAAACTACAATTAAATGCAGATTACACACAACACTTACAGCCCATAAGGTGTATAGATCGTTTAGTTTAAATTTTATGTTTTTTTAAATACATTTTGTGATTCCTCTCTTCTTCTTCCTCTTCCTGTGAGACTGGTGGGGCGGCGCCCTAGCGTCCCCTATGGACGAGCTGCCACTGTTAAAAATACAAGAAAGCGAGAGCGGGAGGTGCTGCTGGAGCGAAGCGCATCTCCAGTCTCGGTCTCTGTGACAGCGGGGCGGGGGGGTTCCGTGAACAGAAGGAAATATTTTGGTATTAAGTTTGAACTTAATACCAAAATATTTTCAGGGAATAGGCCTACTAACTCGGGAAGACGGCGGGAATAAGGAGTAAAATAGTTTTTAAAATAGTTTCCACCCCAAAACGAGAGACTCAGGTGTGACCCTGTGGCTGAACTGTCTGTGAGGCTTTCACATCACAACTCCACCTCTCCTGGTTCTCACTAGGACTTCTTGTCTTCTGCGCATGCGGGTCGCTTTGGGGCCGTGAAGCGTTCACACTGGAGAGTGTTTGATGTCGCATTTCAGTTATAATGTGAACAGCCTCACAAAAAAATCGGATTTACTCAAAAAATCGGAATTGAGCATCAAGACCTGCAGTGTGAACGTAGCCTTAGTAAAGTCTATTCTATTCATGTTCTCATTCCCTATAATAATCTGCTAGTCTTTTAAAACAGTATTTTTTTATATATATATTTCAAATGTGGAAAATTTTCAATTATTTCTTGCATATATGTTTGTTCACTGTACAGCGTTCTATTCTTTATTTTTCTTCTTTATTTTGCTCCTGTTGAGAATATGATCTGCTGCTGTGACACCAACATTTCCACATTGAGGAAAAATAAAGGGGTTTTCTATTCTGTTCTAGCACAGAGGTAGCCAATTCTTATCAGAAACAATACGCTACCCACTGTGAAGCGTGGGAGTGGAAATGTTTTGATTTGGGGCTGCTTTTCTGCAAAGATGAGCGGGGCCCTGTATTGTGAGATTTTGGACAAAAACCTCTTTCCATCAGTGAGAGCATTGGATAGGACTAAAAGACAGGTGATTTGCTCCTAAAGGGAAAAGCAGAAAGAGAAACAAGAAAAGTGTATGTACGACCATTCATGTGTGGGGTGCTTCTCAGCCAAGGACGTGAACTCACTCGCACTTTAGCCTCAGAACAGCCATGGATGAAGAATGGTACCTAAACATCCTCCCAGAGGAACTCCTCCTGTCATCCAACAACAGGTTGGTGATGAACAATGTCTTCTCCAGCATGACGGAGCACCGGACCAGAAGGATAAAGTCAGAATGCTTTACTTTTGAAATGACATGGGACTGATGGTAAACTATTTTATTCTGTAGACAGTTCTGTCTCGGGATTATTCAACCAATCAGAAAGGGATTCATCTGAGAAGACGATTCTGTTGCTCCTTGGGTATCTTCTTTATAATGCAGTAGAAGTGTTTTGTGGGGTAATCCCTGCTGAAAAAACCAGCATATGTTGTGTTTTGGATGCTGGTATGCTGGTCCAGCATTCGACGCTAGTCCAGCATGGAATGTTAATTGGATTCTGGTCCAGTATGCTGGTCCAGGATGGAGTGCTGGTCTAGCATGCTAGTCCAGAATCCAAGTAACAGCATCCCATTCTGGACTACTGTCAAATGCTGGACCAGCATACCAGCATCCAAAACACAACATATGCTGTTTTTTTCAGCAGGGATGTTATCATTTACATGATCAACCTTCAGAATGTTTTAGTTTATACTAATTTCTATCACAAAAACTGAAAAAGTTAATATTTGTCTTGTCACATTTTTTTGCCACAGCTGCACTTTGTGACGTGCCTGACGACGACTCTTGTCGTGATTTGGCGCTATATAAATAAAATTAATTGAAATGCAGCTAGAATGCCAATCATCAGTGTATCAGGACGCAGACTAAATAAAGATCAAAGTTACCAGTTTCTACCATGGTGGTTTTACATAAAAGCTGTTAACTTTACAGGTGCTGAGAAACCATGTATTTTATTTCCCACAACAGACAGAAAAAAATCCTCTATTGCCTTTATCTTTTATTAAACATTTGTCAAGTAGTGGCAGTTTTATTCACATTGACTGGCCTTGAAAACGGCAAAAAACCAAACAACAAATAAAAACAAACATTAAAAATGAACACAATGTACAAAATGATACCCTATAAACATACTCATCATGTAAACAAAACCACATTAAAGTTTCTACTGCGCTCATTGGGATTTAATACTGTGTACAAGTAATCTACATTCATGAAATGGCATTCATCTTAAAAAACGTAAATAATAATTTTAATCTTCGCTACAGAGGAGAATGATATGGCAAAAGTTCATATTCCACTCTCCACATTCACATAATAGTCCAACAGAAGTTTAAAGGCAGTTCAGAACTGCAATTTCATATCTACAAAATGTGCATTTTAACAACCAGCTATATACACTGTACAGAAATGTAACAGAAAATTTGTTTACAAAAAAAAAAGGATCCAGTTGCCTGAGGGGGTCAAGCAGACAAGCTGAATCAATTGGATGTCCTCTCTATTTTTGAATCCAGATCTAAGAGTCACCTAGTTACGCGCTCAACCATTTCTGATCAGAAATGCTGTGATCATGCTGCAAAATGTAGGGTAAAAAGTTTCATCTTCTTTATCAAATTGCAAGTAAATCCCAATATGACCTGGAAGACCCACTTGGCTGATCACACATTGGGGTTCAAAACTCCTGTTTGCCACCATTAACGTCTACAAAAACACCCACAAGGTCATTCTGAATGGAACGATTAGATCTGTGAAATATTAGTCATTGTTGTAGTACAGCTGAGGAATAGTCGGGTCCTATTTTACACCCTAAAACTTCAGTTTAGACAATCACACTTCAGTTTGTTGCTGTGAGTCAGTGGTAATGGTCACCCCTCGGCGAGCCTCACCTATGCTTTCAAAACTGCTGCCATGTTCAGAGTCCAGCCCACAGGTGGCTGATGTGTCCGAGGCAGATGATGTACCAACCGACAGGTGCATATTTAGTGAGACAGAGTCCGCTACATCACCATTCACTGGAGATAACTGGCTCACCGAAGTGCTAGAATCCCCATGGGGCACCTCTGCTAGGGATAGCTGATGGGAAGGAAGATATTGGCTGGGGTGGAAGTGTGGCCTGGCATGCTGATGTCTTGTGCTGCAAGAGTTCAGGACAGTCTCTTTGGACATTGGCAGACCAGCAAGCAGTGGTGTGTAGTGTTCAGGATAGTCCTCGCCTGTAGGCAGCGGAGGTGGGATCTGGTCTTGGCTTAGAAATTCTTCTTCATGAGGGGGAGGATAGTCACTATCCACATCGTAGCCTCCGAGGTAGTAGTCTGACTCTAGTTCATGGGTGGCTCCTCCAAGACAAGGGGTCAAGCCAGCTGTCTCGCTGTCAGGATCTGTCTTGTAGTTCTCCACTTCTTCAGTATCTGACAGCTTTGTGCTCGGCATCCAGTCGGACGTATCCCAGTGGTATGCTGGACAGCAAAAGTGAATATGGTTAGCAACAATTGTAAATACCTTTTTTAAAATTGTTTATTTTGATGAATTGAGGTGTGCAGTAGGCATGTTTTCAGAAGGCATCAGGAATGTCATTCTCAATAAAGCCAACATTCACAAGAGTTGATGAGAAACAACCTGCTGGTGTTAGGCTTTTGGGGGTAAATAGCATGCACAGCAAAAATCTTCAGGGCAGCATGCTTCATGAAGAACACACAACATATGTTTTGTACCAAGGACTCAAAAAAAATGAAACAAAAGCAAAGCAAGACATGATCAAATTCAGCTAGAAAGATAGGTCCATAAACTCTGGCGTTCAGCGTATGAGGCTAATTTGAACTTATTTGGCAACGTTTCAAGAAGGATTAACACATTGTTGCAATGCTGGCATCTCGTATCAAATGGACACCCAAGTGTCAAGATCAGACAGTCAAGCCTAATTGTGATAAATACATGCACTAGTTTTTATGCATCACCTTCCTGTAGTCCCACCTCCCAGTTTAACCTTTAATCCTTCAAGTTTTAAAGAGCATCAAATCTTTAAAGGTAAAAAACCCACAAAAAGGAATATGTAAATATACCTGTATAAACTGTGTGATGTGCAATGTTGCTCCCTGTAACAAACAAAATATAACTATTGTTTCTAGCTTCATACCACTTAAAGAAGTCTTCATCACTGGGATCAAACTTACTAAAGCAGAAATATTTTATTCTTTCTTGTCCTTGTGTGTCTTTGACTCTGACTTGTAAATGCAAACAAAACAAAATGAATGCTATTAAAACTAGCAGCAATTAAACATCAAAAACTGCAAAACAGTTTTGAAGCCCGGTTCACACAGCAGGAGAACCTCGCTTCATCCCTCCCTCCCTCCCGCCCGCCAGCCATTCTCTTCCACTTATCCAAGGTCTGGTCGCGGAGGCAGCAGCTTAAGGAGGGAGGCCCAGACTTCCCTCTCCCCAGCCACCTGGGCCAGCTCTTCCAGGGGAATCCCAAGGCGTTCCCTGGCCAGCTGAGAGACATAGACCCTCCAGCGTGTCCTGGGTCTTCCCATAGGTCTCCTCCCAGTTGGACGTGTCCAGAAAACTTCACCGTGGAGGCGTCCAGGAGGCATCATAACCAGATGCCTGAGCCACCTCAACTAGCTCCTCTCAATGTGGAGGAGCAGCGGGTCTACTCCAAGCCCCTCCTGGATGACCGAGCTTCTCACCCTATCTCTAAGGGAGAGTCCAGACACCCTGTGGAGAAAATTCATTTCGGCCGCATGTATCCGTGATCTCGTTCTTTTGGTCACTACCCAAAGCTCGTGACCATAGGTGAGGGTAGGAACGTAGATCGACCAGTAAATCAAGAGCTTCTCCTTCCGGCTCAGCTCTCTCTTCACCACGACAGACCGGTACAACGCCCGCATCACTGCAGACGCAGCACCAATCTGTCTATCGATCTCCCAATCCATCTTTCCCTCACTCATGAACAAGACCCAGAGAAACTCCTCCTTCCCTTCCGACAAGCTTAAAGATGAACCCAGTTATCATAATGGCTCTACAGAAAATCTCATCACCTCTCTTCTGAGTGTGATGTGTTAAGAGTGCTCTGGTCTGCCTGGGACCATGTTGGGACTGCTCCAATCATTAATCTGGGCTTTCAAAGGTGTTCTTGGTCCAATTTTCAAGGACAAAACAAACTGCTGCCTGTTCAATGTGACGTGTAGCCAATCAAAAAGTGAGGGGACGGAAACGTGATGCACACTCCTCCTCCACCATGTTTGTTTGCTCTAAAGTCATGTTTGATCTCGTGAAATCAGTTTGTGTGGTTTTTGCTGTTGCCCACACACATTTTAGAGTCAAAACTACAAGATCTGCGCTTTTCTATGTGGACTCTCTCAAGCTTGGAAAATCTTTTGACAGTTTAAAAGTCCTGCCATGTGTGCCCAATCCTGATCCTAGAAGGCCGGTATACAGCATGTTTTAGTTTTAACCCTGCTTCAGGACACGTGATTTCAATCAGCAGGTGATTAACAGGCTTCTGCAGAGCCTGATGAGCTGCTGCACAGGTGATTCAACCACTGAATCAAGTGTTTTGGAGCAGAGAAACCACTAAAACGTGCTGGATAGCGGCCCTTCAGGACCGGGATTGGGCACCCCTGCCTAGGACCCTCTTCATGAACTGGTAAAGTGAACAGAAGTCGATACTGAGATGTTACTATGAACTCATGATGGCCCCACCTTGTTTGGAGCGTCTACCCCCCCCCCCCCCCCCCCCCCCCCAAAAAAAACCATAAACAAACAAAAAAACAAAACAAAAGACAAAACTGTTTATTTATTCTTACTTCTATAGCCCTTTTTATAAAACAATGCCGCCAGTTTGCTGCAATGCTGAGGCGGCATCAGCAGGCGTGGAAACTTGAACTGCCCGAGCGCCATTGGCGGTAAATTTTCTCGTCGGGCGATAAATAATTGACGACTTACCGCCCGGGTGGCGCCCAAGCTTTGTTTGTCTTTTACATACCGACGTTCACCTCCCACTGTGTCCGCGCGTTTGGGATACATCATGACAGCGCCCTGTAGGAAGCCGCCTTTTGCGATTCCACTGCGCACGGAACTGCATGTTTCACGTGAGAGGCAAGTTCACCATAAAACACGGGGTGGAACCATGCTAGAAACATGCAAACCCGTACGAAGATGGCGGCTCCACAGGGATGGGATTTCATGATGAAACCTCTGGGTAAAAGATTTAAAACTGGTGAGGAGAAGAGAGACAGTTCAAAACGGCGAAGGCTTCCTGATTTCATGGATGGAAAGACTCCCAACTGCTCCAGAGATCGACGACGAAGAGCCAGAAGAAGACTTCATATGTGTGGGTCAGGCCTGCTTGCTCTCCATGAGGAGCAAGAAGTATGAGGACGAGCTTGAGAAGAACTTTGAGGTGGAGTAATATCTGGAACCAAAGACTCAGAGAAACCATTAGTCCACCACTAGTATTCAGCCTACAACACTATGGTGCCAGAGACTGACACAGTGCTGATTGTAAATATGAACATAATAAAAGTTTATTACGCTTAAAACAGTGGTTCAGTTGTGATTTTTATTCATTTAGCAGACGACCTGCAGGGCCGGTAGATTCTCAGCGGGGCCGGTAACTTTCCTGAGTTACCGACCCGGCTGGCCGGTTGGTTGTGTAGTTAATTTCCACCCCTGATTAGGGAGCATCATTAAATGAAACACTTTTAGCACCAGTTTAGCTGAAAATTGTTAATTTTCAGTCTTCCAGTCTTGTGGTTTTTGAGTCAAAACCCTCCCAGCCGCCCGGGTACAGTTTACTCAACACTTTAACTGAAAGTGAATTTAATTTAAAATAAAAAATATATGAAGTTTAAACACAAACACAACCAGAACATAATTAAATCCATGCATTATAGATGAACACGACCACTGAAAGATTAGGACTGTAAATCGCATAAAAACTTGAACAGGACTTGGAGATGAGGTTAGGAAAAAAACAATAAAGGTCATTGTCCTGGTTTCTAGATCAGCAGGGCTGCATAAACACAAATCTCACAATATAGAAGAAAAGGAGAAAACAAATTCGCCAGAGGCAATGTGTGATGATGGTGTGCAGCAGGTAGACAAAACCACTTCAGTCAGAATGAGAGCTCAAATCTGCTCACTGAGGAGTTGGTTTTACTGTGTGCTTGTTATTTTGTCTACCCACTGCTGATGCATTTGGAAAGCATTCACAGCACATCACTTTCTCCACATTGTGTTACGCTACAGCCTTATTCCAAAATGAGTTAAATTCCTGTTTTCTTCTAAATTCAGGACATAAAACCCCATAATGACATGTTTGCAAATGTGTTAAAAATAAAAACTCACTCAAAATCACATGTACATAAGTATTTACAGCCTTGGCTCCAAAGCTACAAATTGAGCTTAGGTGCTTCCTGTTTCCACTGATCATCCTTGAGATGATTTTGCTGCTAAATTCCCATCCAACCTGATGGAGCTTGAGAGGCGCTGCAAAGAGGAACAGGCATCATATTCAAAAAGACTTAAGGCTGTAATATTGCTGTCAACGTTGCATTGAAAAAGAAAAGGGTGTGAATACTTATGAACACATGATTTCTGAGTTTGTTATTTATTATAAACTAGCAAAAATATCAAAACTTGTTTCACATTGTCATTATGGGGTGGTGTGAGTAGAATTTTGGGGGAAAATGAATTCAATCCATTATGAAACGAGGCTGTAACATAAGAAAATGTGTTAAAAGTGATGTGCTGTGAATATTTTCTGGATGCACAGCACACAGATGGAAAAATGAAGAAGTAGTGGTCAAGTAGAATGGAGGGATGAGGCTTGTGGTCACCTTTGTTGCAGGTTTCACCTTGATCCATAACTGACACTGTCAGATGGAAGAACAAGAAAACACAGTAGCCTTTAGCATCGGGCCATGAGTAAGTCAGCCAATTGGCCGACTAACTGCCAGACACATAAAAGGTCGTCTGACCATCGTTCCGTTATCTGATTATAAAACATCCTCTCAAATATTCAGGAAAACTGAATGAATGAATGAGGCTTAAAGTAATGGCCAAAATTTTAAAGAATGACATGAATAGTGGTTTTCACAAAAGTTTGCTGCTTCAGTTTTTATGATTGCAGTTTGCATAAACTCCAGCGTGTTATGAAGCAGGACGACAACTAGATCCATCCATCCATCCATTAGGGCTGCAACGATTCGTCGACGTTGTCGACAAAAATCGATTATGGAAATAGTCGACAATGAATTTCATTGTCGACGTCGCCAGACCTGTTTTTTCCGGCCGAGTGAGGCATCTCACTTTATTACAATCTCTGCCGAGAGTCGCACATGCGCAATAGCTTCTCTGCTGAGCGGCAACATACAAAAATGGCGGCGTCCAACGCAGCAGCAGCGCGTACCAAAACATCGAAAGTTTGGGAGCATTTTAGCCTGGATACGGCGAATAAAAAGATTACCTGCATGGTTTGCAAAGCACAGGGATGTGATTCTTCGGTTTTTACCGGATTTCCGGAAATTTCAAGCGGTTTGGGGCACCCCTGAGATTGATGCAAATTCGATGAGAAATGTTTTCATACATATATGGGGGGTGGCTTTGTCCGAGGCTCGAATGTCACAATTTATTTTCACCCACAATCGATTCAAAACAAGATTGCCTGCGTGTTCCTTGACCGTTAGTAGCATATAACATCATAGAAGGGACGGGTGCGATGAAAAAAAAAACTCTTAATTTTTAGATGCAGCACCAGTCTTTTCAACTTCCCCCAAAACTTTATTGAGCAAATGTATTTGTTTTTGTGTAAGGAAGATGCTTATGCTGGCGCACAATGTGATTAATTTAGAGAAACCAGCAAAGACACAAAGGCAGAAACGGTCCAAAGTTTGGGATCAAACGCGCAGCTACGGGCAGATTGGCTAATGCTAATGCTAGCCCACTCACGATCTAGTGGGTTTCCGAAAAAACACGAGGATCGTAAAACTAATGACTAAACTCTACAAGCGGAAGAAAAGTCCAAACCGTCCTGTTTATTAGCTGTCTACAGCGCTATGGAGCAGAGCCTCCAGGCTTCTAAACCAGGCTTCAGCCACAGCAGCTACCGGAGTAGCGTTGTTGTTGCTGCGAGTCTGCTCAGCACCGCTCCAGGCCTATGGCAAGCCAATGTAATATGTAATTCACAAACGCTTCTGTCTGTGAACATAATTTAAACTGGATTATTGCCAACCCATACATAATAGAAATGCCACCATTACATTGTTACCAGTAGAAATTAAATGTTATTAGCATTTCCAGTAGCTTACTACTTTATTTTATTTATTTAACCTTTATTTATCCAGATGAGTCGATTGAGAACTCATTCTCATTTACTACTGAACATGTTAATGAAATACATTAAATTCTACTGATCAGAGTTTAACTGTGGATATTTAGATATGTTATTTTGACTCGACTGATATTAATACAAACCTTAAATGTTACTGAAATGCAAGTTAATTTTTTTCTGTAAAATATGAATCAACTATAAATCAGATGGGAAAGTGGGAGCTAGACAACACCAATTTATTTCATATTATTGAGCCTTTTATAAGAGTCTGATATTTCAGACTCTTTTAGTTGTTTTACTTCATATTTTAGCAGCAGCAGACCACAGTTTCATTTCACTTGGAACATTATCAAATAGAGTTTTCGATTAATCGACAGGATTTGATAGAATATTCAAATACTAAAATATTTTATAGCTGCAGCCCAATTTCAAACCTTTAATAGAAAAGAAAAACAAACCATGCAAACAAGAAAAAACAAAAACACAGCCTGCACCAAACCAAGAGACATAGGGAAAAGTTTACAAGTACAACATGGCAGTGTTGTGCCTGAAGACGATAAAAGCTATGTGTTTCAATACCTTACAGTGAGTAGATAGTGGGTACAATATTTAAGAAAACATGCCCCAGAGAGCCAAGAAACACACTTAAAATTGGTGAAAATGCCCCTTGACCCCAGTGGGGGCCTATAGTGGCCCCCACACCCCCGGCCATTTTCGGGTTTTTTTCCCTTAACCCAATCACATCCCTGAAAGCAGTCCTTGCATATCACGGCAGCACCTCGGTGATGCATGAGCACTTAAAGAGAAAGCACGTCGGACAGTTGAATGAAACGGAGTCTGACTCGCCTCGGTAAGATTTAAATAACATGAAAGCTAATACGTTTTGTTTTGGATGTACATTGTAGCGTTTTTTCGCTTTAAAAAAGAGATTTAATGTTATGTCCGACTGTGCCTAACAAAAGTATTTTAAATTAAATGCATGCAGTCTGAAGAGAGCCACCATGGACCCCTTTCTGCAAAAGAAGCAGACGTGCACCCCACAACAGGCGACTGCCCTGACTGAGTCAGTATTGCAGATGCTGATTTGTGATATGAGGCCGCTCTCCATTGTCGATGGTGCTGGGTTTCAAAAAATGATAACCCAGTTCAATTCAGACTACATCCTGCCATCCAGAACCCATTTCACCCACTTGATGGAGGAGAAATACAGTTCAACGTTTCTGAAGGTAATTGTTTAAAATGCACAGTCAGACATATTTCATACAAAAAACTCACAAATTTAATTTAAAAGCAATAAATATATATGTATATATATTAAAATAGCTAAAATACATAACTTACATAACAAGCTGCAACTAGAAAATTCCTGAAGAAATTTTAAAAGGGGCCTGCCCCGTGGCACAAGGTGGTGTCCATGTGTCATAGACCAGTGTGCACCACATCAGCATTTCAACCCCTCCTCAACTTGTCCTATAAGCTTGCTAATAAACTGTGCATGTCACCAGTAGGTGGTGTAATGAGTGATCTTCTAAAACAGTCATTAGTGCTCTGCTGAGCTCCCAGTACCGGTGTTTAAAATTGTGTGAAAAGCCACGCTTTTAAACAGATGTTATAGTTGCTTCCTTTTTTTGGGGGGGTGGGGGTGTACAGTAACCAAACCGATGTGTTAAACAGTGACCCACAACAAAGCACACAAAATTTGGTGTGGATCTGATGTTGCATTATGGAGATATAGCTGGTTGTAAAAATCTAGGGGGCGCGGTTTCTAAATACAAAAAAATCCTTTTGAGCAGTTCTTAGGTGTACAAATGTCATTTATGTGAAGTTTTGTGAGAATCAGATATTGCGTGTTTGAGTTAGAGGAAACCGTCTCTAAAGGGGCGGAGCTAAAGTAATTTCAACAAATGACCACATGAATGTGAAGGCAGTGTTTGTGTGATGACACATAGAAAGTTTCGCATGGTTGTGAACTTGTTTGTAGAAGTTATTAAGTTTTGAAATGGATATGGGGGCGCTGTGGCACATTCAAGAAATGACCACATGAATGTGTAGGCAGTGTTTGTATGATGACATATCAAATTTGGTACGAATGTAACCTTGTTTGTAGAAGTTATTAAGGTTTGAAATTGATGTAGGGGGCGCTGTGGCAGTTTCAACAAATGACCACATGAATGTGTAGGCAGTGTTGGTGTGATGACACATAGCAAGTTTGGTACAGTTGTGAACTTGTTTGTAGAAGTTATTAAGGTTTGAAATTGATATAGGGGGCGCTGTGGCACATTCAAGAAATGACCACATGAATGTGTAGGCAGTGTTTGTGTGATGACACATATCAAATTTGGTACCGTTGTGACCTTGTTTGTAGAAGTTATTAAAGTTTGAAATGGATGTAGGGGGCGCTGTTGCAGATTCAAGAAATGACCACATGAATGTGTAGGCAGTGTTAGTGTGATGACACATAGCAAATTTGGTACAGTTGTGAACTTGTTTGTAGAAGTTATTAAGGTTTGAAATTGATATAGGGGGCGCTGTGGCACATTCAAGAAATGACCACATGAATGTGTAGGCAGTGTTTGTGTGATGACACATATCAAATTTGGTACGGATGTGAACTTGTTTGTAGAAGTTATTAAGGTTTAAAATGGATGTAGGGGGCGCTGTGGCACATTCAACAAATGACCACATGAATGTGTATGCAGTGTTTGTGTGATGACACAGAGCAAGTTTGGTACGGTTGTGAACTTGTTTGTAGAAATTACAACCAAACGTAATGAGGGGGGTGGTTGTGCGCAGCATTTTTTGCTAATAGCGTTGCCATGGTAACACAAAACGCAAAGAAAAGTAATAGTACACCTTCCCCCGAACGAGACGGTCGATTTGATGTAAGATTTGTGGGGGTGCACATTTTGTTTTGGTTCAAATGTAATGAGGGGGAAGTTTTTGCGCAGTTTTTTGCTAATACCGTTGCCATGGTAACTCGAAACGTTAAGAAAAGTAATAGCACACCTCTGACGACCGAGCCGGTCGTTTTGATGTAAGATATGTGGGGGTGCACGCTGCGGTTCGGGCTGTATTAATGTATACGGAAGAATAAGAAGAATAAAAATAAAGACAACATATCCTCCGGTGGAGAGCAATAAGGGCCCTGCCTGTCAGGTAGGCCCCTTAATAAAGAGAACAAATCCTCCGGTGGAGAGCAATAAGGGCCCTGCCTGTCAGGCAGGCCCCTTAATTATAAAAATAAAGAGAACAAATCCTCCGGTGGAGAGCAATAAGGGCCCTGCCTGTCTGGCAGGCCCCTTAATAAAGAGAACAAATCCTCCGGTGGAGAGCAATAAGGGCCCTGCCTGTCAGGAAGGCCCCTTAATTATAAAAATAAAGACAACAAATCCTCCGGTGGAGAGCAATAAGGGCCCTGCCTGTCAGGCAGGCCCCTTAATTAATAAAAATGTTAAACTTGTATGTTGAATAGTTTCTGTTGACATGTAGGTTTTTCTGTGTTAAATATTTTCAAAAATCAACTTTTAAAGCAATCTAATGCTACATTTAAGAAAAATGTAATAATTATCCGATTAGTCGACTAATCGTTTCAATGGTCGGTGACTAGTCGACTATTAAAATAGTCGTTAGTTCCATCCATCCATCCATCCATCCATCCATCCATCCATCCATCCATCCACCCACCCACAAAGCTGACATCAATTAGTCATTATGCTGAATGAGTTAGAATAGCAGGTTAGATGTTTTAAAGAAGAAGAAACAATTTTTTATATTGCGCCTCTGAAGATAAAAATCACGAGCTGCTTCACAAGAACAAAAAAAGATAAAAAGAAATAAAATATTGCAAAAAAATTAGGGAAAATGGAGAATTTTGAATTAAAAAAAAAATGAGAAGGACGAAAGAAAATGAATAAGAAAAGGTAATACGGGATCCCAGGAAAGATAATGGGAGGGTGTTGCTTGAAATAATTGTTCTTTCTGTTAACCATGGTTACTTGCAAGGAAACGCATGCAGCCATAATTGTGTTGCATAAAAAGGCATCACAGGCAAAGATTAATTCACCTAAATCAGCCATTTATTGGATCATTAAGAACTTTTAGGAAACAGGTTCAATTGTTGTAAAGATGGCCTGGTGTCACGAAGAGCAGCAAAACAACCACAATTGTTTGGGGCATCTGGAAAAAGGATTGTCCAGAGAAGGAAAGGCAAGTGCTATCATCAGTCCTGTCTCAGTAAAGCATCCTGAGAGCTGCTTCTCATCCAAGGGAGTAGACTTACTCACAATGTTTCCAAAAGACACAGCCATCAATAAAGAATTGAACCAAAACAACCTCTGATGTCAACTTCTTCAAGCCATCCAAGATCAGTTTGGTGAAGGACAATGTCTTTTTCAGCATGATGGAGGCTAAAATGATAACTAAGGCTGTGTCCAAATCCAGGGATTGCATGCTTCTGAGTACCCGTCCTCATTGGTCTCAGGAGAACGTGTTCTTCCGTGACCACTTAGACCGGATGTTAACAGCTGTGAATGTGGACGGTCTAGCCTTAAATAAAAGTCCCGCCCCTACTCCTGTCACCTAGCAACTGCTTAAAGAAAATCTATTACAAAATATGGATCCACGATGCTGGATTATTCACGGTTAATTGTATAATTTATTTTTTGATTTATGATTTACCAATTTTATGAACTGTAATGACGAACAAGAATACAAAAACACATTACAGGCCTAATGACAATGGGAAAGGCTTAAAAACACAACCACTTCAGGCTTTTACTTTTTGTACAGTCACATTTGAATAAACTAGTCGTCCTGCTGCTCTACTGCTGTGCGTCCCGTTTCTACAGAAATCAATCCCGCAGTGCATCACGGGAATTATGGAGGTGAGGAGACCACGGAGACTACACCGCACCCGTTCTCAAAATCGGGGAAAAGAAGAACGCATTTCAAGACCGCATTCTCAGCATTCTTGGAATTTGGACGGTCTTCGACGCGGCGCTGTGACGTCACTGGTCTTAAAATCCGAACTCATGAGCACGCAACCCCTGGATTTGGACACAGCCTAAGGCTGTGTCCAAATCCAGGGATTGCATGCTTCTGAGTACCCGTCCTCATTGGTCTCAGGAGAACGTGTTCTTCCGTGACCACTTAGACCGGATGTTAACAGCTGTGAATGTGGACGTTCTAGCCTTAAATAAAAGTCCCGCCCCTACTCCTGTCACCTAGCAACTGCTTAAAGAAAATCTATTACAAAATATGGATCCACGATGCTGGATTATTCACGGTTAATTGTATAATTTATTTCATGATTTATGATTTACCAATTTTATGAACTGTGATGACGAACAAGAATACAAACACACATTACAGGCCTAATGAGAATGGGAAACGCCTAAAAACACAACCACTTCAGGCTTTTACTTTTTCTACAGTCACATTTGAATAAACTAGTCGTCCTGCTGCTCTACTGCTGTGCGTCCCGTTTATACAGAAATCAATCCCGCAGTGCATCACGGGAATTATGGAGGCGAGGAGACCACGGAGACTACACCGCACCCGTTCTCAAAATCGGGGAAAAGAAGAACGCATTTCAAGACCGCATTCTCAGCATTCTTGGAATTTGGACGGTCTTCGACGCGGCGCTGTGACGTCACTGGTCTTAAAATCCGAACTCATGAGCACGCAACCCTTGGATTTGGACACAGCCTAAGTCTTGTGGTCAATCCTCAAGGTGGACAAACAAAAACCCAGTAAGCATTGATTACGAAAGAATGGGTTACCATCAGTCAGGATTTGGTCCAGCAGTTGATAAACAGCATGCCAGGGAGGATTTTATAGGTCTTGAAAAACAAGGACCTACACTGTAAACACTGACTCTTTGCATAAATGTGATATAATAAAAGTCTTTGAAACTTATGACGTGCTTTTAAATTTACTTCAGTGCATCACAGAAACAACTGGCAAAATATCTAAAAACAGTGAAACAACAAACGTGAAAACCAACACTTGTCATTCTCAAACCTGTTGGCCAGGAGGACCGTATTTCTGTGGCTGTGTATTGATGGCAGTGTAATTGTCTTCCAGTGATTAGAGGCTTGATTTACAGGCCTGCTCATGAGCTAAGATGTCCTTTAGCAGGACACTGTACTGTTCTCTTATGTACTTATTGACGTATGGATGACACGTTGTTTACTCTTTATTTTTACTCTCCTTTGCTTCCTGTTGTGTATCTGCACTGTTTTTCTTTGCTTTGCCTCCTGCTATGATACCAACATTTTCCCCCTGAGGCACAATAAAGATATATTCTATTATATTGCAGTAAAACATGACATAACATGAAACCGGTGTGTCCGGGGTTATGTGAGAAACAAGTTGTACTTTATAGAGCCAACATGTGATTAGATAAGTGCTATTTACAGCAGTGGTCAGAGGTTCACATTTACTCATCAGGAGCATGAACGTTGTATCGATTCGGGGCTTTTAATGATTGACCTGAACTGTTCCAGTGTAGAATGATTATACAGCACACAACTTCAATTTTTAAAACACACAGACAGGTCACTAGTCCATCACAGGGACACACAGAGACAAGCAACCAGTTAAACGCTCACTCACAGTTTAGAATGACTAATTAGACATGCCAGTTTGTGGTCTGTGGGAGGAACAAAAACCCATGCATGCATGGGGAGAACACACAAACACTACCCAGAAAGGCCACAGCCGGGATTCAAACCTGTGACCTTCTACCTGCGAGGCAACAGTGCAACCAACTGCACCTTCATGCAGCCCCACACATTTTCCATTAGCTTTTAACATTAGTCCTGACATCAGGTTGATGTCAGGACTTTGGGAAGTCCATTCCAGAAGCTTAATGTCAGTCTGCTTTATCCAATCAAAAACCAGCTCTCTTGTGTTTTGGATTCTCTTGTTGAGACACCGGACTAATCGGGACAATTCCTGTTTAGCTGATCTGACATATGCGTTGCAAAGGCCATTGTTTTTTTTGGGCCAGTGTTCAGTCGTGGCACTGGGGTTGGTTGCTGGGCTGCCTCTGCTGGCAGCTTCCTCTTTGCAGGCACACCCTGATGTAAACGCATCAGTGCACTCGGTCAGTGGTGTTTGAAAGATGGAAATCAGAAAGAGCAAGGGTGGCGAGCAGAATACTCAGCATTAAGGGGTTCGACTGGGAGGTTAAACCACCGTGTCCGCAGCTCACCGCTCCCCAGGGAATGGGTCTAATGCAGAGAAAAAATTTCACACACCAATGTGTGTGACAACTAGTGGGACTTTAATCAGTAAGCTAGAATTAAAAAGAGTAAAGGAAGCAGATGCAGCTAAATGTGCAACTTTTTCACTGAAATGAGCGTGCAGTTTCTAAAATTATATAAGGATGATGACATGGGTATAGTAAGATGCTCTGTTCAGTTTTCAGCTTGTCTATAAACACAAACAGGAAAAATTAAAAGCAAACAGTCATGGCGAAACCCCGCTGAAAGTCCCCCCAAATTAAAAACCATGAAGCTAAGTGCAAAGTTTAGGGTAGAACAATACCCCAGAGATTTTTATGAACCTAGAGAACAACTTGTCTGTAAGTTTTGTCAGCACTCAATTGACCAGGTGCATAAGAATAAATGTGATAACTGCTTACAGTTTGAGACACATCAGAAGCTAGCGAGAGCCTGGCATGCTGGCTAGCTCCAGAAATTCAGCTTAATTAATGCAGGCATGACTGGCTCCTGCTAAATTCACATTCTCTGTTAAAAGCCAGGCACCAGTTTATTTTGTTTCATTGAATATTCTTTTAGAAGAAACTGAAAAGATTCTTCTGTTTGTGGTAAAGTGCTACACACAGATGTGTGTTGTTGGCAGTAAGGTGCAGCGTTATCAAGTCAAGTCTACCTGGTGAACTTTGTTTAATGTCAGACATAAACATCATCCACCACATTCTCCCTCCATGGCCTTTTGTCATTCTTAAGCATCAAGTACAAAACTCCTAATTTTGCACATAAACAATAATGTATAATACATTATGCAGTTTGTTCTAAAAAAGATGAGTCTTTCAGAAGCACTCAGTGTTCTGCGGAACAGCACTTAGATTTGTGAAAGTTAAATAGCAGTAATTACATTTTGAATTATGTGGTTACTGATTTGTTGAAATTAATTAATTCACTTTATAATTTTGCACTTTTTGAGTTAATAAATATGGTTAGAATAGAATTGCAGGATTCAGAACAATGAGGACAATAAAAATGCAGAATTTGTGAAAAAATAAAACAGATTCCATAGGGCCCTAGTATTACTGCCAAATAATTATTGAATGAAACATTTTTTGTACTTTGTTATATCATCACATTTACTGCCATCATTGGAGTATTCTGAAATATAATATTTTTGGGCCATTTTGCCCAACTCTAGTTCCAATATAAGCATCTTCTATGTGACAGTAGAGACCTGATTTATTTAGTATCATTAAAACTAACCCCCAATTCACCATGGGTGCGTCTGCGGCGTTACGGCACCAGCACGGTTTACTCGCAAGCTCTGTGGGTCAATTTATAACATGGATGGATGGATGGAACATCGCAGGATCATAAAATCATGTATTTTAATTACACCACTCACTTCAGTAATTGCTCATATTTTGGTCCATGCCTTCTCCTTTTTGGTGTTTTTGTATATTGGACATGTGGTGTCATATACAATGCTGTAATTCTCCACTGCCAAGACAAAAACTTCGTTCGTGCTGAAAACACATCGCTTTTCTCTTCAGAAGATCCAGGGATCAAGTGAGCTGTTCAGTCACTGGTAAAGATGCAAAGTTGCATAGTTAAAGAATTGCAAACCTGCAGCAGTCTTTTATTTTGAAATCAAATGGATGCTTTACACTAATACTGTGTGTGATTTCCTGTATAACCCCATGATTACTGCAGAACCCAATCCTATCTTTAGCGGTACAGCGCAGTGAGAGCGCCGGGGGGTGGGCCTGAAATGTTCCAATCCTGAAATGTTCCGGTCCTGAAATGTTCCAGTCCTGAAATGTTCCAGTCCTGAAATGTTCCGATCCCGGTTTGAATTGGGGGTAAGATTGTAAAGACACAGTTGATAGAAAATAGGATGAAAGCCACTTAAAAAAGATTTACGCAGGTTTATTGACGTTGTACTAAATAAAAACAATGGTTGAAATCAATCATTAAAAGCTAATAACCATGATGTAAATGTATTTTTAAACCCCTGACCACAACACCAAGTATGGACCATTTACTATTTGGACCCATTCTTAAAATCTAATATTCTGTCAGAAAACCTATTATTTGTAATTTGCACATAGTTGAGTTAACCAATAGCATAGGATCATAGGGGAACAATTTTTTTATTTGAATACACGCTACCTTTAAGCAGACTACGGACAGTGTGTCAACCAGCCACACCTGCTGTTTAGACCAGTGCAACATCTTTAATTATGTCTGAATATTCCTGAACTGAGCTCATGGTTGTTCCAGGCCAGTGTGTATGAAGTCAACATGCACAAGGAATCATTGTGACCTGCACTAAGGTTTGGCTGCTCAACTGAACTAAAGCACCAACAATGGACAAGGCTCAAATTAGAGCAAAGCAGAAAATCTTTCCCAAATAGAACCAACTGTGATGCTGACTTGGGTTTTGGCTGTCTAACAGCTGAGAGTGAAAATCTGTGAAAATGGAAAGTTATTCAAACCAACACAAGAAGAAGTGGAGGAGCAAGTGAGGAGCCACAAAAAAGATGAGACATGGTACCTTCACTCTCGATTGTGTTGACTGCATCATTGACCAGTCGAATGACAGTCACAATGGAGGCTTGAGGAAGGAAACAAGGAGCAGATAAGTTTTTAAAATACAGGCATTCATAGTGAAAAAAGCTCACCATGGTGTTGAGGAGGGAGTTAGTGCTGCTGTAAACACACCAGAGCTGTCTGAGACAACTACCTGACCTGTTCCTGCTGAATTAGATTTAAAGGAAATTACATAAAATATTGTTCAATGTAATTTTGAAAGAAAGAAATCAAAAATAAGGATGTGTTAAAAAGTAAAGTCATATGGGAACAAAACAATCTCAAAAAAAGATTTTTGCCCTCTTTAATTATTGACGTGAATCCAGTCAGTTTCAAATGAACAAAAACAAAAAACAAAGTATTAATGTGATTTTGGTGAAATCAACTGATGCTTAGGACAAACTGATGCAATGAAAATGCAAACACAATAGCAATACACAACCACTGTATACATGCCACAAGCACCACAGCACATTGGGAATGTGTGAACCCATTCTCATACCGACACAAAGCCTGTCTTCATCACTGTTTAGTGCTCAAAGCCAACACAGACGGAGGCCTTTCACAGGACTTCATAATGATCTAATGCAGTTTTGCTTCAGTCCTTCCCAAACTCTTACATTGGCCAAAAACATAATCCCATATCTGCTAATCCTACAACAATGTGTGTTTACCATCAACATAAATAGAATGTAGACACCAGGAAGTGAACCAGAAGTTGAATTCAGAGCAGAAGGAGCATTCCCCAGTGGCTGGTTCCAGTACAAGTTTTACATCTTTCCCACTTTGTGTGAACAAATGGGACATTATCCTTATTGGAAATAAAAATAAACCTCTCATGATTTTTTTCATGACTTCAGGTAATTCTCAAAGTCCTTATCCTACTGCTATGAGTTCAAATGTCATTTTTCTAAAAGGTTTAGTTGTAATTAGCTAATGGACGCTTACAAAAACGTTTTCTGGTGAGTAGGCGGGACGTTCAGCTCAAAATCCTGAATGTTCAGACAACATGGCAATGCCTATAAATGGGATATAGCTTTAAATAAAGAAAATTAAGTTATTTTCTACAGTCATAGGTGCCTTACACACAACAGCCAACGCAGCTCTGTGACTACCTCAGAGGAGTAACAGCAGTGGATCAGCTTCAACTCCCATTCCTGCTTCGTCATCTTACACATGAAACTGATGCAGGAATCTCAGGCCTGGCTTGAATGGAAATGAACCTCACTAAGAAACTGAGTAAAGTAGATTTTAAAACAAAATCTACAAAGAAGGAATTAATAAAGTAATTGCTCCAAAGACACCAGGAACCAGGAATGATGGTCATTAATTAATGTGGTTTGCAAAATCCCCACCCAACACCATTCACTTAAAAAGAACTTGTGCCTGGATTAAAAAACAAACCACTAATAACTACATTGACCAATGCCAAAGGATGGTTTGTTCATCTCTTATAAATCAATAGCAAATGGCAAAGTGACTGCATTTTATACACTGGATGAAAATGGGTTGGCATATCCTGTCGGAAAACCTTTGTGAATGTTTGGGAATTAAATAGTGCCATTTAAAAGCTGATCTCATAAAGAGTGGATTAATGTGAAAGGACCGCAATTTTAGTTTGTATTGTATCGTAGACCAGATAGTCCCAAACGCAGACTTTAGAACAGCTGAACTGTTATACTCACCAAAAATAGACACTGATATTTCTGCAAATTAAAAAAATAATACAAAAGTAATATAAAAGATAGTGTGTGATATTATTGGAATGATGATGTAAAGTAGCTGGAACAGACTTCCTAAAATCAAGCTCTAAATGTATTTATATTTTAAAAATACAACAGTGTTTTTTCCCTTAGTAAATTATGTCCATCAAAACAAAACAAAAGCATTTTTACATTTTTGTAACTTGAATTTTTTTTAATGAAATTTGCTGTGCATCTTAAAACATTCACAAATGTTTTCTTCAGAAATGTCATGAAGGATACTGGTGAGCAACATGAACAAATATGGAAAACACCAGTTTTTGCCAAATAATGAAACAAGCAAATGAGCTTAGTAAAAAACCTTAAACGGAGTGGATCTTACCATTGTCATCACAGGAGTCAGACTGGAACGAACTCAGGGACTGGACCTCAGAGTTGCTGCCTTTGATGCTACCTGAGAAACACGTTTCTTCTTCTGCCATGTTGACCATTTCAGCTGCAAGGAGAATCCAGGAGTCAGAAAGGGCGGCTTTTCAAACATTCACAAGTACTTGTACCAAAGTTAAACTACTTATAACTACTTCCTACAAGTCATGGTATGATTTTTGTTGAGCTTCCTGACAATGGAAGCATTACCATGTCTGCTAGATCCCACCCTGACAGGCTGTTTAAGGAGGTTCTTCCTTTAAAGGAAATTTATTGTAACTTAAGAAAAAGTTATAATCGGTTTAGGGTTACCAAACATGTTCATGATTAAATCAATCTCACATGAATTGATTTGAGCAGCTTTATTCTTGACACTTTCAGTTCTTTTCAGAATGAGCCATTTCAGGACTCTGCCATTATAAAAGGAGACGTATTATGCAAATCTCACGTTTTGCCAAACTTCTGTGCTTCCATGTGGGTCTCTACTGCCTCCATAAACACACCATAAGTGAAGAAAAACCATCTGTTTTCTGTCATTGTTTGGTTTCAGGAACTATTTGCCTGAAACAAGCAGTTTCAAAAAGTCCTTTATTGTGACATCACAATAAGCTTCTAACAGGGTATGCCAATCAGGGGATAGGTGGGCATGGACAGTAACAGCTTGTCAAATAAAGCTGCTGAAATCACTTTATATGAGAGGAATTTTGTGCAAATAACTTCATGAACATGTTTTTTTATAGACCATAGACCTTTATTAACTTTAAAAAGTCATAATGTGTCTCTTTTATTGCTCAATTCTCAGTTTCGGCGGAGATTTGTTTGTTTGTTTACATTTTAGTTCAACAAGGACCGTCATCAGACTCCAGTGAAAAGTCTGCAGCTTTAAGCGACCCACATGAGCTAAAGAGAACACAGAAGACAAATCAGCAGGGAAGTCAAACCCCTGAAATAAAACCTCCCTACCACTGGGCCTTGAGTATGAACCACCTCATAACACACTGCAAAATGTTTCTGCGGCAGTCATGTAGTGCGACCATGTGTTTTTCACAAAAGAGTTTGCGATGGTGTTATAAGGGTATGGGGGCGGTCCCCGGACTGTCGACGCACTGTCATGGACCTCCTTTTAGCTTAGCCGTGACATGTTTGTTTATTCTGATTGAAGCCACGCTCCTTGCGATTTTTGGCGAGCTTCTCCAAAAGGTGGCTCTCCTTCTCAGCCCCTGTAAACTGTCTGGTGATCTGTGCTTCAGCTCTAACGGCCAGAAGCTCCCGGATCTCTGCATTGCTCCACTTTGTCATCCCAGCTGATTCTGTTTACAAATACTAATAAATAATACTAAATGGACTCCCCATGTTTACTTGAATTTTAAATATTGCTGCCAGCTGAGGCTTGGCTGACATTCCACACGTGATCATGGCATCACCCTTTGTTGTGCGAAGGCATGATCTCCATTCAAAAGTCTGGCGTTGCGGTATTACTCTCAAGCTTGGCAGCCTGAATGGTGCAATATTCACGCATCGCCATGCCACCATGGTGCATTCAAAGACACACCGTGGCGGCAGTATTACCATGATATGCCAACACGCTGTGTCCTTCAAAACCGGCTCTTGATTCAGCTCCTAGCATTAAACTTACCTTCATCAACGACCAAAGGACTCTTGCGTATGGAATCACATTCTGAGCGACAAGGTGACACTGGTGGCAGGTTTGGGGCCACGCTGCACACCACCACCCCTCTCCTGGTTGTTCCAGAGAGGATTCTTGGTGATTCAGAGTGAAAGGTGCTCATCTCTGTATGCTCTATAACATGATCATCTGACATCTTCTCTAATTTGGTCAGCGACTCTCCTTGGAAACAAGGTGTGTAAGCCATGGGCCTCACAGGAACCTGTGGAGGTCCCATTATGCTAACTCCTCCCACAATGGTGGGCTCTATACATGGCTCTGAGTACAAGCTAAGGGGGTCTCCTGGTGTGCAGTGTAGAGTCTTAAACTGGACACAGCTGGCCTTGTTGAGAAGAGCTGCAGTGGCAGGGTCCTGGACCAGAGATAGGTTGCTACGCGAGTAGTTCTTCTGAAAAACTTTCTTGCGAAAAGCTATGAAGAGGATTATAAGAATGGCGATGACAAAAAGCACTCCAGTGATGCCGATCAGCTCCTCTTTGCCAACCATGGCATGACCAGCTTGCATGTCAGGAACAACGACGGGCCGAAGGCTGCAGCGCTGACCCACAAAGCCTGGCGTGCAGTTACAATAGAAGGAGCCGGGAGTGTTGACACAAGTGCCTCCATTCTCACACTGACCCTCGGGATTGCTTCGGTCACATTCATTCACGTCTTCCTCACAACTGCAAGGGTGGAAGACATGGGAAGAGATTAGTGTGTCATCAGGTTCAGTGTGTCTAACAGAGATTAGCATAAAAATCACACCATCTAAATAAAGTCACCTCACAATGTCACTCATTAACAGAGATGGACTCCAACCATTAACAGGATAGCTGAACATTATAGAGGACTAAAAATATATATTCAAGTTCATGTTTGCTAAATAGTTTACTGTTAGTTCCAGGAACAACAGCTTGGTCATCAAATACTTTGTTACATCTTAATCAGAATGGAAAATCACATTTTTCAGATGAATGAATGTATATTAATGTACATAATTATTTGTAAAGCTCACAGAAAATAATACAAGTTGGTCCAAATATTTGAAGCAACACATATGCATGCTATATGGAAAAACACAACTGTCTTATTGTTTTCATTGTGATAATTGAGTGAGCTGCTCCATCTAAATCCTATTTACATGTGTGAGGACTGGAACTCACATCAGACCCCTGAAGCCTCTCCTGCAGCTGCAGAGGAATGCGTTGCCAATGGGCTTACACACCCCATTGTTCTGACAAGGGTTGGGAACACACACCGTTATCTCCATTTCACAGCTCCCACCAGTGTACTGGGGATTACAGCTGCACGTGAACCCTGACAGACAGACAGACAGGCAGGCAGACGGGAGGGAGGATAACCTAATTAAAAATGCAATAGATTCTGTGCAGTATTTACACTTTAACACATGGCTGTCCCTCTCTCTCTCTCTCTCTCTCTCTCTCTCTCTCATGCGCGCGCACACACACACACTGTAGTCCTGTTTTGACTCGTTCGGTGAGTTACTGACTTGTCTGAATGACTCCACTTAAAAGTATTTACAACTGGTTTTAAAACACTTCATGCAAACATCTTTAATAAACTTTTACAACACCAACAATTTCCACCTTACATAATCTGATTGGCTGCCATGAGCTTGGATATCTGGGAGGGGCTCAAAGTAGAGCCGTTGCTCCTTCAGTGTCCACAGGTGAGGGGGGTTCTATGCTCATATTTGTTATTGTGACATCACAATAAGGAACGTTTTGTAACGGCTTGTTTTAGGAAGTTATCTCCTAAAACCAATCACTGACAGAGAACAGGTTTTATTCATGTTTTGAGTGTTTTACATAATATGTCTCCTTTAATATTGTCTTCTTTAGCTGACACACACTGAAAATAGTGACTTCATTTCCAACTTGACAATGTCCATCTCTCTCCTCTCCATTGTTTACGTTTATGTTGCTGGCTGCTTTGTACAGCTGAGTGTACGCCTGATTTATCCATATGATGAAAACATGACTTGTCACATCCACAACTAAGATAACTGGCATGCAAAAATAAAGCAAATGTATATTTTTCCCAAAGAGATTACTAAAATAAGAATGCACAATGACTTTAATCTGATTACTGGTTTGTAAATAATGATGCAGAGCTGCAAACCCTGCGATCCAGACCCGGAAAACGAAAAAAAGACAGAATGCATTACATTACTTGTTACTGGCATCATTAAACTGTACATCATTACACTGAGCAACTGAAATATGGACATAATTCGCCGTCTGCCCTTCAGTTATCACCTTTGTTCACCTGGAAATACCTCCACACCACTGACACAGCTCCTCCTCTGGCTGTTTAAAGTCACACTGCCACTGAATGGACTGTTCAGCTCACTACTGTACTTTGTTGGTTCCTTTTTTTTAAGTGGCTTGCATCTATTTTATGGTGCATTACTGCTGCTTCCTGGGTTAGAGTGTTCATGTGCAAACTAATACTGTCAGGAAGGGAAATTAAGCTCCTGACTCGCTGGTACTAGTCCCGTGGTGTATTACATCGCTTTTACAAGTTGAAATACGAGTACATGCACGTGGTATTGGCCCAACACCCGATGCTGGTATCAGCATCAGTGCATCCCTAAATATTAAAAATTAAAATAGGTAAAAAAAAAAAGTTAGTTAGACATTTAAATACTATTCTAAAATAATTTTAATCTGAAAATAAAGAGCCTTTGCATCTTACAATGATAATATTATTACTTAGAGTTAGTAGTTGTTCTGTGTCACTCACCCCCAGAGGGCAAACTGGTGCAGGTGGCGCCGTTGCGACATGGTTGATGTTGGCAGGCGTCGGGGTAGAGAATGCAGCCAAGCTTGAGTTCTGTCAGTTCCACCACTTCTGCATACTGTGAACGTTTGCTCTGCAGAGGCAGCTCTCTGTTATTCAGTGTGACCGAGTCCAGGCATCCTTGAAATCCCTCATGCACCCGCGGGTCCTTCTGAGAGACCACAAGGCTGCGAGAGTTTGGAGGTTGCACCTAACAAGTGGGAAATCACCAGTGATGCGTGATTACACAGACTGCCTAAAATTAATACAAAAATGTGAAAGTATGTATGTGAAGATCTATGTCTAGGTGATATTGGGTGAACATTATTTTACTGGCAAAAACAGTACATCTATCAATAGGAATGGAAAATTAAACAAAATTTGCTTAGTTACATAGGAAATAACAATTACTTCTCCTACCAAACTCCTGATGGCATTTGATTAAACAGCCACTGCCACATCATATAACGATTGGCAATTACCCGTCCTTAAGCAAGACTTTGGCTCCATTACCAAGTTCACTGAGAAACCGTTTTTTAATTTGTTAGTTTTGAAATATGATCGATAACTCTGAATTTAACATGAAGGCTAAATGTGAAAATGGTGTACCAAAATTTTCTGCATTAGCCACTGATAGAAAATAGACGAGGAACCCTCGGATTAGAAAAACCTGACATTTGCACGTCATAATGTTAAGTTAGCATTCATGGACTCACCCATCTTGGCTCACAACGGGGAAGGATGTTGCTGGTTTAGCGTCCATGAAACAGCAGAGAATGTCTTGACTAGTAGAAGCTAACTGCTGGCATTAGCAACTCCACCACACAGCAGAACTCCTCCAGGCTTGTGTTATTTGTGGAGATAAAACATCAATGTTGCAGAGCAAACAGAGTCAGTGGTAGAGTCGTGTTGCTGTTAGCCAATCAGAGGAGAGATGTCCACATATCAGAAAACAAGACTCCAAATCCTGTCGTCTGACTAACAAACTTACCATTGAACAAAGTAATAGCAGTAATTAAAGATGATATGGAAATGATCACAAGTCTTTTTATGCTCAAAAAAGGTTTTATTTATTTTGAATGCCATCTGCATTTATGTCTCTTGTAGTAGCACTACACTAATTAAAGGATATACCAACTGGTTGAGGCGGCCAATATGGATGGTAGGTTCCGGTCAGAGAACCGGGGAAACCAGAAGTTTTCTCAGCGCGTTTATTAACAGTGAACTTGAACAGCAGGCTTATTTAACAGGAACAAGTTACATGTGTGTAGCTGTGGTTTACTGAAGGTATGTTAGCAGCTTAGCTTGTGCGACACGTCACTCATGGGCTAGCTTTAGCATTAGTGGCAAATGACGATCATTAAATACTATATTAGCACGCTAAAGAATAACAACAAATGCAGCTGATGGGTAACTAAACATGTAAACACCTTAGTAAGCACGAATATAACTTGAATATTCGTCTCGTTTTACTTAGTTTTATATCCGTGACACACAACACACACGGCGCTAAACCGGAAACATGTCCGTCATAAAATCATGCACGGCCTGAAACACGGAACCAAACATTGGTTCCGTCCGGCGGAATATTAGTTCCGCTTTAGTCTTTCGGACATCTCTGGCAGTGAATCGATTTTCTTTTCTTTCTACAACGATGGATATTTAAACTAGTTTGCACCGATTTTAAATCGATTTTCGAAGCATCGTTACAACCCTACTGGACGCTAAACCAACAACAGCCTTCCCCGTCGTGAGTCAAGATGGGTGGGTCCATGAATGTTAAGTGACAGTGTGACGTAGACCTGTCAGGATTTTCTAATCCTAGAGTTTCACCATCTATTTTCTATCAGAAGCTAATACAGGAGATGGGTGGAGGAGACTATTTTCATGTTCAGCCTGCAAGAAACACTCAGAGTGACTGATAATCAGAAATAACAAATAAAAATATTTTTTTCAGTGAAGCTGACATTTGAAACGTAAACGAGATATTTTGGCCTCACCTTTGAACAAAGAAAGATGCTACATTTAGTGTATGGGTTTGATGATGGCTCAAGCAATATAATTATACAACATGTCAAATATATGCACTGAATACATTATTAGATGTAAGAAAGCTAGGAATCCCACAAAGTGCCCAATGTGTCATGATTGGTAACCCTGTGTGATACATGCTGCTCTGGAACCCACCAGAGCTCCAAAGTAGATGGTTCTGTCTGGAGAGAATGTCTGTATCATTAACAGTGCATGACGCTGCTCGATGTAGCTGTCGTCCAGAGTGAGGCTGCTGAAGTTGCGATTCAGCTCCAGTGCCACAGTGTGCCAGTTGCCATCATTAATACGACGACCAGCGGGCCCCAACATGTCCGGCGTGTCACCAAATCCCCCTGCGCTGTGGCCACAGGACTGTTGGAACCACAACTTCCCTTCCATCAACTGCACAACACACAGAAACACACACTGACTCATGCAACAATTTACCATCACGTGTAATCCCTATTCACAAGTGGATCAGGAACCAAACATGTTGAGTCCGGGAAACTCCCCAGACCTTAATCCCTTTGAATACTTGTGATGAATCTTGGATGGAAAAACAAAACCCCACAAATTCCAAACATTGACAATGAGGAATAAGCTCCATCAGTCAGGATCTGGACCAGAGGTTGAAGGACAGCATGTCAGGGTGAATTACAGAGGTGCAGAAGTAGAAGCACCAACACTGGAGATATTAACTCTTTACATCAACTTCATGTAATTATCAATAAAGGCCTCTGAAACTAATGAAATGTCCTTAATTGTTCTTCAGTAACCAAAGAAACAAGCTCTGAAAACACTGAAGAAACAAACTGTGGAAACTAAGACTTCTCAAAACATTGGTCCGTGCCTTTAAATGCTCTGTATTTTTTATTAGAGCATTGGCCCTGTGTAGTTACCAACACTGGATAGTTGATAAATTAATGTAACTTTAATGTGAAGCTGAAAATACAGCAGTGGAGAATCCTAAATGAACCAGAACAAGGAGGAAACCAGCTGAGAATGTTGTGATGAGTCAGGATTGTGGACAGCAGTTTGGGAAGAACCACAGGTCTCACCAACACACGAGGCCAAAGAGACTTCAGTCTATTTAGACAAAAATATCCTTAGATGAAAAAAAACCTGCTAAATAAAGATGTAGATTCGTCCCGTGAGCTTAAAGCAGAATCTTTCAAGCTGAAGGGAACGACATAACAATACCTTGAGAATGATGCAGCGCTCGGTGTGCATGTACATGATGATTCCTTGGCTCTGCAGAGTTCGGATCCTCAGTGTGAGCTTCAGCTCCATCTGCAGCCGGTCAGTCAGTCTGTACTTGATGTAGCTATTACCAGAGAAACTCAGAGACGAGTGTCCTGCACCAACAACATACTGCATGTGTAATAAAAATGTTATCTTATTACAGCTGTTCCCAAGATGTTTTAACTCCAGACCCAAGAAATGTCTGTTAAACAAACATGCAACTCCAGCTGCCACTGACTAAATGCATGTTGTCCAGTTATTAACACAATGTCATAATCTCTTGAAACAATTATGGAAAATATGGGGCAGATCATTTCTGAAGATTATTACAAGACCCCCCAAGCGGGGTCTAAACCCCAACTTTAGTAACCACTTTCTTAATATTTACAGACTGTTAAATTAATTTCTTCTGCTCTCTTTTACCTGCACACTCTCCCAGTTTGCCCCTTGGACACTGGCACACATAGCGCCCTCTGGTGGCTTCTAGTGAAACACACTGCATGTCTGCTGGACACAGCTGCTCTTCACACTGTTGCTCTAGCAGGACGGCACAGCTCGCATCTGCACACGGCAAGACAGAAAGAGTACAGCTCACTGTAAGAGAAGACCGTCCAACCTTTTCTCATGAGCTCTCAGCAGACTGGGTGAAAGTTCTCTCAGAGATCCCACTGTGGTTCAGTCAATGTTGCAGGAATTTCTTGGGAATTTCCAAAGACATTTGCACCTTTAAATGGAGAATCTTTTCAGGTGGACCAGTTTTTGTCTGAGGGGCAAAGAACTGAACAGATGCTGAGTGTCTGTGAATAGAGGAGAGTTCAGACCTATACAACTACAGAAAAACATGGGAGAGCATTCTCCTCAGATTTTAGTCTAGGGTCAAAACGAAAGGATAGTTTTTGTTAAATCCACTCACCGCTACATGTACAGCGGGAGGTCCGGTGGAAGCGAGGCGAGACGAAACTGACCCGTGGAGTGTTGTACGTGGCCAGGTTGTGTGAATCCAGAATGATGCTCTGTTCGCACTGCGCACCGCGACACTCCAGCCCTGAACAGTTCTTATCCAGGATGGCCGACACACGGAGCACCTCCTCCAGCTTCTGCCGTGATGTGCTGAGTTTCTGAGTGAGGTAAGCAGCCTTGTAGTAGCCACCTCCTCCTGTTTCCACTGAGACGAGCATGTCTAGCTGCTGTGTCCCACCGACCGGCTGAATGCTGAGCAGGTGCAACTTGTCATGCTGTTGTGATGTGGCTGCTTGCTGCATCACTTTCAACACACTCTTCAGATACAATGCTACAAAGTCTTGTGGTGCTACACTCTCAAAGCGCACGGTCACGGCATCCCGCAGCATCTCCAGCGTCGCCTGCTCTACTTGCACGCTTATAGGAACAGGCACCACGAAGCGGCCGTCGCTAACGCTAGCATTGAGGAAGTACTCCCCCGTATCCAGCCCACCAAGAGCGATGATCTTTCCATCATGGGGACTGATCTTAAACAGACTGCGCTGAGCTGGAGGGACATGTCCAAACGTCAGTGCATCATAAGGGTCAGCGTCAGTGGCGTGCAGCTGACCAATCACACCACCAGGAAACTCATCCTCCATAGTGACTATATGAATTTCCAGTGGCAAGGCCACCGGCCGATGGAGGCTCTCTTCAATCACTTTGACTGTAAGAACAGAGGAGGAGGATAAAGAGGGCTTCCCAGAGTCCGACACCTGGAGGACACGGGAAAAACATGATCTGAGTACATCTAAGTTTATGTTTTCACTTCCCACCCACAAATAAAAGAACTCGGACTGGTGATTGTACTGAATGGCAGCAGCAGGTTTGTTGCTGGGATGTAGATTACCTGTATCAGAATGACATATTCAGTTGCTATTTCCCTTCTGAACACCTGATTTGCCACAAGCATTCCATCCTTCTCCAGCACAAACTCTCCCCCTTCGTTTCCAGACAGGATACTGAAGGAGAAGGGCGGGCCGTTATGAGACGAGTCCTGATCGATGATGGACAGCTGCAGGATGCTGGTGCCAATTGGTTTGTTTTCCTGGGGGCATCAGGAAGATGGGAGTAAATAATGATTCTGAGACAAAGCAACAGCAGAGTTCAAAAACAAATAACATGTCAGCATGAAATCCTAAAGCAACAAAAAAGTAAAAGGTACAACTAAAGCACTGCTTCTGGTGATCTAAATACTTCCTGTCTGTTTGTATTTTTCTGGGCACACCTGTTGGTGTACCTGTGATTCATCTTTTAAACAAACATAGGCAGATGTGTTGCTGGGGGCTCAATCCAGTTCTGTTAGCTTCTTCAGTGGAACATGATTTCTTCCAGCCTACATATGTGGGCCCCATATGGATATGGGCAAACCATATGGGTCCCATATGGGTTTGTCTGCAGTTTCCATGGTGGCCCCACGGGGGTTTGCTCACATACATTTTAATGGGCCCTACATCGGTTTTCAAAGGGACCCAGATAGTTTGACTCATACAAAGGTCCGTTACAATCTGAGGGCAAACCTCTGTGGAGCTCTGCAGCAGCGGAGCGCATCAGGCACAAATGAAAGACAGAAAGTATAAACAAACATGAACGATCGTGTGTTAATTATGTTTTTGTTGGTGGCGCCACTTTGAGAATGTTACTGTGGATGTGTGCAGGACATAGCTGCCCGGCGGAGCGCATCAGCAATCAGCACTCTGCCGCTCTCCATCCTCTCTGCCCAAAAAAAGACCCACTACGCTGAGAGCCCAAATAAATAATGTAATATATGTAGAAACTAGATCTTTTTTTGAGCTCCCCCTGGGTGTGTAAGTTGAGGGCTTCCAGGGGAGCCCGTCACCCTTTCAGGGGAGCCGGGCTCCCTTTAGCTCCCCTGTAATTCGAACCCTGTATATATATAAATATATATGTGTGTGTGTGTGTGTGTGTAGATATGTATAAATACGATGCATATATTATTGAAGAAAAATTGAAGTTAATAATGTACAATATAATAATTTGTTTGATCATGTCAGAAAAGTCACATTATTATGGGATTAGATCCCCCCAAAAATTACACTTTCATAACTATAACCATTTGAACATCAGGATTAGTAGTGTTAGCATTAGAATATATTTATGACATCACAACATGACTGCATCACTGTGATGTTGGTCCTGGGTCAAAAGATGTTGGTGGTCCAGAACTATAGGTTATTACAGATCATGCTGCTTTTTCCAGTCTGGTTAAAACTCGTGTTGTTCTTTTCTAACATCATCCTCCACTCTTTGTTCTGCCAAAATGACTGAGGGTTAGAAGAAGGTGTTTGTTCAGTATAAAAGGAACAAAAGGTTCTAGTCTGAATTTGTTCAACAGGTTGTTTGCTTCCTTTATCCAGTGGGTTGCTGGTTTGAACCAAGGCTCCGTTGATGTCAGTCGTGCCATGTGCAAGACACTTCACCCTCATTGCTTACTGGTGGTTGTCAAAGGGAATTTTTTTCTTTTGACCAAGTCCTGCATAACTAATCATCATGTATTGTGCAATCATCAGGTTAGCTGCTGGTCATTAGACAAAAATCTTCATGTGCAGATACAGAAACTTCTCTGCATTTAAATCATGAATCTTTTTCCACACCTGCTGTCTGAGCAGGAGGAGTGGAGTCAATCCAACCTATCAGGAGATGTAGTGTGCATCTTTTAGTTTTACAAACCTTTTTGCTAAATGCTTTGACATATTTGCTTATGCCTTCCCTCCCATTAATACGACTTATTGTACCTATGACCACTGTCAGCAAAAGACTAAAGTTTCAGGGTATATGCAGGAATCTCAAACTTAAATTTAAGACCTTTTCAAGACTTTTTAAGACCTTGGAAATTAAAAATCAAGACTTTATCGCAATGATCTAATCAACTGTTAAACACAAATATATTCTTTTTAAATACTGCATTGCTTCATTTTCCACTTCATCAAGTGGTGGGACACGTCACGTTCGGGACAGCAAGGCTGTAGCAATGGTACGTCAAGTCACATGGTACAGAAACGCAAGCAAACAACTGGCATAGGAGAACAAAAAAATTATTTTATTTTAATAGTTTACATGAATCTAATTTTATTACCTGCAAACTTAGAGGGTGTGAAAAAGGTGACAACTAACCCCCGCCCACCCGGAACAAGGTCCTTGCATGCTGCAGATTAGCATCTATGCATCTACTGGGTTTTGTAGTGACCTGACATTTACATACTTTTATTGCAGTAACCTGTTAGAATCATTTTTAAAAATCATCAATGTGATTTTTTGCAAAATGCAAACAACTTTCTACCAAGGTCACTCTGCTCAAAAAACTGAAAAATATGACAGAATTGATCAGAAAATTACTAGAGATCATATTAACAATTATTATGAGACTAATTCACAGAACACATCTGAAAATATTCCAAAATACTGAAATCATTCTTAAGTAGGGTGACCAGATCCCAACTCACCAAATGTAAGACAGATTACTCAATGTGGGACCATGTGAAATCCTAATGCAACGAGATTAAGTAAAAAAAAAACTTCTATTCTGCCTTTTAGCTCTAACATCACTTGTAAATATACATAAAAGTATTATTATCATCATATATTTCATGTACTATAGATTCTATTTGAATTCAACTTGAACAAGCAAACAGCTTTCAGATTATTTCACAGCTCCTCTCATTCCACAGCTTAACTCAGGCTCTTTAGACCTTCTACAGTGGCTCTGAGTAACTTTAGCTAAACTTATTTAAACCATCAACTCATTTTAATAATACAGACAGACCCACAATAAAAATGCAGGTTTAAGCAGCTTTTCAGAGTTTTCATTAAATAAATGCACTGACTTTCCACAACAGAACGATAGTTATAGTACCTGTAACGCTTTTAGGATCCATTTATGTTAATTTTGAATTAGTTTTCCACCAATATCAACATCCCATTAAAAAAATCCATACTTTTTTGCAAGTTTATTTCTTCTTAATTTCAAATCTCTATTAGTAGATATGTAGGGAAGAGAAAAAAAACATCACTGATTTTTAATCTCTGAAAAAATTCAAATCTAACCTGAGAGTTCCTCAGTTACTTTTTCCCCTCAAAATTCTGAGAATAAGTAATCAAGGATTTCATTCTCTCGTTATAAAAGGGTTTAGCTTGTCTGTATCTGAAACACAACGCCAGCACCTTGTCTGTGTTGGAATCTCGTTTGGGTTTTAGCAACCTGTCTATTTACTGAGAAACCTGCTTTTGACCAACATGTTTTCTGTGACTCTCGGGTTTTCTGCTCCGTTTCATGTCAGACTCTGCGTCGTGACACGAAAAAACCAACAACAAAGACTGTCAAGAGTTTCTCTGAACACGTCTAGTTTATGAGTCTTTAGCCTTTCTCCATCGTGCTCACCTGTCCTCCGTACTCGCTGAAGTTTGTTTTGGTGGTTCGGGTGCTGCCGCGCTAGCTCAGCGTCTTTTTGCCTGACTGTGATTGGTCAAACAACGACTCGTGACCCACTAACAAAGATAGTTTGTGAACGAGCGAAGACCCACTCCTCCTAAAAACAAAAACTCTTCGATTCACGCGAACGTCATATTTGGCTTCATAAACGGCAATTTTCGCCTAAAAGCGAAAAGTTTGCAAGTATGAGACGAATGTATTTTAAATTCACGTCAATACTAACAAAATTTAAGACTTTACTACATCAATTTAAGACTTTTTAAGACTTTTCAAGGGTCTTAATTTTCCTTAAATCAATTTCAAGACAAGACTTTTCAAGACTCCGCGGATACCCTGAGTTTAAGATTGCACAAATGCAGAGCTGCTGCAGGGTGTGAGCATTTTTCTACACATAGAACAAAAACAGGAGGCTTACTGAGGGTGTTAATCTGACTGATGTAGTTCTTTGTTCAACCGTTAACATTAAAATAACTTACCTAGGCCACGATTTCTCTTCCTAGTGTTTAACTGAACATAACTGAGGCTTTGTGCTTACTTGTATGACAGCAGAGAGGTTGGTTGGGGAGAAACCAGGTGGGTTATCGTTGATGTCAGAGATTTCGATGTTGACCAGCGTGGCGGAGGACATTTGTGGAACTCCAGTATCCAGCGCTCTGACAGCCAGAGAATAGCCAGAAACCTAAAAAAACAAACCCAATCAAGTAGTTCAGCAACAAAAGAAAAACAAGGTGTGGATGAGGCAAAGTGGCCTCCATTACAGAGTTCCATCTTAATGATGACCAACACTTTTGGAAGGTGTGTGTCCTGTTCTGTCTGGAGTCATACTAACAGGAAAACATCCCCATAGCAACAGTCAGACATGGTGGTGGTAGTGTGATGGTCTGGGGCTGCTCTGCTGCTTCAGGACCTGGACCACCTGCTGTAACTGATATCTGACCTTTAACAGGTCGTTTATGCAGGAAAACCCTCCTGACTGGTTTGGACAGATCTGCTCCGTTAATAAATGACATCTGAATTTGAAAACTGTGTTTTAGGTTATCACTGTTTTCTGATCTAAAACATTTAGGTGTTAAAAAACAGAAAAAATCTATTAGGAGGCAAACACTTTTAACAGCAGTATAAAGAAGCAGATAAATGAGCTTGTTAGAGCTGACCACTGGAGACAGTGTCCTCTAGTGTCCTCTACCGGACAGAAGAGATGTAGATTCCAATAACAGCTCTGGATGAGTTTGTGTTTGGTTACTTTCTCTCTTTTAAAATCTAAAACTTATATTTTGTGTTCAGTCTCAAACAGAATCATAAAAGCCTACAAGAAACAATCAGCTTGTTGCTAAGGGCAATATTACCTTCACACGTCTAACACTTCTACAAAACTGTAAGATTTGTGGAGTTCAGTTGTGGCCCAGTTCCAACCCAGTAAATGAGCCACAATGGGACCTCTTTGGATTCTGAGCCAGTACTCGGCTTTTCCCACTCACAGCCTGTGTGGACACTCTAAAGACATCATATGATCATTAGCCCTTCTGGGAGCTCACAGCCAGGCCCCTTTCTCTGTCTGTGACACCCCCCGTGTATTCTGTCTCTTGGTCACATCTTTTACTGATAGAATGGAGCAGCATTACATCATTTCCTCCTGATTAAAACATCCCTGCCTCCCTCTGGGGGGCGAGGGGGGTGGGGGTGCTAGGAGACTTGAGATTGATTAAAACAAAGAGTGTAATCAGGCCTAAAGAAGGCTATACTGGTAGCCTAGACAGCCAAGACAGTAGCAGAAGCAAGATGATTTTGCTCTGCATGTTGGTTTAGCCACAAACCATTAGAGCATCAGCAGGTCTACCATTGGCCCGATCAGTATTGTGCCTTGCCAATCACAGCGCTCTATCGATTTGGTGGGCGGGATGATGCAAAACAACAAAGATGGTGGCGGCTCATTTGAAACGGATTTGGCATCAACTTTGGACTCTTTAGACTTGGGCTTTTCTTTGAGTCAAGAGCAGATAGAGGTACTTAAGTCCTTTATTTAGAAAAATTATGTATTTGTATCTTCTTTGATGGTGTATTGCAGACTGCCCCCCCGACGGACATCTGTAGCAAAGAGTATGTCACGTTGTTTGTTCAATAGCACGTGGAGATAGGTTGAAAGACAGCTGTAGATTCTGCCCCACGACTGAGCTCTATCGGTCATGGCAGAATTGTAGGAACTTTTACCCTCTCCAGAGGAGATTCAATCCATAGGAAAAAAATAACTCCTTCAAGATAAACGTTTTATTTGCCACCAATCTGGAAATTATGAAACCCAACCTGAGTGAAACCGGGCAGCAACAACCCAAGCCACACGCTGGAGGTTTAATTGATCCACTACCCGCCAGTGCAAGCAATGAAGAGGTCAGGATTGAAGAGGAAATCTTGAAACTAACAATAGGAACCAATCAGGAATCTGTAGGGTCCATAACATGTCATGGCGCCAGAAGCTGAGGAAATGAGTGCTGAATGGAGCGAAGATCATGAGGAGTAGGTAATACAGACTCTCTACTTAGTAAGGTGACCTCCATGGGTGCCATGCCTCCGTCGTTGCTCCTTCGTGGATGGTGGCGGTGAGATGTGATGCAAGCGTGATGGATGGTACTGCCTCCAAATAATTAGTTATAGAATTCTGGCTTTCTTTACCAAGGTGAGCTAAAACCTCTGACAGATCAAATTTTTAATAATGTCTGGCGATCATACGACAGTGTGGAACTGACAGTTGCACAACACTGGCTAAAAACAATAAAAAGAGAAAAGATGAGGGACAGTAGTTGATGGTGTGTAACGACACAGGTGCCATGTTACCTCATATGTCTCCTTTAACCAGTAGGAAACAAAATCCAAATGGTTTTCTGTCAGTTTGACATAAAAATCGTTGCTGTAATGATGCTAAAAACGGAGCTAAAAATAAAATGGTTACATTTCAATTTATTCTTGATTATTAAAGTTAGGATTCAACAGTAAACTCACTCGCTGAAGGTGTGCTGGTTCTTCTGGAAGATTTGCTCCTTCTGCATGGAACAGGCTGCAGGAAAACTGGAAACTAACCGAGCTTATCTCCTTGAATACATTAAAAACCAGACTGAAAACCCTTGAGACAGATTCCCTGTGTTGTAATTGCCTTCTGTAATTCTGTACATAACATGTCTGTGTAACTGGAAAATATATATATATGTTGTAACTGTAACTTTTGCTGCCTCTTGGCCAGGACTCCCTTGAAAATGAGGTTTTTAATCTCAATGGGACCTTCCTGGTTAAATAAAGAATAAATAAAAATAAAAATTTGTTGAACTCAACTGCTATAATGATTGGAAAGGCTGCACCCCCAAAAGGTAGATTACTATAAACACCTGAAGGTAAAATATAAATATTCCACTTAAATGTAATGAGTGATTTGCGTTCAAACAAGGCTGAGTTTGAAGTCTGGACCTTGGCTACCTAATGACCTGTGACCAGTGTATCACTGGTCACCTGGAGAAGTGTTCATGTGTGTTCTTACTGTCTCGCGGTCCGGCTGCTTGTTAACCTTGATGACACCACTTATTGGGTCAATGAAAAACTGGTTGTTCTGGTCTCCGTTGATAATGGAGTATAGAATTGCACCATTCAGAAGGCTGTCAGCATCCTCTGCTACCACCTGCAAGCACAAACAACCAAAGAGCTTTTTACATAGTACTCCCACAGAATATGATGCAAAATATGAGGCTTGCCAGGCTAGCACAAGACCTTTTGTCCCACAGACATTGACTCACAAAGCATTCATTCGTACTAGAGACCAAAGCAGATTGAAAATTTAGTGAATGAGACCTTTAAGGTAAATACAGTTCCAATGTAGCTCTCTGAACTCTGTGTAAATCTAGTTTAAATCAAGAAAACGAAACAAAATGCACCCATTAGAGGCGAGTATTGAAGAATGCGGATCATACATATGTAATGAAATTAATACAGATTAGGTTTTTTCTGTACACAGTTAACAAATGTGCTCAGTCACACACGGGAATTACCTTGAGCACAAACTCTCCAACAGTGGCATCTTCTGACACCACAGCAGAGTAAACATCCTGGCTGAACACGGGTGCGTTGTCGTTGACATCTGTTAGGTTTATGTTCACTGTGGTAATTGCGCTCAGAGTTGGTGTGCCGCCATCACGAGCCTCCACTGTTAGGAAGTAGTCTCTGCAGGTCTCGAAGTCCAGAGGCTGGGCTACTAAAATGGCACCTGAGTGTGTGTGAGGAAATGGAAACAAGGAGTAGAACAGCAGCCAAATAAGACTTTACACTTTTTTTTTAGCATTTCCATCCATTCTGTCCTATTCTCTAACAAAGGTCATGTCATGATGATGTAATGTGGTTTATTTATGACTGATCTGAGAGGAAGAGTCAGCGTGGTGGTGTAATAAATGTATAAAATACTGGCCTGGCTTTAAATTGGTTTCGGTCCTATCTCTCACACAGAATGGTGTATGTACGGATGATCTCCCCTACGGTGTTACGCAGGGTTCAATATTGGGACCCCTGCTGTTTTGTGTGTACATTCTGCCATTGGGAGATATCCTACGGAAGCATGGTATCACTGTCAGCTGTATTTTCCTTTGGATGAGTCCGGCGGTCGACCAATCTCAAAGTGTTTAGATTGGCTGAAATCAAGGCATGGATGGCACAGAACTTTCTGTGTATAAATGTACATAAGACAGAATCAGTGCTCTTTGGTCCCAGTCTTACACTGATGTCTCTATGGTTGATTTTGGTGAGTTAAATCTCCACATGAGGAATTCAGTTGATAATTCAGGGGTGAAGATCGACAATGCCTTTTGTTTTAATCGTCACATAAATGGAGTTGTGGTTCCTTTTATCATCTGAGACACTTGGCTAAGGATAAACCGTTCTTGCCTAGACGCAACCTTGAAACCGCTGTGCATGCATTCATAACTTCGCGCCTGGACTACTGTAACTCTGTCTTATTCTGAGTGAGTCAGAGTGCCAAAGCTTGCCTCCAGTGTTTCCAGAATGCTGCAGGGAGATTCTTGGACGGCAGGCGAAAGTTTGAACATGCTACACCAATACTGGCAGCTCCACATTGGCTGCCTGTCTTACTTTGTCTCATTTTAAAGTTTTATTGGTTTTTAAATAAATGAATGGTTTGGATCCAGTGTACCTGGCTGACTTGATGCAGTAGTAAGTTCCCTCTTGGGCGCTCTGTTCTGAAAACCTGTCGTTGCTCTTGGTCTCCAGGTCAGGGCTGAAGACGAGTGAGGACAGAGCTTTTTCTGTGACTGCTCCAAAACTCTGGAATGAGCTTCCATTACATATTCGGCAGTCCTCTTCTGTAGCGGTTTTTAAATCAAAGCTGAAGACCCATTTTTATGATCTGGCTTTTAACTTGGTGGGCTGACTGATAGTGTTGCTATTGTATTCTCATCTCTTATTGTTGTTTTATTTGCCTGCATTGTTTTATTGACTTAGATGCTTGTATTGTTTTTATTTATGTCTGTACAGCACTTTGGTGGCATGGTTATGTCTGTAAAGTGCTGTATAAATACAGTTCCAGTTGAGTCGAGTTGAGTATTAAAGAGTGAACAAATGGTATGAAATGGTATGTTAATGTAGTTAGACTCACCAGTCAGTGGATGGATGTAGAACTTCCTGTGCTCATTTCCTGACCTGATGCTGAAGGTGATCTCTGCATTGGTCCCAATGTCTTTGCTGGCAGCGTAAACTCTCAAAACCTCAGTGCCTACTCGCACATCCTCCGGTACTGTTGCCAACTGATCCCGTCGCTCAAACACAGGCGGGTTGTCATTGATGTCCAGGACCGTGATTGTGACATTAACGAATGAGAAGAGAGGCAGTGGTGCACCTTGATCAGATGCACAAACTGTGATCTGATGAGTTGGCTGGGCTTCCCGATCAAGGGTGTGTTCCAGGACCACTATGCCTGTGATCTTATCAACAGAGAAAAATCCTCCTGCAGAGTCAGTGAGGGAATAGACCACCACACGACCGGGACCTGTAGAAAGAAACAGGAGTTAAACACACTTTGTAGGTATCAGTGAAAAGACAGAATATAAATGGTTATCAGATCAGAATCCTTTAGAATGTCTTCTACGATGACCTTTTTTTTTTAAAACTAACTTGTCCACTTCCACTACAAACCAAGACTTTCTCAGATTTTTTTCATAGGATTATGATCTAGGCTCTTTTCAAATTATCCAATATTATCTAAGCCTTATGTGCTTTTAGCTGTAAGAAGCAGTCCCTTTCTAACAACCACTTTCCATTCTTTACAACCAATAAAAGATTTAGAAAGTCTGGTGTGCATAACAATTTAGAAAAGTGTAATTTAAATTTTCTATTTTAGAAAAATACACTGTTACCATTGGGACATTTTTTTTAGGGATGCACCGATACCACTTTTTTTGGAGTACGAGTACTTGCATTTCAGTACTCACCGATACCGATACCGAGTACTTAATAAAAACATGATTTTAATTTACAGATAACAGCTTTAGTTGTATACTTTAACAAAACAACAAGGCACTCGTTTGGAATTAAGAACATTTATTTAAAATGAAAACTTCTCCCTGCTCTGAGCTGCAGCTGGGGCCTTGGGGGCGGGCACTCGGCGCCTGTGATTAACCCCTTACACGCCACTCAAACAGACATTTCTCAGACCGTGGTATCGGTCCCCGGTATCAAAGGACTTTTAACGAGTATGAGTACTTTAGAAAATGTGGTATCGAGGCCGATACCCGATACCGGTATCGGTGCAACCCTAATTTTTTTTAACAACATTCAGACAATCCACTAACAGGCGATGACTTGAAAATGATGCTGACTGTCATTTGCATCAATTAACAAGGAAAATCAGAGACATTTCTCATTTGCATAATAATTTTGAACACAATGTGAATAATTAAAAAGCTAAAGGTACCTTTGATACTAATTAAAATGAAACTCTAGAAGCATGACTAGGAAGCAAGTCTAACAAATACATTCATACAATTTTAGCAAATCTCTGTCAAACTAACAAGTACATTTCTGACAGGTTTTAGTTGATCATGACATGCATGTTGGTACCAGACATGCTGGTCTTTGTGTTTGCGAGAACACGCCAGACAGTCGGACATTACCAACGTATTCTAATATTGTCCAACGAAAAACTTAAAATCATCTGACTTACTGACTGACCCGCTTCTCTAAACTTGCAAAGATTTTGCAGTTATAGAAAATTCTTGTAAACCACAAACTGCGGATTGTTTGTTGACAATTTTCACTGAGTTCGTGCCATGGACATCTTTTTCAATCAAAGAGCATTTCTGATCTCTGCAGCTGCCTGCAGCCATGCTTTCTTAAAGCATTTTGATCTGATCAAAATGTGAGATAAGCTGATTTCTTAGTATTGTGAAGTTTGTGCCGCACTAAAGCACCAGACTACATGACAGTTTGCTCTAAAGAGTGGCTGGAGGAAGGTTTCCATCACCTTGGTGGATCTATAACAGAATTAAGGCAGTTCTTCCTTGTGGAGCAGTCTGTCTGCAGACGCTCACGCATTCATGATGTCAGAATTGTATTAAATGCTACAAGTTTTATTGATTGAATAAAGATACAGTTTTCAACACCAGTCAGAAAATGGCAGTACATATTATAATGAAACGTCAAACGGATGAGTGTTTACTTATGAATATTTATTAACAACTGTCTCCAGCACTCTTTAAAAACACAGACGCCCCTTGAACCCAGTGCAAGGAGCACCTAATAAAATGATTAGTAGTTGTGTATGTAGTTTAAAACCCAGCTTGGATTTTTAGCAGCATTAGTAATGATGGCAGTAGAAGCAGCAGCAGTAATTAAGTCATCACCTTCATCAGGATCTATGGCCTGTATACGAGTGAGAAGGGCCTTGATGGCCGTGTCTTCATACACACTGGCGGTGTACTGTGGCAGAGTGAAAATGGGTGGGTTGTCATTCACATCAGTCACTATCAGATGCACCTCAGCCTGGCACCAACGCCCTCCACCATCAGCCGCCTGAGCAGTTAGCCTGTAATTAGGTGTCATCTCCCGGTCCAGAGACACTGATGACTTGATCTCACCTGAATAGGTAAGAAGAACAAGTTATGGCACATTTAGAGTCCAGGGGACAAACCCTTGTGGTACAAACTCATGTATGTAGATTAAAAGCCAGACTGTCTCCATACCAGTGTCTGAGTTCATGGTGAAATCCTGGGAACCAGAGCCATGTAGAGAGTAGTGGATCTGTGCATTGTTGCCTACATCTGCATCTGTAGCTCCAACCCTCATCAGCACACTGTTGACCGGAAGGTTCTCTGGTATGCTAACAGTGTATAATGCCTGCACATAGACACACAAGCAGTAAAATCTCAGAGGATCATATGTCACTGAATATCCTGTGGTTGAATTTAAACAGAACCGTACACAGTTTCAACTACAAGAATCACCTGGTCACAGACGGGGCTGTTGTCATTGGTGTCTATCACTGTCACCTCCACTACTGTCTGGGAGACAAAAAGCCCATCGCTAGCTGTGACACTGATGGTATAAAGGCTGCGCTCCTCTCTGTCAAGTGGCCTCTTCACATACATCTTCCATTCTCCTTGGACCAGTCCAAGAGCAAAAACACCACGATAATTCCCACCTGGATAACACAGTGAAACAGGAAAGGTGAGATAGAAACCATAAACAGGTGGGTTTTATCAAAATAACCCTCCAAGAAATTTATGCTACCACATAAACTGATGCCTTGCTTTCTCCTTTAATTCGACTGGAAGAAGTTGTGAAAGCATGGGTAGGTTCATTCTCAGACCAGAGATAAATGATGAGATATAAATGGTTCAGTGCAGATCATTGGATCATTCTCTAGGGCTACTGTCCTGCATGCACACTGAATGTGTGTATAATTATGACAGAAACAGTTCTACTCACCAGTGATGAGATAGCTGACGTGTCGGTTAACTGCAGAGCTGTCATCATCTTTGGTGTTCAGCACAGCTACCACCTCTCCAGGGGGACTGCTCTCATGGACTGAACAAATATAATGGCTCTCCATGAACCTGGGAGGGTTGTCGTTGATGTCTGATACAGCCACTGTGACGGTGGTGGTGCTGGAAAGAGTCAAAGTCTCTCCGAGATCTGAGGCCACCACTGTAAATGTGTAGGATGGATTGGTCTCATGGTCAAGTTCCTTGCGTGTGAAGATCCAACCAGTATTACTGTCAATGCTAAAGGTACGAGACAACGTATTTGGACTTTCCTCTGACTGGATTTGTGTGCCCAGTCTGTACGTTACTTGACCATTGGCTCCTGAGTCTGGGTCTCGAGCTTGGACTTGAATGATTCTGGTTCCGGCGGCCATTCCCTCCATAACAGTGGTGACATAGGAGCTGGCCTCAAAGGCGGGTTTGTTGTCATTTAGATCCAAAACTTTGACTTCAACATCCACAGAAGTCACAGAATCCAGCTTAGTCTGCTGTGCCGTGGCAATGATTTTGAAGTAAAATCCTTTGATCACTTCATGGTCCAAGGGCTTTTCAAGCTTGATCTCTCCTGTCATATTTTCCACCACAAAAACTCCATCTTTGTTGTTTTCAGCAGTCTCTCCATTAACAATGGCAAAGGTGACAGAGAAGGAGGCATACTCAAAAGGAATGTTGAGATGAACCGTTCCTATGACCGACCCTATAGCTGTGTGCTCAGGTACACTAAATAAGTAATAATGCTGACTAAACAAAGGGAAGAAAGCATCAGGAGAAAGAACGTGAATGTAGACAGGCACCAAAGAGTGTCGGACTAGATTTCCTCCATCCACGGCCTTCACAAAAAAAGATAATACAGAGTTCCTCAAGTGGCTGAAGCTGCCTTTTGTCACCATCCAACCACTGTGTGGGTCTATTTCCAAAATGTCTGCCACAGGAACATGTGCCTCGCTGTAAAGTGAGAATGTTACCTTGGCATTGGCGCCATAGTCCGGATCCCGAGCCTGAATCTGTGTTATCAAAAAGCCTTTAGCCACATCATATTTGAGTGAGGCTCTGTACTCTGTTGCACTAAAGCAAGGAGCATTATCGTTTTCATCTAGGAGAGTAAGCTGTATTGTGCAATAAGAGACACAACCTCCCGAATCCTGAGCTGAGACTGTAAGAACAACATCCTTGTTGGATGGGTCTTCACGATCGAGCTTTTCTGTGGTGCTTATCTGACCCTTGGAATCAATGCTGAACTGATCGTTGCCCACATCATTAACAAAAGAATAAGTGATGAAGCCAAAAAATCCAGGGTCTGCATCCATCGCTTTCACCTGAAATTACAACAATTACATTTTATTAGTAATAAAAATTCAATTTAGACAAAAAAAGTATGCGATATCTGAAAATCACAAACCTGAATCACTCTGGTTCCAGTAGGGGTGTTCTCTTTTAACTCTGCCTCATATACGTTCTGTTCAAATACTGGACTGTGCAGGTTGGCCCTCAACACTTTAACATGAACCTGTGCAGTGCTGGTGAACACCCCATCAGACACTGAAACATTGAGATTGTAGGAGGGCTCCATCCTTTGCTTTCGGTGACTAGACAACATGACGATTCCCGTCTTTCTTTCCATCACAAAATCCATCCTTTCATTTCCTGATAAAATGCTGTACTCCATCTTGTCGAAATCTGAAATGTCAGCATCTGAGGCTTGGACACAGGTGATGAAGTGACCCTTTGGAGCTAACTCACTCACATATGCCTCATAGAGCAGTTGATTGAAAACTGGAGGATTGTCATTCATGTCAATCAACACAACAGTCACTGAGACTTCACTACTCAGTGATGGAAACCCATTATCAGTGGCCCGGACTACAAAGTCATACTTCTGGACTACTTCATGGTCCAGCATACGTGCGGTCAGGATTAATCCACTACTACTGTCAATGTGGAAATAATCTGAGCTGTTCTGCACATCTGAGAATATCTGATAGTGAACAATATTGTTCTTTTCTGAGTCTTTGTCTGTGGCAATAACCTGAAGTGCTGGAGTTCCAATCATGGCCGTTTCTGATAAAACCACCCTGTAGGACATTTTCTTGAAGACAGGAGGGTTATCGTTTATGTCTTGGACAAAAACATCCACATTAACCTCGGCATGAGCACCAGTCAGAAAGTCTGTGGCTCTGATGGTCAAGCGGTAGGATGATGTTGCTTCATAGTCCAAAGAGTGGATTACACTTATGACTCCAGTATCAAACCCAATATCAAACTGAAGAGACGAATCCCCATCAACTATGGTGTAGATTATGTTTTGACCTTCAGGACTGGTAGCGTTAATGCTAAGAATAGGTGTGTGCACGTCCACATCCTCATTCACAGAAACTAAATAAAACGATTTGTCAAAGACAGGCATGGCTTTGTTGACAACCGTTATGGGGAACTCCGTGCTGGATGAGAGGGAATGAAATCCACCGTCTCTGGCGTAAATCACCATTTGGTATTCCACATTGGACAAATCAGACTCAAAAGATTTCTTGAGTCTGATTGCCCCTGTCTGCTGATTAATTTCAAAGTGACCGTAGTCCTCCTTGAGATGGTAAGACACCTCCCCGTTGATGCCTTTGTCTCCATCCACTGCAGTGACAGTGAAAATAGGCGACCCTGGTTCAGCTTCTACTTGAACTGCTGCATAATAAGGAAGTCCAATAAACACAGGAGCATTATCGTTTACGTCCTCGATTTGAACTTTTACCATAACTCTGGCCACATGCTGGTGATCATGCTCCCTTCTTGCTTCTACAATCAGTTCATAAAATTCTTGTTCTTCACGGTCAAATGGAACTCCTGTGGTTTGAATGACACCAGATGTTGGACGAATCCTGAAAAGTGTTCCAGCATTCAGCAAGGTATACTTCAGTGGCTCATTGAGGTGGTTTCCCACAGCATTGACCACAGCCACTTTGGTGATATTTGAAACATTTTCTTTAATGGATGAGAAGTAAATGCTATGGCTGAAACTGAGACCAGAGTCTAGAGCTTCTTTGACAAGTAAGGTCACCAGAGCAGTGCTGGAGAATTTCCCATCCGAAACTCTGACAATGAAGTGAAAAATCTCTTTGGAAAAGTTGCTGTTTTTTACTACAATAATTCCATTAGAGGGATTGATGGCAAAGTTATCCAAGACTCCATCAGTCAGGGAGTATGTGAGTTCTGAAGGAACATCACTGTCAAGGTCTATGGCTGACACCTGCAAAACCTCTACTCCAACATAAGTAGGGAATAGCAAAACTGTTTCATAGGTGCTTTGGGTGAAGACAGGAGGGGAATCGTTTGAGTCAGTCACTTGTATCGTTACCTCAGTTGGACTATCTGCTGTTAACTGTGGCCTACCATTGTCCCTAACATGGACGTGGAAGTGGAAGGTGGCAAAAGTTTCATGGTCCAGATTAGCAATAGTTCTAATGGAGCCAGTTCCTGAGTCTACAGTGAAGAACATTTTTGCAGTGTCCTCAACAATTTGGTAGACTAAAAGAGCATTTTGGTTGGAGTCAGCATCGGTGGCCCTAATCACAAGGGGCAAGTTATCTGAGTTCAAGACCACACTGTTGACTGATGCTACCTCACTGATGCTGCCATGATAGTGAAACTGCTGAAACACAGGAGGGTTGTCATTCTCATCCACTATCTGAATGATTAGTGTAGCATTGGAGGCCATGCCGGCCATGTTAGCAGCTTGGACTATAAGGACATAAGCCGTTGTCCTTTCATAGTCTAGAGGTTTTCGAGTAGTGATGACTCCACTGTACTGATTTATCTGAAATGCTTGTTCAGTGTTGCCCTGTTTGATGTCATAAGTGAGTGTGGACTGGCTGACGGCACTGACTGTGGTGACAGAGGTACCAACCATTGCATTCTCTTTGATCTCAGTCTGGTACTCGGGTTGAGGGAACTTTGGGCCAGCATTGTCAGAGAAAGTCACAGCAATACGTACTACTGTAGTTGTGGATAACGGAGGGGTGCCATTATCAGTGACTCTAACAGTGAGAACATAATGTCCAATGCTGGACAAGTCCAGCTGACGTGCAACTCTAATGATACCTAAAACTGACTCAATGGCGAAAGCATTCCCAGTGTTCCCTGTAGAAAACAATGACAAACTTCCATCAACGGAGTGTTTAAGGAAATCTCACATTTATATGACTGAGTATTCAGCTGTTGGATTACCTGCTTCAATGGAATAGTGTAACTCTGCATTCCTGCCTTTGTCTTTATCAAGGGCAGTAACCTGCACCACGGCTGATCCGATAGCAGCCGACTCATAGACTGAGCCTTCATACAGGGTGCTGGTGAAAACAGGTACGTGATCATTTATGTCTTCCAGTTCTATCAGTACTCGAGCCAGATTCTTTCTGTATGGAAACTCTTGGTCTTTCACCTAAAAAAACAATAAAAACAAAACAATAAATAATTGGTAATTAACAAATAAACAGTTGTCAGTAATTGTAGGCCTTATCTAAAGGCCTAACGATCACAGTTAGATGTTGATTACTTGATGTGATTATCACAGTTCTAATTCATCTACTTTTGTCTGGATGAATGCCTTACTCCCGTTTTTATGCTTACATTTTCCTTTGAGGCTCAAACATTGTGTCATGAGATCCAAGCACAGGAGATCAATAAGAGTATTCCACCAAAGCCCCTTTTATAAAACAATGCCGCCAATTTGCCGCAACGCTGAGGCGGCATCAGGGAGCGTTAGGCCGTTTACAAGTGCTCAGACCGTGGTGGTAATCTTGCGCAATCATATCCGTTTTAAAAAAGATTACGCGATGGTGGCATAAAGGGGCTATTGGGGTGGTCTCTGCACTGTCGCGGACTTTCATCTATCTTGGACATGACTTGCTTTTTATTGCGATTGAAGCCACACTCCTTAAGTATTTTTTTCTCAAGCAGCTACAGTTGTCTGTCCTCCACATTCCATGTGAACTGTCAGATGATCTGAGCTGCAGATCTAACGGAGAGAAGCTCCCGGAGCACCGCATCGCTCCAGTTTATCATCTCAGCTGAGTCTGTTCACAAAACGAAAATTATGCCAGTGTTTACTTTCATTTTCAGTATAATTTCTGGCAGGAGCTCGGCATTAATTCATCACGTGCTCATGACACCACTCTCTGTTGCGCCAAGGCTTAATGTGCGTTTATAAGACCGGCTAAGCCGCAATATTACAGCAATATTACTATCAAGCGTGGCGGCACAAATGCCGCAAAATTACTGCAACATGATGCCGCCATGGCGTGTTTATAAGACACATGTTGCGGTAATATTATGCTGATTTGCCGGCATGGTGTGTCCTATAAAAAGGGCTCAAGATTCTAATCAAGGAAGTCAATCCTCCCATTCACACTCCTACTATTGCCTTTATGGTCACCCAAGGTCCCAGACAGCACACTTTACAGTTCACCATTCACAGACTCCAAGAATGTTTTGTGTGAAACATCCTTTTGCTAACCCTAGCACAAATAACAGTCAGAGTCAGACAGATGTGATCGTCTATGTTTAAGCAGAGTGGTCCACAGGTATACATGTGTAGCTGATGATGTTTTTGAAGCCTTGGACACTCGAGTGAAGGCAAAAGTAGAGCAGTCAGCTGGCCCTTGGGTCTGCTAGTAGGGAATCCTGATGTGGTTTGGTTAGTGACTGCAAGTCATGGCTTTAGACATTGTGTAAAGTGTTATATGAATAAAAATTGTGGATTGATTCATTATAAGAACTTTGTGCATTAAAGTCTTGGCCACCTCTGTGCCACTGAATTAACCCTGTAAAGGGTCATTTTAGCACATTCTGGCTCAAGGAAATTATATTAAAAAGTTGCAAAATGTTAGCCTAGTGAACTATACCAAATTCTTTCTTTGCAGAGTTTGGTCTAGGCACGCTTCATTGGAACCCTCGCAGCCCAAACCACTGCTGTGTCTATCCAATCACAACTCGCTATAGTTTTGGTTGGGCCAATCACAGCGCTCTATATTGTGGGCCAATCACAGAGCGGGAGTAGCCGATGACGTCAGCGCTGCGGCCGCGAACCCAAGCAACATGGCGGCAGCGCCGGAGCCACGTTCTTTTGAAACGGCTTTGTCATCAACATTGGATTATTTAGACTCCAACGTGCGTAAGTCTGTCGGCTATACTTAGCGGCTTCTTATTTTTATCAAACAAAGTAGTGCAATGTCCCAGTACACCTGATATTCACATGTTTTTATACAAAAACGAAATCATTGACGCCATTAGTGGGTCCCGCTTTTCCATCGCTGTGATTACGTCACGTTGTTCGTTACTCTGATTGGTCCTAGTGCTATCCAATTGCGTGCTGACATTTTGAAAGACAACCGTAGATCCCGCCTCACGACTGAGAGCCGTCAATGGTTCGTGGCCAGACTATATATTCGCATATATAGGATGGCTTGCCAGGCTAGCAAAATGTCCCTTTAAGATTCAACAGTTAAATTCAGAGTTCAAAAAGTGATTCAGCTTCAGATATTGTGTGCATCAACTGATATTGGTGACATTTTAGCATGAAAATATGCTGGAAAACATCTAGATATTGGCCATGAAAATTGGCCCATAAACATTGGCAGTACATATCGGTCATCTGCTGACCGTGTCTCCTACATATTGGCATCGGTATCAGCAATAGAAAAACCATTATTGGTCGACCTCCTACTCCTAATGTGTGTTTACCTTCAGCCATACACAATCCATGCATCTACCAAATAAAGGGTGAGAGGAACCCAAAACAAAGTCTTACAATGACAGTGAGAACATGCTGGGCACAAGCCTCATGGTCCAGCCTCTGAGCGGTGTAGATGGTACCGAGCGTGGGGTGGATGCGAAACAGATGCATACTGTTTGGGTCTATCGAACTATAGAGAGAATAGGTGAGCAGGTGATGCTCGTCTCGGTCTGATGCCTGTATCTGGACCACTTCTGTGTTGGGTGAGGTATCTTCTGCTATAGTAACTTCATAAACTGGTTGCGAGAAGATGGGATCGTTGTCATTGTTGTCCAAAACAGTAATGTGGATCTGTAGCATGAGAACATTGACAAAAGACAAGAACATTAATGATTGAAGTGTGTTGCTTTGGTCTTAATCTGGATGGAGCATTTCAAAGATATAGAAAGATAACTGTAGTAGCTTTGTTAAGTTCATTCTGTGTTGCTTTTTCAATTCCATTTTTCTTTGGTTCTTATAGACACACAGAGTAGCAAAAGCTTTGTTTTTACCTTTTTAGCTGACGGTTTCGGCTCCTGTCTGTTGATGAGTCATTAACAACACCGCTCTGACGAAGGCAACAGACAGAAGCTGAAATTGTCAGCTAAAAAGGTAAAAACAAAGCTTTTACTGCTCTGTGTGTTTATAAGCACCAAAGAAAAATGAAATATAACTATAAATGTTTGCTATTTTTAATGTCATCATCCACTCTTGGAAGCAGCGTGATGATTTAGACTTAAAATATGTTCATGAGCTTAGATTTTCACTCATTACTTTATTTTGGTGAAAGCCCCACCCCCTTCCAACACCTATAGTTCAGGTAGACTTCACAGTAGAAACATCGTTCACAGTCTAAACGGGTCATAGAAAGTTTGACATGGGCTTTGTCATAACTTAAATGATTAAAAACACCTCGCTTTGCTACTGAGATAATAGTGCGTTCCAGTTGTCCTCGGAACTCGGAATTTCCAACCAGGAAATGACGTAACGAGCTCCTTTTGCGTTCCAGATTCCAACTTGGAAAAAAATGGACGCTGCCAGTAAAGCTGCGTGTGTTGTTGCTCTGCATGAGTACAAAGAACTAATAACAAAGTATTCTCTGCACCTAAAGTCCCTCGAGGAGGAATGCAGGAAACGCATAGATAGTGTCACACACAACAATCGGCAGTTGCCACATAAAACCAGAATAAAACATTAATAATCAAACATCAAAATGTAAACACCATGAACAGTTACAAAAACAAACACTTTTCAGCAGCAATGCTGACATTTTCAGCAACGTAAGTATTGATAACAAGAATTAACAACAAGTCGGTGATGTTAAATAGCAAAAGGAAAGAAAGCAGAACATATAAATGATGAAAACAATAAAGACTACAAAAACTTCTGGTAGCACTGGGTGCGGCCATCTTTAAAATGGTGATCTCAGGGGTCCTCTGAAACAAATGAGCTTGCAGCTTGAAATTCCGAGTTCATTGCGTCAACTTATCTCGGAAAAACGAGTTTCGAGGACAACTGGAACGCACCATAACATGCTACAGTACACTATAGATACAAAGGTGATGAATGTACTTAACTTTGGTTAAAAGTGGCACCTATAGTTTATGGCATAGTGAACCTTTAATATCAGCCTGTCTTTACAAACTATAGGTTTATTTTCTTATGTGCTCTTTAGCTAAATTGGTTCTTAACTTCTGTTCTTGCTCTGAAATGTTTACGTTTCTGATCTATTTAAGCTGTCATCGTCACCATGACTTGCTGAAAGATCATTTGTTATCTCATCTGCCTCACCACCTCATCTGGTTAAACAATAAATACTAATAACGATTAGAAAAGGAACTGAATTCTGTTACAAAATCAAAACATTTTACAGATGAAACTCAAAAAATTTGAATATTGTGCAAAAGTTCATTTATTTAAGTAAAAGCAAAACGGGCAAAAGCCCATTTGCATGATTATCTAAAATCCTTGTTTTACTGATTTCATATAATATTCATAATTTCTGAGATTTTGAATTTGTGGTTTTCAGCACCTGTAAGCTATAATCATCACAATTATAACAAATCAAAGCTTCAAATATCTGGATTTGCATGGAATGAGTCTGTCTCGTAGATTAGTTTCACCTTTTAAGTTGAATTACTGACATAAATGAACTTTTTTACCATATTCTAATTTTTCCAGTTTAAGTCTGAACTTGTAAGATTTTGTCAAAAGGGCACAAAATGATGTGTTTTAAAAACGTTACCTGTGTATAAGCAGTGTTTGTGCCATCTGTGGCCAAAACTGTAAGGTTGTAGAAGGAACGTTGCTCAGCGTCTAAAGGCTTGGCGATGATGATGGTCCCTGCAGCCTTCTCGATGTCAAACACACTGTCGCTGTTCCCACCTGCTCCAAAGGAAAAAGCAGAGCGACGATGAGGCACTGACAGTAAATTAATGACAAATACTCTAAATCCAAAGAAGCTGACAATTCATATTTGAAGTTATGGGATAAAAGAAAAACAGTAAAAACACATTTTGACTTCAGTTATTTTATGTGCCACATACAAAGGAATGAGCTGGCTATTTTAGAAACAAATGGCTGAATTAGAGATGATCATGTGACAAACTCTTCACTGGTGTTCCTTGGTGTGGGTGGAGATGACTGCAGATGGGGCTCAGCTCCATCACACAACAGAGGAAGTAACTTGTCCTAATTAGTAATCACCAGGAAAGACGTTTTTTTAAGTCACTGATGTTTGGTTTCATTGACAGGAAGATGCAGCCATAATTTACACACGGCATTCATGCCATTATCTAATCTTCAATAAATAGAATAGAATAGAATAGCCTTTATTAATCCCTCAGTGGGAAAATTCACATGTCACAGCAGCACCATCACTCAAAAGGTAATTAGAAGAAGATTAAAAAAAAAAGCAAGGATACATGTATATACACATAGGCAGTAATCTAGTATTGTAATCTTAGATCACTAAAAAAACACAAATAAAAGATAAAAACAAACTTGGGTACCAACACTATGCAGCATACTGTAAGAGACACAGACAACAATGTGAATCCGGTATTGCACAAGTATAGAACACATGAATATTGCATTGGTGTTATTGTGTACCAGGATGATACCAGCACAGCTTAAACTGAGGAGTTATACACTCTTACAGCAGAGGGGATGAAAGATCTGCGATAGCGCTCAGTTTTACATCTGGGATGTCTCAGTCTACCTCTGGAGGAGCTGTCCATGATCTCCACAGTGGAGTGCAGTGGGTGGGAGGGGTTTCTTAAGATGGAGGTCATCTTCCCCAGCATCCTTCTTTCACACGTCTCCTCAACAGAATCCAGCGGGCAGCCCAGAACCGAGCTAGCTTTGGTAGCTAGCTTGTCAGAGCTGCCTACACCCCAGCATACCACAGCAGAATGAATAACAGAGCCAACAACAGAGTGATAAAAGGATTTTAGCAGCTGGGAGTTAACTCCGAAGGACCTCAGCCTCCTCATGAGATGGAGGCGGCTTTGGCCCTTCTTATACAGAGCATCTGTGTTGTGGGACCAATTCAGTTTACTGTTGAGGTGAACACCCAGGTACTTAAAGGTGTCCACCATCTCAATGTCTGCTCCCTGGATGTTTACTGGTGAGTGAGGAGGAGTGTTTCTCTGGAAGTCAATCACCATTTCCTTTGTTTTACTGGTGTTCAGGCAAAGGTGGTTACGCTCACCAGTCCACAAAGTCCATGATGACTGACCTGTACTCCTGGTCATCCCCCTCAGACACACAGCCGACGATGGCTGAGTCATCAGAGAACATCTGGAGGTGACAGCTGCTGGTGTTGTAGGTGAAGTCCGAGGTGTAGAAGGTGAAGAGAAAGGGTGAGAGCACTGTACCCTGCGGAGCTCCAGTACTGCACACAACCACCTCAGATGTACAGTTGTGCAGCCTCACGTACTGTGGCCTGTTGGTGAGGTAGTTGATGATCCATGCAGTCAGATGTTCGTCCACTCCTGCACCCCTCATCTTCTGCTGCAGTAGACACGGCTGGATGGTGTTGAAGGCACTGGAGAAGTCGAAGAACATGATCCTCACAGTGCTTTTTTGCATCTCGAGGTGATTCAGAGCCCGGTGCTGCAGGTAGATGAGGGCGTCCTCCACCCCCATGTTTGGTTTATATGCAAATTGAAGTGGGTCTATTTCTGGGCTCACGACTGAACGCAGATGGGTGAGGATGAGTCTCTCCATAGTCTTCATCAGGTGGGAGGTCAAGGCGACTGGTCTGTAGTGGTCTGGTTCCCTGGGATGTGATGTTTTGGGGACTGGAACCACACAGGAGGTCTTCCACAGGCTGGGGACCTGCTCCAGTCAAAGGCTCAGGTTGAACATGTGTGTGACCACTTCACACAGCTGGTCAGCACAGTCTTTGAGCAGTCTGGGGCTGATTCCATCAGGACCTGCTGATTTTCTGCTCTTAAGCCACCTCAATTCTCTCCTCACCTGGTCCAATGTAACTGAGAGGGGGTAGTGATGGGGGGCTTGTTGCTGATGAGAGTTGGTGGAGGGGGGAGAAGCTGATGAATGGTGTGAAGTTGAGAGGTGGGGGGTTGGCTGGCTGACTGGAGGTGGTTGGAGGGTGGTGGTGTTGGTGGTGCCTGTTGCAGCAGTGGGGGTGGTGGAGTTGAATCTGTTAAAAAACAGGTTAAGCTCATTGGCCCGGTTCTGGTCCCTGTCAGCAGACCCACTGGCACCACTCCTCCCACTGTGACTTGTGATGTTCCTGAGGCCTCTCCAGGCACCACGAGCATTGTTCTGCCCCAGCTGATTCTCCAGCTTCCTCCTGTAGCTGTCTTTTGCCTGTCTTATTTTGAGATCTTTCTGTACACGTTTTTGCTCCTCCTTATTTCCAGACATGAAAGCTTTTTTCTTCTCGTTCAGCAGGGATTTCAGCTCTGTGGTCAGCCAAGGTTTATTGTTTGAGAAACACCTCACTCTTCGTGTTGGGACGGTGTTTTCTACACATAAGTTTACATAATCAGTCACACAGTGGGTCAGGCTGTCAAGGTCATCACCGTGAGCGCTGCAGAGTGTTTCCCAGTCTGTGGTTTGGAAACAGTCCCTCAGAATTTTTGATTCTTCATTCCACACTTTCACAGTTTTTTTCTGAGGAGGCTCCCTAATCACCCTGGGTGTGTATTCAGGCTTCAATGCAAAATGCAACAATATTAGAGGTGTAGCTGCCAACATGTTGGTTTGTTTGCATAAAACTGGTTGAAATGAAGTCTCTCTCTCTCTCTCTCTCTCTCTCTCTCTCTCTCTCTCTCTCTCTCTTTCTCTCTCTGTGCAACGCAAACTGGAATCTGTCTAGTAAATCCATGACCTCATCTTGCCACCATTCACCCAAGGTGTGTTGTGTGTGCCCAGTAACACTTGTCTCAATCCATCTTGTCAAACTTACTTGAAGAAGCCGTCCTCCTTCACACTGCCTCCTAGTACAATGACAAGTTGATGCATCCCTTTACTAATCAACTTTAAATCATATAAAATGTATTTATAAAGAATGTCTGAAACAACTCAGGTTTACCAAAGTTCTGTAGAATAAAACCCATAAAGCACTAACTTAAAATCCATTAATGGCTTGAATAAATTTAAAGGTGCAATATGTCAGAATGAAGTAAGAATGACATCCTGTGTTCAAGTTTGGGTACTGCAGACCATTTTTCTAAACAAAAAGTTACTTTCTCACTGCTATGCCGTGAGTTTCATGGATGTTGCCAGTTACGGATCAGCACCAGAAGAGTCTAGATGACAAGCGAAGACGAGTCATGCACAGTAAATGGTAAATGGTAAATGGCCTGTATTTGTATAGCGCCTTCTTAGGGTTCTACAACCCCCCAAGGCGCTTCACAACACAATCAGTCATCCACCCATTCACACACACATTCATACGCTGGTGGGGATGAGCTACGATGTAGCTACAGCTGCCCTGGGGCGCACTGACAGAGGCGAGTAAGTTGATAAGTAGAAAAATACATTGTCATATCTGGTGTTAGCACTCCTGGGTGTTTTCTGGTAGGGAACACTTATTACAGTAGAATGCTTCCGGCATTAGAGGAAGTAAAACGATATGACTGATTCCTTATTCACTTCACACATACTAACTTCAAGAACTAACTTCTGGGTCACTCCTGTTTACTGGCTTCAGTTCCTTAAACAACTCTAGAGTTTTTTGCCTGCTGGCGTCGTATTACAGATGCTGGCACTGCAGCGTTAGCTCGGTGTAGACTCTGGAACCTTACGGGCTCACTGATTGTAAACAGTAACTACGTCCCTTTTGTTTTTTTGAAAGGAGAAAAAATTAAGACTCCGACTGCTCGTCTCACAAGATTTACGTCATCAAACGAGACAAGGAGAAGAAGAAACGTGGCTGTTAGTTTAGCGAGCATCACATCCTTTTTCCAGGACAAACATGGAGAAAACCACTATAACTCTGACCATGTGGTGAGCAGCAGCTACGCTGGGGCAGAAGAAATTCTGATGTGACGTCATATATGCCACGTCTGGTTTGTAGCCGTTTTAATTACAAAATTTTACAAGCTAATAAATCTTAAATTATGTGACAGACATAGTGGAAACATAATTATTTATCATTTAAATTGAAGTACAACATATATTTGTGATTCAGGGCGTGAGGCAAAGCGGATTAGAAAATAACTTTTATAGCCCCATTCACGGACCCATGAGCTGACTGGAAGGGGAGGAGCCTATAGGCACTCTATCCTGAAATCCAAATCCTAAACCAGAAGAGTTCAATTGTTCTATTCTAAAACATGTCTAAGCATCTAGAAACCTTTTATGAGTACCACCTCAGATCATTCAAAGCTGTCTCACTATCACCATTAGGAGTGACAAAAGTCATATATGTATAAGTAGTGAGAATGGCAAGTCATCAGCTAGATGGGATGTTGGTGAATTCTGTTATCCAGGATAAAGCAATCCAAAGAGTTAAAAGATATTTTGTCTTCTCTCCTGAGGTAAGAATGACTGAGATACTGTGAAGAAAAGCCAAAAATGTACTCTACGTGTTGGATGAAAGCTATGGCTACCTTCCCTGTTTAATGGGAGAAAATGATCCTTTCAGATAATCATGCAACTTGTGAGATGACAAAAAATGTGCACATCCAGCCATCCATCCATCCTCTTACACTTGTACAAGGTCAGGCCACTCGGGTTACACGTCCAGGAGGAAAACATTCCTCTACCCAGAGACACTCCTGAGGCATTCACAGTCCAGTAAACCTCCAAAAGAAGGCAACCAGGAGGAATCCCAATCAGACATCTTAACTGGCTCCATTTGATGAGGATAAGCAGCAGCTCTTAACTGAGATCCCCTTGGATAATGAAGGTCCTCACCTTATCTCTAAAGCTGAGCCTGGCCACCCTACAGAGGAAGTTCATTTCATCCTTTCAATCACAATCCAAATCTTATAATCACAGGTGAGGTATGGAACATAGATGGGTCTGTGAACCAAAAACTCTGACTTTCGGCTCAACTATGTCTGCACCCAAACAGACCAAAGCCAAGCCCTCCTTACTGCAGATAAAGCCACAATCCAACGGTCCATCTCATCTCCACCTTACTATTAAACAGAGAAAACACTAAGATGTGTGAACTCCTCCACTTGTAGGAAAGACCAGCTCCGGTGGCCTAGTGGTAGAGTGTCCGCCCCGGGACTGGGAGATCAGGGTTCGATTCCCGGTCGGGTCATACCAAAGACTTTGAAAAATGGGACCCAATGCCTCCTCGCTTGACACTCAGCACTAAGGGGTTGGATTGGGGGGTTAAACCACCAAATATTTCCCGAGCGCGGCCACAGCTGCAGCTCACTGCTCCCCACCATGGGGATGGGTCAAATGCGGAGATGTAATTTCACCATTGTGTGATGAATACTTGGTACTTTAACTTTAAGACCCACTTTCATCCTGAGAAGCCTTAAAACTCCAACCCATCACACATATTATTCAGAACAACCAAAGTTTAAAATGTTAATTAACAAACTGAAGCTTACCAGACTTTGGCTTCAGGTTACATTGGTTGCTGCCAGTACACATTTAATTACATGAAACACAGACTTCCATGCACACACTTACAGGACAGATGTAAAATCATGCAGACATGTCCACATAACGTGGTGTTTTTCATGAAGACATTTTCTCAATCACTATGAGAGCAACAATGATCACAAGAACAGTTGTGGATTACAGGTGCCAAAGAAAACTGGAACATAAGTAAAACTGTAGAGACGACAAAGAGAATTGGTGAAAACTGGAAGCAAAATACCTTCAGAGGAGCAGTTCCTGAGACAAGTGTTCTGTAGAATATAGAACATCTCACGGAAAGACCTGGAACCTACCAGGCGTGAAGCATTGAAGAGACAGAATAGAAAAAACGTGAGAAAGGAAAGGATGGGAGATAGGAAAAGGAGGATGTTCTCTGTGGAAAAATGAGCAGTGTCTTGTTGCAGTTGTCACTTAAAGATGGTTGACCAATTTTCATGAGACTGGTTTCATGTGGAGGAAGGTGGTAGAGGTCTATAGAAAAACTTTAAACATTATATAAACTATCCGTATCTAATAGAACTCCTGCAAAAAGACTAGGAATGTTCGATCAGGCTTTTTGCTGCTGATCACCAAGAGTGATAAGATTATCGATAATTGACAACGATGCCTTAATTTAGTCAAAATTATGTTTTCACTTAATTTTTCAAAAGATAAAACACACAAAACACCTTTCAGCACAATTAGTGCGTTTGCTTCAGACCATAACTTCTAAGCTGCCTACTCACAACCCAAGGTTTAGAACTGAGAAAGCATTTAGCCTTGGTGCAGAAAGTCAAATAAATCTCACAACATTGTGTGTTTATTTCCATTAGCAGGGCTCAAAATGAGAGAGCAGCGGGCAGAGCTCGGTGTGTTCCACTTCTGAGAACGGCTGCTCATCCAGCACGATGAATTAAATTTTTCTCAGGGTTATTTGCTCAGCCTTCTGACTGTCACCCTATGGACGAGTGTTGGTGAGTATAGCTGCCGTCGCCACGTGTCTTTTCATTTCTGCAGTGAGCCTTGAAATCTTACTTCACCTCACCAAGTGGTTGTTCCTGCATTAAAACGTTTTAACAAGTGAACAAGTATTTGTTTGTGTTGCAGGATGCAAACTTTACATCTCTCTCACAAACGGTGTAAAAGGTCCACATGGCAGACTTATTATGGGCGAGGGAGACACTAAACTGCACACGTGTCAGCTGTAGGTGATCTGCTTGTATGATCGCCACTGAAAGGCATTGATCGGAATTTGCCAGTCACATACTTTTCACAGAAATCGGCCAATAAAGATCTGCGGCTGATCGATGGGTGCACCCTTAAAAGTGACTGAACTTGTTTGACAGCCTCTACAAGTTGGAGTGATTGAAAATTACATCAGGAACTTTCAAAGAAGCTGAAAGAAATGTTCTAAATCAATTATTGGACATTTTATGCCTATAGTGATTTTTCTGCATGTTTCTGTCATAGAAGTTATAAATAATTACTAGATAGCTTCCTCGGCAGCCTCATTCCATCTGAGTGCAGCCAAAGACCAAAGTGGATTCATGTTGTTTTAAAAACTGTCACAAAATTTCACCTGTTATATGAAATCACCATTTTATAAAACCTTTACACTGCATTATCTATTCACATTGTCCAATTATTTCAATGAAAACATAAAAAAAGTGTTTAAACTGACCTTGGACTGGAGTTATGTTAAGACAACAGAAATACACTTTGGTCTCACTACGCTCAGACATCTGAATGTTAGATAATCATTCCTAAAGGAAGTAAGGAAGGCTATCTGCAATGGATAAGATTGTAATTATTAGGGATGCTCCTATCCTATCACGTGATTGGGAATCGGCCCAGTCATGTGATTTTCAAATAATAGGAATTGGGAGGGAAAAAAATCAGATATAACCTTATAAAACAACAAGCATGACCTTTTTAATTCCTCCTGATTTTCAAATGTAATGACAATGGCTTAGTTATAATTTTAACAAGTTCAGCTACATCAATATTCATTGTTGCATGGACGACAACAGCACCTTAGCATCACACAATAAACGTCAGGCAGGAAATTCAGACACCATAACGTTAAGCTGTTAGCAGGCTAATGCAGAGCTACCAGGTTGATAGAATACTGACCTTTGAAATGGAATAGATCAGAGTTAAACTAAACTTCATGTTTAATAAACATAATTTATTGTTTTTTATTGTAGTTTGTAAATCTATATTAATGCATTTGTGATTAAAAAGATGGCAGCAGAATTTTTTTTGTTTATTGTAGACTTGTGCTATTTAGAGAAAAGGCCTATGGGCCCTTATATAGTTCATGGGGGCACCATGGTGCTCGCGGGCACCAGGTTGGTGACCCCTGCTCTAATGAGACATGCTGTCACAAGCATTTTGGATTTTACCTGTGATATCAAACCACACAGGGACTGTGTTCTGCTGCAGAGTCACCACACCAATGATCTCGGCCACTTTGTCACTCTCCATAATGGTGAAGTTATAAAACGGCTCATCAAAACGCAAAGGTAGAGTCGATGGAGATGGTCGATGGATCCACTCAATGTGAAGTCGGGTTGTTGACGACTTCTGGGGACGGCCGTTATCTGACACTTTGATCTGAACATAGAGGCACAGAAATATTAAGTTCAGGCCATCTGTTGAGATAAACATGCACATACTGCTATGGCTCAAAAGGATCATTCCTATTTCATTCCCATTGGTTTTTTCAGTTGTCCTAAAGCTTGCCAACATATTTAATAAACGACTCTTACAGTCAAGATGTCATAGCTCCCAGCGGTGAAGGCCTTTCGTGATGATACCACTGCTGACTTGGGGTCAATGAAGAATTTTCCATCCTCATTACCATCCACGATGCTGTAGGAGAGGTCGCTGTTGGGTCCATCATCAAGGTCATAGGCAAACACTCGATAGATAGGCTCTGCCTTCTTTCTCCGCTCCCTCTCGGGTAGTTTCACTTGGTACACCTTTTCATGAAATGTGGGTTTGTTGTCATTTTCATCTATGACCACAACGACTACCCACACAGTACTCTTCCTGGGAGTAGGACCCCCATCTGAAATCAGCACCTGTGAAGGCAAAACAATGATTTAATAGAGTTTTAGGCTTTCTTCAAGGGATCGCAACCTTCAGAGCATTAGCTTGCATTGCAATCTTTGATTTAGAATTTGCAAAATAGTAATGTGACCATCAACAAGAAGCCAGTGAATACAGCTTCAGCTGAGTCCTAATGGGGCTATTGGTCCGATAAAGCTCCTTCTACTGTTCCAAACGACAAGAAATTCAACCTTACATTTAGTGAAGAATGCTAAAGTTCAACTGCAAGTGTTTTTTTTTGCTCTTATTGTCCTCTTTGTGATGTACCGTTTACTCTCTCCTCCAAAAGTATAAAAAGATTACTTTACTTTTGCTGAAAACTGAAAACAGTTGGGTTTGATGTTACAAATGGTAAATAGTATGGATGCACGGATACCAGATATTTTCAAACTGAATATGAGTACAAGTACTTTCTTTTGAGTACTTGATACAGACAGTGGCGCAAAAAGTGGGTATGCAGTGTATGCGGCGCATAGGGGCGCCAGGCTGGAGGGGGCGCCAAAGTGATGATGCAAAAAATATTTTTAGTCTGCATAATAACAGGTGTGTAATTGTCCGTGTGTGTATCTGCGAACTATATCATTATTAAACACGTCGGCCATTAGGCGCTAAGGCGGCCCTCCGTATCACCCCCCACACACACGCACACACACAAGCTCTCTCGGCGCTCCAGCGCGCGCGCCCCCACTACGCGCTGGAGCGCGGTTGGAGGTGTGGACGGTTTTCTACACAAGCCACAGATCTATTAAGCTGTGTGTTTATTCATGAAAACGTTGTAGAATCTAGTCGCGCTAATAAGCTCCAGCGGAGCCACGCTCTGATGTCACCGTGAGAGTTGCGTTACATGATGAGCAGCTCCTGTCTAACGGGGACGGCGGGAGTAATCAGGCCCAGACCGGGGAAACTGGCCGGTCTGAGGTCGGTGTCTTTAGTCTTTTGTTTTTTCGGTCCGGTGTTCAGTCTGTTGATCACCTGCTGCTGATGAGAGGATTTCTCAGTGTGGAAGGAACAGGTGAGCTGCTGAACAAGCTTTAGTCCATTAGAAACACTTTCTATGCCCAAATGATTCTAGTGGCCTGTTATTTATCATTTTATATTTAATAGTAGGTTAATAAATACACCAAACACACAGGTGATAGAAAATAAGATGAAATAAGCCTGAATATTTTCTCCCACAGCTCAGCTCTGTTAGAAATAAGCAAATGTCTGGGGGTTAGGGCATTTTGTGTCTGCATACCCCTCCGAAAGTAGGTAGTTGCGCCCCTGGATACAGAGAACCAATATGAGTAGTAATAAATGCTATTAGGGCCGTGATATACTTGCTGTTCAACCTCGCGTTGGCGCAGGCAGCATCTTTGTTCATATACTTGCTGCTGCACAGCGCTGCACTGCATGTAGTACTGAGATGTTCCACTAGGGGGGAAACGAGAGTACTCAGACCAGATAGAGAGCTGGGGCAACCAAAACAAACATGGCGTCAATAAAAGAAATCAGTAACTGGTTAATTTTGAGATTACGGCAGAAAAACAGACAGCAGCGGTATCGTAGATGTGAAAGACCTCTAAACCAGAGACGGAGTCACCATGGTGAGTGTGTCTCGTTTTATCAACTCCACCTACTGGTTGCTCGTATATTACAGCATTCGGGTGCGTCATGTCGCGTTCATTTTGGGTGACGCGTACAAACGACGCTTCAACTCAACACAAGCTACGCATGGCGGCCATTTTAAACATGCGTACGCATCGCTAAACAGCAAGTATATCACGGCCCTTACACTTCTTGCAAATAATTTGAAATTTTTCTATTTCATTGGGGAGATTTTCTGGAATAAATGCTCACTTTTTTAGTATATGATGCTTTTATAGAACAACCCTTTTATAGAGCTATCAGAATCACTCACAGAAGAATATCTTCCACTAGACAGCAGCACATTCATCAGTTTCAGAGCACCAGTATAAACAAAGCCCATCTGGGTGTTTACCATTTCATTTTAAATTGGCTTCAAGTCCACAATGCACCAGCCTTAATCTGGTTATGTTGCTTTTGTTCTATTTTATGTGGCTTGGATTTACTTGGCTGGAATATTTCCCCTTTGACCCTCTGCACATGATGTCATGATACTAATGGGGACGCTTCTTTCGCCATGATGGATGTGAAAGGAACTGTTTACGTCAGCTAAAAGTCCAAAACAAGCTACTTTGTAGCCTTAAATCACTTTTATTTTGTTGATTTTATTGCAAAATAATAACAGCGTGCTGCTCGGCTGGCTGCACCAACAGAGCAGGGTGTAAACCCAACTTGTGTTTATATCCAGTGCCGGTGCTCCGCCCATCACACACTCAGCAATGGGGCACCAACCAATTAGATGAATGAAAACAACTTCTGTGAGGCGCTCCGCGCGCTGAGCACCGTCGTCCCAGGCAGGAGGAGAGATTAAAAAAAGAGTCATGCAAGGCCGCAACCCCTTTTGTCATGAAATGACGATGTCAGAGTCACACATAATATCTATTACCATCTGATTAATTTAATTAAATCTTTTGCAACTTATGCTCACCTAAACATTTGCTGTTCTAATAAATGATGCAATTTTCTAAGCTGTGGATCACATCCAGCTGTAACAACATGGAAATCGAAGCTGAAACGTTGATCTCTGGTCTCATGTTCATCTTTTGATGTCAAACCCAGATGTTTTCAGTCGACAGCAGAAGGACAGAAATGGATCTCACTGTTCCAATACTTTTGGAGGGGCATGTATTTTCTACTGGACAAAGATCTGAACCACAAGCAGACAAGGTCAGCTCATACCATGCATAGTCTAGATAGAAGGTCACACCGTTTTCTTTTTACCTCTGAAGTCTAAAGGTAGGCTCATTCCTGATATCATAACCACAGGAGCAGATACCTTCCATAGGTAAACACCAAAATTGACTTTCTCGACTTTGGAACAACAGAAGTAAACATTGGTTACAGCAGCTGAATCATAATTCATCTGACAACAAGGTTTTCTTGTTGCATAAAGAGGTTCAGGTTTCATCTTCTGGTGCAGTGGTGAACTTGCTGGTTGACAAGAACCCAAGATGAGGAGTTAAGGAAAGGAATCAAGAATCTACAAATCAGAAAACTTGTCCTCACCTCGAGATTGTGCTCCGTTTGTTGTTCTCGATCTAACTTCCGTGAAGTTGTGGTGATCAACCCTAAAACAAAAAACAGCATGTAGCTCTTTTAAAAGAATCTATTTCTCTCTTTACAATTTATTTTTAAGTTTTTGAAAGTTTTTAAAAAGCATTTATTCACTGAATTGTGTTTTCATAGTGGCTTCTCTCTGAGAGAAGCAGCAGGTCCATGATGGGTGACTCAGAGGTTATGGGTGACCTGGATGGACTCTTTTTCTTTAGATCAGAGTTACTCTCACAACTCTGTCAGTGTCTCAAGAGAATGAACAAATGTCATCATTACAGACGATTTGAGACTTTTAAAGGGGACCTAGAATGTAAACCAACATTTTCCTTGTTGTTGAATAAGACAGCTTGAGTGGTCAACAGTAGCATGCCAAAAAGTCAAAGCCGTGTTTGACCTACTTTTTATGTAAATTAGAAAGTTGAAAAAGGCTAGAGAAAACCTCCTGTTCTGAGAAAGCCTTCCTTAACATGTCATAAGGGGGAGCCACGCCTCCTCAAACCTGCATGTGAGGCCTTCTGGGGAAACCAACCAATCAGCATGTCCTGGCCGAGTGGGAGGGGCTAACAGCTCATTTCACTGAAGGCCTGAGTAAGGGGGTTTAGAATGGCCTGTATCAGGGCTCCTGGGACAGATGAAAGCCAAAAAAAATTTCTTACGCTTTTTGGAGGCTCAAAGCTCTGTTTTAGATTGTTGATTAATTGTATTCTAGGACACCTTTAAGACAAAACATGTCAGACACTTTGGTAGATACACTGCTCACAAAAATTAAAGGAACACATTAGATACATCAGATCTCAATATGAAGTTGGATATCTATGCAAATAACGACAGGGCAATGTCTTAGGAACAAAAGGATGCCAAGTCTTTTAATGGAAATAAAAGTTTTCAGCCTACAGAGGGCTCAATTGTGTAGACACCCTAAAATCACAGTGAAATGAAGATGTGGCAGGCTAATCCATTATTTCAAAAACTTAATTTCTGCAACTCAAAATGCTTTTCAGTATCTTGTGTGGCCCCCACGAGCTTGTGTGCATGCTTGACAACGTCGGGGCATGCTCCTAATGAGACAACGGATGGTGTCTTGTGGCATTTCCTCCCAGATCTGTGTGAGGGCATCCCTGAGCTCTTGTACAGTCTGAGGAGCAACCTGGCGCCACCTAATGGACCGAAACATAATGTCCCACAGATGTTCTATTGGGTTTAAGTCAGGGGATCGTGAAGGCCATTCAATTGTTTCAATTCCTTCATCCTCCAGGTACTGCCTGCATACTCCTGCCACATAAGGCCGGGCATTGTCGTGCATTAAGAGAAAACCAGGACCTGCTGCATCAGCGTAGGGTCTGACAAAGAGTTCAAGGATTTCATCTCGATACCTTATGACAGTCAGAGCACCATTTCCTAGGCAGTAGAGGTCTGTGCGTCCCTCCATGGATATGCCTCCCCAGACCATCACTGACCCACCACCAAACCTGTCATGTTGAACGACGTTGCAGGCAGCATAACGTTCTCCTTGTCTTCTCCAGACTCTTTCACGTCTATCACAGGTGCTCAGGGTGAACCTGCTCTCGTCTGTAAAAAGTACAGGGCGCCAGTGGCGGACTTGCCAATTCTGGTGTTCTTGAGCAAATGCCAGTCGAGCTCTACGGTGCTGGGCAGTGAGCACAGGGCCCACTACAGGATGTCGGGCCCTCAGGCCATCTTCATGAAGTCTGTTCCTGATTGTTTGGGTAGAGACATTCACATCAGCGGCCCTCTGGAGGTCATTCTGAAGGGCATGAGCACTGCTCAGCCTGTTCTGCTTTGCACAAAGGAGCAGGTATCGGTCCTGCTGATGGGTTGTGGACCTTCTACGGCCCTGTCCAGCTCTCCGAGAATACCCGCCAGTCTCCTGAAATCTCCTCCATGTTCTGGAGATTGTGCTGGGAGACACATTAAACCGTCTTGCTGCATCACGTGTGGATGTGCCATCCTGGAGATGTTGGACAACCGTAGAGATAATTACTCAAGCCAAAACTAGCACAAGTGGAAAACCAGCCAAAAAAGATCAAGAGGGAGAAACTTGAAATGACCTCCACATGTTAAACCAGTCCTGTTTTGAGGGTTTTGTAATTGTTGCCACTTTAGTGCAGCTGTCGTTAAGTCCATGAACACCAATACAGCTGAAAGTGATTAACAATGCCCTCAGCTGCTTAATCAACCAGAAAATGATCAGACAGGTTTAATTGATTTCATGCCAGGCCCAATAAAAAAAGTGTTCCTTTAATTTTTGTGAGCAGTGTATTACTAATGTCTTGTTACTGTAAGTCGTTTTATGTCCTGAAAGTGAGTTGGTTAGAAGCTGAGTGGGTAAAAGAGGATTGGAATACCAAAAATCCTGTTCCAAGTAGGATAAATAACCAGGATAAAAGGCAAGAAAAAAATTTACATTTATAAAATAAAAAACAAGTTTTTCTATCAAGGATATTTTCTGCTCACTTTTCTCTGTAATTATACCTAAAATAGCATTTTTAAACATGAATGAAAGTAGGAACATGACCGAAAAGCTCAATTAGAGGAGCCCAGTAAGAACAAAAACACAGACATGCTACTCTTTTGACTACACAAATTCCTATTGTAAAAAAACCCCCATCATCTCAGCACATCTTCATCAGGTTCCCTCCAGACCAGATTTATTCATCATTTTTTTAATCTTCACAATATATTTATATCTATACGATGCTAGAACGTTAAGAGGCATGAAAAAAATAATTCAAGCTAATGTGTTTTTCAAATAAACACGGCACAATTTATAACTACTCCCCTGAGTCTTTTATAAGTAGTTTTATATTTTTAATGAGAATACTCCCCACTATCCTTCCAGTTTTTAATAATGCGTTGGACAGTTCTGAACCAAGTTTAATCGTTTCTGCAATCTCCTTAGATGTTTTCTCTGCATGATGCATGCCAGTGATGTGACCCTTCTCACACAGACTAACATCTTTTCCACGACCACCAGATGTGTCTTTCCACATGGTTATTGAAGAAATGAGAAGCAGCTCATTGCACCAGTTGGGTTAAATAACTTGTTGCAGCTGAAAGATAATCACCCATGCAGTAATGATCCAATAGGAGGCTCCTACCTGTTAGCTTAGTTAAATCCAGGTGGAGACTTACTGTATTTGCAGCTTGAAACGTTTATAAAAACTGTTGAGTCTTTACACTCAGTGTCTGCAAATGTCAATGGATCCTGGTTATAATTCCTATTTATAGGAATGTTTAATAAATATTACAGAAATCAATAAAAAATGTTCACAAGCAACGAGACAGACTGGTGATGTCAACACATCTGTTTGTAGGAATAAACAAGATCAGTTCTGTGAACTCTGTCTTTCTCACCCTAATATAACATAAACACTTGACTTGATTTCATAATAAAGGATTGTTTTATTGTAAATTGTTTATCTTTTTTTGTTTTTACAGGGTATATGCAGGAATCTCAAACTTAAATTTAAGACCTTTTCAAGACTTTTTAAGACCTTGGAAAATAAAAATCAAGACTTTATCGTAATGAACTAATCAACTGTTAAACACGAATATATTCTTTTTAAATACTGCATTGCTTCATTTTCCACTTCATCAAGTGGTGGGACACGTCACGTTCGGGACAGCAAACCTGTAGCAATGGTACGTCAAGTCACATGGTACAGAAACGCAAGCAAACAACTGGCATAGGAGAACAAAAAAATTATTTTATTTTAATAGTTTACATGAATCTAATTGTATTACCTGCAAACTTAGAGGGTGTGAAAAAGGTGACAACTAACCCCCGCCCACCCGGAACAAGGTCCTTGCATACTGCAGATTAGCATCAATGCATCTACTGGGTTTTGTAATGACCTGACATTTACATAATTTTATTGCAGTAACCTGTTAGAATCATTTTTAAAAATCATCAATGTGATTTTTTGCAAAATGCAAACAACTTTCTACCAAGGTCACTCTGCTCAAAAAACTGAAAAATATGACAGAATTGATCAGAAAATTACTAGAGATCATATTAACAATTATTATGAGACTAATTCACAGAACACATCTGAAAATATTCCAAAATACTGAAATCATTCTTAAGTAGGGTGACCAGATCCCAACTCACCAAATGTGAGACAAAGATTACTCAATGTGGGACCATGTGAAATCCTAATGCAACGAGATTAAGTAAAAAAAAACTTCTATTCTGCCTTTTAGCTCTAACATCACTTGTAAATATACATAAAAGTATTATCATATATTTCATGTACTATAGATTCTATTTGAATTCAACTTGAACAAGCAAACAGCTTTCAGACTATTTCACAGCTCCTCTCATTCCACAGCTTAACTCGGGCTCTTGGACCTTCTACAGTGGCTCTGAGTAACTTTAGCTAAACTTATTTAAACCATCAACTAATATTAATAAAACAGACAGACCCACAATAAAAATGCAGGTTTAAGCAGCTTTTCAGAGTTTTCATTAAATAAATGCACTGACTTTCCACAACAGAATGATAGTAAAAGTACCTGTAACGCTTTTAGGATCCATTTATGTTAATTTTGAATTAGTTTTCCACTAATATCAACATCCCATTAAAAAAATCCATACTTTTTTGCAAGTTTATTTCTTCTTAATTTCAAATCTCTATTAGTAGATATGTAGGGAAGAGAAAAAAAACATCACTGATTTTTAGTCTCTGAAAAAATTCAGATCTAACATGAGAGTTCCTCAGTTACTTTTCCCCTCAAAATTCTGAGAATAAGTAATCAAGGATTTCATTCTCTCGTTATAAAAGGGTTTAGCTTGTCTGTATCTGAAACACAACGCCAGCACCTTGTCTGTGTTGGAATCTCGTTTGGGTTTTAGCATGAACCTGTCTATTTACTGGGAAACCTGCTTTTGACCAACATGTTTTCTGTGACTCTCGGGTTTTCTGCTCCGTTTCAAGTCAGACTCTGCGTCGTGACATGAAAAAACCAACAACAAAGACTGTCAAGAGTTTCTCTGAACACGTCTAGTTTACGAGTCTTTAGCCTTTCTCCATCGTGCTCACCTGTCCTCCGTACTCGCTGAAGTTTGTTTTGGTGGTTCGGGTGCTGCCGCGCTAGCTCAGAGTCTTTTTGCCTGACTGTGATTGGTCAAATAACGACTCGTGACCCACTAACAAAGATAGTTTGTGAACGAGCGAAGACCCACTCCTCCTAAAAACAAAAACTCTTTGATTCACGCGAACGTCATATTTGGCTTCATAAACGGCAATTTTCTAGCCTAGTGAACTAGACCAAATTCTTGCTTTGCAGAGTTATATAGGATGGCTTGCCAGGCTAGCAATTTTCGCCTAAAAGCAAAACGTTTGCAAGTATGAGACGAACGTATTTTAAATTCACGTCAATACTAACAAAATTTAAGACTTTACTACATCAATTTAAGACTTTTTAATGCTGCGTTCACACCGGCCATAAAGTATGCGTCGCCAGCGTCAAGTTTCAATGTTAAGTCTATGGTAAGGCGCTTCAGAGCTGCGTCAACGTCCCTGCGTCACTTTGTGAGCGTTGGGCGCGTCAAAGCTTGATACTTTTCACGCTTTTGAAGCTTTTGAAAGCTTGCAACGCTTGCAACGCAAACGTCAAAGCAAGTTCAGCTAGCTGAACTTTCTGCGTCGCTTTACAAGCGTCAACCAATCAGATCGCAAGTTGATACGTCACAGCAGAGCGAGGGAAGAAGGCGAATTCATTCAGCTATGGAGGACAAACTGATCGTAGCTGTTTGTAACCAGCATGAACTGTATGACCCGACCTGCTACGCCTACCGAGATCGGAATAAAAAGGACCTTGCTTGGAGGAAGGTTGCTGGAGAACTTGGCGTGTCGGGTGAGTGTTTTTTCAACGTTAACGATCCGCCATTGTTACAAACATCCGGCAACAGAGAGCCGCGCACGCACTCTTTCCTCCCTTCCCCTCCCCGTGGGGCTGACGCAACCGTCAAAGCAAGCTGCGCCAACGCAAGCTGCGTCAACGCAAGCTGCGTCAACGTCAAAAATATATAGGCGTCAAAACGCCACGAAGTATGCGTTGTTTGACGCATATGTCAAGTCCGGTGTGAACGCACCATAAGACTTTTCAAGGGTCTTAATTTTCCTTAAATCAATTTCAAGACTTTTAAGACTTTTCAAGACTCCGCGGATACCCTGTAAAATATATAAATATATTTATAGCTATGTTAGAATGTTGTTAAGAGGCATGAAAAAAAAATAATTTAGGCTAATGTGTTTTCCAAATTTGCTTTTGCAGCTTTAAAACTTTTCAAATTTTCTTCTATATTTTCTAGATTATTTATATAATTCTATTAACATAAAGATTTCTGTAGGAATGCTTTTTAAACCAACACAGATTACTTACCAGTGCGAGTGTTGATTGTGAAAAAATTCTGTGGGTTTCCACTTATGATGCGGTAGCTGAGCCAATCAGCAGCCGTAGGAGGTGACACATCAGGATCCTGAGCCTGGATCTGGATTACTGAGACGTCTCGGGGAGAATTCTCAGGCACTGAGCACCGATACAATGGCTCAGAGATCAACGGGGCGTTGTCATTTACATCCTCCACCTCAATGAACACCTCGATAGCAGAAAACTGAGGGACCACACCACGGTCGCTGGCATAAACCGTTAGCCAATAAGAGTCTTTGGTCTCCCGGTCCAACAAATCTGTGGTGTAGATGATGCCTGTCAGGGAAGGAGATGAAGGGAGTGAAAAGTTTGTTCACTAATACAATAGGTTTGACAAATGTACAATGTTTTTCTTCGTCCAGTGTAAAAATCTGAGGGCTGCATGGTGGTGCAGTAGGTAACAACGTTGCCTCTCAGCTAGAAACTTTCCTGTGGGGAGTTGGCATGTTCTCCCCATGCATGAGTGGGTTTTCTATGGCTACTCCAGCTTCCTCCCGCAGACCAAAAACCTGAATGTTTGGTTAACTGGAAACTCCAAAATGTCCCTAGGTGTGAGTGAGTGGGTGAATGGTTGTTTGTCTCTGTGATGGACTAGAGACCTGTCCAGAGCGTCCCTTGCCTCTCACCCAATGACTGCTGGAGATACTGTAGACTCCAGCTCCCCATGACTCTACTTAGAAAAATGGGTAAATGCTTGGAGAAATTTCAAAAAGCCCAAGAGCTCCATGTCAGACTCCACAGGCCTCAGTTAGCAGATTAAAGTAACCTGCACTTGTATAGCACTTTTATGAGTCAGATGACTCCAGAGTGCTTTACAACACAGTCATTCATCCATTCACACACTGATGGTGATGAGCTACAGTTTAGACACAGCTGCCCTGGGGCACACTGAGAAGCTAGGCTTCCATACACGGGCTCCACCAGTCATTCCAACCACCACCAGCCAGCAAGGAGAAGGATTGGTCCCAATCCTCACCTATGGTAATGAGCTTTGTGTAATGACCAAACGAACAAATTCATGAATACAAGCAGCTGAAATGAGTTTCCCATGTCAGGGGACCAGGCTCAGCCTTAGAGATAGGCTGAAGAGCTCAGACGTTCAGATCAGACTCAGAGTAGATCGACTGCTCCTTCATGTAGAGAGGGGCCAGCTGTGGTGATTGGGGCGTTTGGGAAGGACACCTCCTGCACGTCTCCCAGGGGAGGTGTTTCAGGAATGTCCTGCCGGCCAGAGGCCCCTGGATCTTCCTAGGACAGGTTGGAGGGATTACATCTCTACGTTGGTCAGGGAACACCTTGGGATCCCGTCGGTGGACTGAACTGGATCACATCAGTCTTTTGAACATTAACTCATTCACTGCCATTGACGACTTAAGTCGTCATTGGCATTTTTTTACGGGGTGGGCGTCAAAACGAGCCCCTGCACCGTGAGAACAAACATCGCGTGTCTAAAGCTGATCTTCATCTGTGTATGTCACACATCACGTGATCAGGAAGCAGAAAATCAATGAATTAGGAGTTTGTTTTGGGCCGCTGCTGTGAAAAAAAGCGATGCGCCGAACCGGAAATGCTTCTGCAGCAGCGCTTCCACAACAGATTGTGAAAGAATGGATAACGCTAGAAATACGGTGATTCTTCCTGATGTAAGAAGTGAGTCTACTCTTTCTTTTGGTAGTTTTGGCATTTACATGATCATAGAGCACAATGTTCTGTGACTCTTCAAAAAACAGTAAAAAAACGCTGGCAGTCAGGGGCTTTCTGATCAGAAAATGGCTGGCAGTGAATGAGTTAAGAACACTAGAAAAAACACTGTCTATAAAAGAAAAGCCTTCTTCATCTATGACTCTAGTTGTAGTGAAGTATTCCCCAGCCCTGAGGGCCACTGTGTTTTATGTATTAGCCAGAAGATGAGATATAGGCTTATGTAGTAATTATGAGAACATTAACTAGGACAGTGATTAGAGTTTGCTCTGATCCAGGAGAGTGGAGGTCCTTGGTAATTCACTCTGTAAGCACATTTCATTTCAGCCTTCTCTGTGCTGCATCTGTTAATAGGAAAAACAAATAGATCTTATTTGCATTATTCAGTCATGTAAGCAATGACAGGATGTTTGTTTATTGTGTCTATGTACTGTCGAGATCCACACAACTGCCTCAGTAATAGGAACAGAACAGATCCAAGTGGTGCATACCAATTAATCTGTACATCTGAGTCTGCTTCAGTAAATCTTCATGTGTGCATGCTGCGGAGTACATGACTGCTGTTTATACTTGCTCCCCACTCATTAGCATTTGTTCAAACACCAAGATGTCTTTGCCTTCATTGCTCTAATAAAACTTGTGCAGCTCTTCTGGACAATGATAACTCCTAGCTTCACCTGGCTGGCTGTTGCTTTCATCCAGACAACATATTGGGTGGACATCAGCATTAAGTAATGAAATTCTGTATTTTCCAAACATTTAGCAAGAGAAGCGAGAGATAGTGATGGCCAAATAAAGCTTCATGAAGCAACGAGGCTTTCCAGCCCATTGCTTTGCCCTGAGGTTAACTACAGTCCTTTAAGCTTCATTTATAAAGCGACATCTACTGGTGGGGTTGAGCCATGACAGCCAAATCATAATAGCAAATGCTGTACTGTAAATAAGTGTATTGTATGTTTTATGGCTCTGCTGTCCTTTATCATTTCTAATCATGATTCTCAACCAGTAAAACTATGCTGGCCCTCTGAATGAAGCTAACTGTGGTTCGTGCTTGTGGTGACATCATGGACACATGGAACAATCTATATTATACACTTGTTTTTTGAATGCATCACCAATAGAGAACACACACTAAAGCTAACGCTAATAAAACACTAGCTAAAGATGAGCAAAACAGCTATTAAAGGGACACTAGTCAGTTTTGGCTTGTTTCTACGGGAGTTATTCATCACTAAGTTAAACAAATCAGCTGTGTTTATGATCTAAACATGCAGGAAACATGCTGGAACCAGACTGCAGAGCCAGGTAGGTCAAGCTGAGTTTTTCTAACCCCCAAATTCCACTATCTCCGCTCCGCTCCGCTCCGCTCCGCTCCGCTGCGGCACGAACTCCGCAGCAAAAACGGTTCCTTTGTAGTCAATCAGAGCTGTTCCACTACTGCGGCCGTGCGGCGCAGTGTGCCGCCCGCCGTTCCGCCATCCGGCAAAAATAGATTCGATCCTATTTTTGCCGGACGCCGGAGAACCTCCGCAGTCAATCTACAGAAATCACAACCGCCCAACAGGAAAGTGAGCAAGCACAACTTCCGTTTTTTCACAATAAATCTATAAACAAAAGCGTTTTTTTGTTTCATATGTACAGGTATTTTTATCTAATGACTATTACATGTATACACATTCGTCTCAAAACATTTTTTACGTGTTTACACATTTGAAGACCGTGTTAAAAATATTTTAATCACAGAATGATTTGTTTGGATCTAACTTCCGCATTTATTGCTCGGACTGTATCGCGAGATCTGGAAACTCCCGCGCATGCCTGTTTGCGCACCTCAGGTCTCCGCACCGGGGCGGAGCCGTTGTAGAGCGGGTATAGTGTGAATTGAGTTCGGAAGCGAGCGGCGGCGGAGAGCGGGGGCGGATCGGAGCGGAGCGGAGCGGAGATAGTGGAATTTCGGGGTAAGTCCCAACAGACCGGACCGGCAACTGTGAAGTTGCAAGTGGAATATTCTGGCCACAGGGGGCGACAGGAGCTGGGTGGCCTTTCATTAACCCTGTAAAGGGTCATTTTAGCACATTCTGGCTCAAGAAAATGATTTAAAAATATAAAAAAGTTGCAAAGTGTCCCTTTAACACTACAACTACATCAATTATAAAGCATTATTTTCTACAAGCTCAACTACTTAAAACCCTGCTGGACAACTGAACCAAACTAAAACAACCCACTAAGCACTAAGGTGGCTTTTATTTTGAAAAGTGACAGAGTAAATGAACCTGTCATGTGACCCACATGAAACTAATTCTCATTTCTCACCAGTCACATTGTTTTCTGTAAACCAAGAAAGCTTCAAATCCTCTTTCGTGCCCTTTTTATGCTCGGTACACACTTTGAAATGGCTTGAAATGTGGCATCACTAGCAGGAGTGGCAAAACATGTGAAGGTGCTGAACCTGATCGCAGCCACTTCACACTCAGCTGTGTACCGTCCTAGCTAGAGTTAAAGGTCATAGAAGAGGCTAAAAGGACCATGTCATCCATATGCAAATGGGCCAAGCATGCGCCTCCTGCCACCAAACTCAAAACCCTGCACCCTACAGCTTCATCTAAAATAGGATTTCTCAGCTAAGGTCCTCAGATCACCCTGTCCTGCATGTTTTAGGTGTTTCCCTGCTGCCACAACTCTGACTTAAATGAATGAGTAATTAACAGGCTACTGCAGCACTTGATGATGCTGAGGAGACAATGCAAATATGTAAATCAGGTTTGCTGAAGCAGAGAAAACATGCTGGACAGGGGGGCGCTGAGCTGGTCACACTGGACGACCACAGACTTGCAAATCACGTTCACCATTTTTTGTCACAATTCTGTTCACAACAAGAGATTTGTCTAGGACGGCCGAAAAACGCAGTGTGGTCCGGGCTTAATATTCAAAAGTCTCTGAATCTTGATAATTCTAGTTATCACTACGCATGCTGCAAACTCTTTTTATTGTGTTTATTATGGTGACGTATTTTAACACCTTGAACACATATCAGTACCTTGTAGTAGCATTGCTTTGCAGCATTTAAACCCATTACTGAGATATTTCTTTCCACCTTTGGGTTTTCTGATGTCTGAATTTGTCTGGAAGGATTTACAAAAGAACTTTGACATGAGAAGTGTAGGTGGTGATATTTTTACTTCATATTTATTTTTTGAACCTATAACTAAGTAGAAGAATCCATCTCTGAATCTAAAGTCAGTCAATTAAACGTTTATTTTAGTAATCTGTAACAATCTATTCTGTCTGTTGTTTTAAGAGATTAGTTCAGTTTTTTAAGTGTGGTATACAATAGCGGCCCGTCCATAGGGAGTGCTGGGGCGCCACCCCACCAGTCTCACAGGAAAAGGAAGAAGAAGAAGATAGGAATCACAAAATATTTTTAAAACACCTTGAAAATTAAACTAAACGATCTATACATTATGCAGACAATAACGGCTGTGTATAATCTGCAATTAAATGCAATTTAAAAATGTTCTCTCTTTTATCACGACCAAAAGGTCATGTGATGTATTTCCTGTTCCTTTGGGGTGCAAAAATCGTTACCATAGACCTACGTTATAACTAGTGTATGCATGCTGGAACCCCCTACAATTCAAAGAATAGGAGAGCCCTCGGCGCAGAATTTCTGCTGTCAACTGTCAACTGACAGTTACAGGGATTGTTTGATTGCATTGATTGCCTAAAAAGTTGTGCAACAAAATATGAAGCTTGGGGTACCATCACTTTTGTCCAGGCCTGTTTCATGAGTTTATTTTTTAAAATAATTCCGTTGAAGAATGGTTGAAAAACAATGTCTGACTTACATTGGTTAAATTTCATAGAATTTTTATTATTACTTTTGTCAGATTCAAGTTATTTCTGTAACCATTGTGGGTTTTTCTTTCATTGACCAAAGGGTACCAACAATTTATGTAGTTGTGTCTATGAAGTTGTCCATTGGGTCCTTGGAGAACACAGCTAAACCAGGTCACATCTCCACGACATGTCAGTCAGTTGATTCTTAGTTTTTCAGCTGTAAAAACTATTTTTGGGAATTAATTTTTATCAGGACCTGGAGGCAGATCCAAGAAGACTGGTAACTAAGGAAAATGTTGTGAGTGCCATCTTTAAAATTTCTGAGTTAAGTTTCACTTTTACCCTGATTAGTTAAGACAAAATATTCAATGATAAGATTAAAAAGTGGAAAATAGCAGAATGAGTTCATTGTCTTTCATCTTCCTGCAGTTTGCTAATCAACAGTCATGTAATTAAAACAGAGCTGCCTTTACAGTTATATGCACTGATTTGGAAACTTTAATGCACATATGCTGAATGGTGGCATGGTTGGTAGCACTGTTGCCACACATAGAGAAGGTTGAAGGTTTGAATCCCTGCTGTAGCCTCTCTGTGTGGAGATAGCATGTATGCCACATGCATGTGTGGGTTTTCTATAGGTACCCCAAAGACCAAAAGCATGCTTGTTAGGCTAATCTGCACAATCTTTGGTTAAAAGCATCCACAAAATAAATAAACATAAACATGTGGCGTGTTTGTGCTGCAAGTCAACTTAAGACCCGGCATTTAAGGACACTTACGCCTGCTGCACACTGAAAGCATCAGCGGCGCGGAACGGCAGCGGAACGGTTTACTCGCGACAATCGCGGCACTCCAGTGCACACCGGGAGAGGCAGCAGCGAAGCGGCTTCACCGCAGCGCTCCTCGCTCGACTCGCGAGATCACAAAATCCCTCGAGACTTCAAAGGTCACGGTTTGTTTATGATGTCCGCCATTAAACCAAAAAGAAGGAAATCACGTTTGATATCGCTGTGTGATGTCATATATAATGTTTTTACTCACCACTGCCAGGATTAAAGCCATGAAAAACACACCGCTGCACTTCTCGAACGATGCGGTAGTAAATAAGCCGTGAGGTCACACGTATAGACGTAATCTACATAGATATGAAACCGCATCGCTGTAACAGACTTTTATTTTGAAAATTACCGGGCATTTTACACTGAAACCGAGTGTGATTTCCTGTCTGGCCCCATGTTAACTGCGGAAATTGACGCATCCCAGAAGCGGCACGCGGCAAAAATAGAACCCGATCCGATCTTTAGCGGCGCGGCGTTCCGCTTCTGGGACGCGTCTGGAAATTGCCGCGTTGCGGCTGGTTTGTGACACCCCATTGACTATAATGGATTCTATTTGAAGCGGCGACGTTCCGCTGCTGTTCCGTGCCGCTGATGCTTTCAGTGTGCAGTGGTGTTTAGTTTTAAATCTGTATAAGAAACAAAAACATCTTGATTGGGACATCCCATCTAGACAGACAGATTTTTCCTCTTCACCATGTTTCTGCCTCCCATTATCAATCAATACACATGATAAAACATACAGTATAAGACAGTTTTCAAAACCTCACCTGTATCTTCATCTATGGCGAACCGTCCAAGTCCACTCCCATCTCGAATGGAGTAGAGGATTTCTCCATCTCTACCAGTATCGTCATCCTTAGAACTGACTTGGAATAAAGTAGTTCCAATAGGAGCATTCTCTTTAACTAACCCCGTTAAGGTGAAGTGGGAGAAGTATGGAGCGTAGAGATTTTCATTCACATCTATGACCTCCAACTCCACAGAGGTGACAGAGAGCAAAGAAACAGGTCTTCCCTTGTCTTTGGCCTTCACAGTGAGGTTGTAGAACTGCTGGGTCTCATAGTCTAGCTCCTTTGCAAGGCGAATAGCTCCGCTGTTTCGGTCCAACTCAAACCAGCCATTGTGGTCATTAACCAGAGAGTACCGCACCTGGCCTCCTAATCCCAGGTCTGGGTCCTGGGTTTCCAGCCAGGCCACGATAGTTCCTACTGGAAGGTCCTCCAGAGCCCTGGTCTTGTAAATGCCAGGAATAAAAAGTGGGGGGCAGTCATTTACATCCTCCAACATTATTTTCAAAGTGGTCAAAGAAAATCTTTGATTTGCTTTGTCCGCTGTGTCTTGAGCCTTAATCTTTATGGAGAAAGTAGGAATCGACTCCCGATCTAGATGACCAGCAACATATACTATCCCATTAGTGGAGTTAATGCCAAACTGGGTGGTGCTTGTCAAGAGTGAGTACACAACCTCTCCATTGGGTCCAAGGTCCTTATCGGTGGCCTCGACTTGGATGACATCTGTACCAATGGCAGTGTTTTCAGGGATGACTATTCTATAACTGTCTTGTAAAAACTGGGGTGCATTATCATTAGCATCCTCTACGTGGACAGAGAGTAAACGCCAAGCCATTTTTTGTGGGAAGCCAAGGTCATAGATAGTTAGGTTAAGGAGATAGTGATCTCTCTTTTCTCTGTCCATAGGCAGAAATACACTGATAAGACCAGTGTGCATGTCAACGGTAAAACAGTTGTCAGTGTTGCCATCTGAAATAGAGTACACAATATGCCCATTAAAACCAGTGTCGCCATCATAAGCATTTACCTTGAAAACACTTGAACCAACCATAAGGTCTTCTTGCACTGCTATGTCTGTGGGAAATAACTGGTCAAATTGGGGCGTTTGCCGATTGATGGAGAACAAGTCAATAAAACCTTCAATTTTGGGTTTGATGCTAGCTTTGGACTTTCTGAGTAACTTTTCAGCTAACCTCTGGGCCACTCTGGTTTCTTTACACGTTAAATGTTTGGGAAGAGATTTTCCATGAACAACTGAGATATTGACAAACATGGGGTCAGAAAGGTTTTCACCATCTGTGGCAGTTATTTTTAAACTAAAGATGTCATTCTTTGGACTCAGCATGGCAAGGGAATGTCGCAATACAAGGACTCCCGAATCAGGGTTGAGGTCAAAGAACCCCTGCTCGTTCCCTGATATTATTTTATATTTCACAAGTTCTAACTCATCTATATCAATTGCAGACATTGTGGTAATTGCTTCATTTACTGGGAAATCTGCAGAAATGACCCCCTTGCATGCTACCTTTTCAAACAAAGGCTGGTTATCGTTTACATTTTCTAAGTGGATTGTTACGTTGACTTCACTTTCCCGCCTGTATGGCGACCCCCAGTCAGAAGCTCTGACAACAAACACAAAGATCTCTGGTGAAGATTCAAAATCCAAATCTTTAGTAGTGCTGATGACACCAGAGAACTGGTTAATTTTGAAGGGCAATGGATAAAGGTTGTAAATGCTGTAAGTTATGTATCCATTTTCACCTTTATCTTCATCTAATGCAGAAACCGTTAAAACATTGGTCCCAATTGGAACACTTTCATTGACAAAAACTTCATAGAAGGTTTGGGCAAATGTTGGCGTATTGTCATTGGAATCTTCGATGGTTACTTGTACTTTAGCTGTTAGATTACTGTCAACTTCCAATATCTCAAGGTTAAAGACATCCTGAGATACCCAAGTAAACCAGCAAGTGGTTGATATTACACCTGTTAAGGTGTTTATTTTGAAAAGGTTAGAATCTGCAGAAGGTATCAGGATATACTCTGCATCATCAGGTTCTGGCCTAATTTTAAAAGCACCTACAATTGTGCCTGGTGGGGAAATTTCACTGAGGCTAACGTCATACAGCACTTGGTCAAAATTAGATTCAGTTGTCTGCTGTTTAGGGAACATAATGTGAACAACTTTGGCACCAGATTTTTTTTGTGGGATTCCTTTATCTTTAGCTTGCAAGGTTAGGTTACAGCCATATGGGAAAGTTTCCCAGTTAACTGTTTCAATGGCTTTAACGGCAAATTCACTTTCCTCATATTTTTCAACAAAAAACTGTCCCAAAGTGTCACCATCTACAATAACTAGTGAATCAATCTCTCCATTTGAGCCTTCGTCTAGGTCTTCAACAGTGAGCACTGCATAAACGAGGTTTTTATCCAACATCAAGGGGCTTCTGGTGACCACATTTATGACTGGAGCATGCTCATTCATGCGCTCTACGTGAACAAAAAGCTTGGCTGTGCTGCTAACACCATTATTTCCATACAGCTTCATGCCGCGGTCAACTGCCAGGATTTCCAAGTCATATCTGTCCTGCTCATCAATATTAAACTTTCCACTGAGATAAACCACTCCACTGGTTGGGTGTACTGCAAACAATTCCATTTTCTCCTTGAAAAAAAAGTAAAACTCTCCATTGGAGCCAATATCTGCATCTGTGGCAGTAACTTGTGCTATGCTAGTCCTGAGGGGAGTGCTCTCCGCTATGGTAACAGAGTATGTGGTGGGTGAGAATAAGGGCCGAAGGTCATTCATATCCAAGACCTGGATGCTGACTTTAGTCCAGGTCTCTAGAAGAGCTTCACCCTTGACATAGGCCTTCACTGTCAATACATAGTTATCTTGAATCTCACGGTTCAAGATGGCTGCATTGCCCCCCTTAGTCCTTATGCGCAAAAAACAGAAGTCCCCCAGTACGTAGTCCTCGGCCTTGAAAAGCCCTTCGTCATCTCCTGAGGTGATTCTGTAGCGAATCTCCCAGGATCTCCTGTAGAGGTGAATGCCCATTTTAATTTTACTGTTGGCATAGGTGCGTGCTGCTGAGTTTTCATAAACTGTTGCATGGTAAACAGAATGGGTGAAGCTGAAGTTGGATCCATCCTGAGGAGCTTCATGGGTGTTCTGGTCATAGCAGGCTGATGGCTTTAAAATCAGGAAGAGCTGAAGAGCCAGGCTGAGGAGAGGAGCCTGCATGCCTGCCCATTTGCCCATATTCAGAGCCATTCCATTATAACACCATCCTGAAAGAGAGTCAGAGACAAGAATGAGGCATAAAAAGTTAGCTACATATAGAAAAAGGTGAACACAAAATGACATTTAGAAACTGACTTTTCTACTAGGTCTGTATTTTAAACTAGACAGCAGATAAAGTTAGAGCGGGAAAGGGAAGAGTCACAGAAAAACAGGAGATACACCAGAAACTGCCTTGGCGCAACAGAGGGTGGTGCCATTATCACGTGATGAATTTATGCCGAGCTCCGACAGGGATCTATATTGAAAATGAAAGTAAACACGGGCATAAGTTTCGTTTTGTAAACAGAACCAGCTGAGATGGCAAACTGAGCGACGCACAGAGCCGGGAGCTTCTCTCCGTCAGATCTGCAGCTCAGATCATCTGACAGTTCACAGGGACTGTGGAGGACAGACACCTGTAGCTGCTTGTGAAAAAAAAGCGTAACGAGCGTGGCTTTGATCGCAATAAAAAGCAAGTTATGTCCAAGATAAACGGAAGGCTGTGACAGGGCAGAGACCGCCCCCCTACCTCCTTTATGCCGCCATTGCGTAATCTTTTATAAAAAGGACACGGCTGCACCACATTATTGCCATGGTCTGACCACTTATAAACGACCGTAGGCTCCCAGATGCCGCCTCGGCATTGCGGCAAATTGGCGGCATTGTTTTACAAAAGAGGCTATTGCAAAGCATGTAGGAAGAACTCCTTCCATCCCCAGTGTTCAAGGCCACATCTGGTATCGGCCCGCTTAAAGGAAATTTTTATTTTGGATATAATTTCTTATAACAACACTTGTTGTCAATACATCTTATATAATTGAAAAGCCTTACTAGCCATCTTTAAATGAGGTATAACTGTTATGGATCATATATCTGTATTAGAAACACAGCCAAACATTTGCTCTACAATATTCTGCTGTAGGTATTCATTCAGTGACTAACAAATCACTTTGTAACTTCTGTATTTTCTGGTCTACTGCTTGGTTTTCTATCCATCTCCTTTGAAATAATATTGTGCCTGATTCAGATCCTTACACTACTTTTACCATACATCAGAGGGTTCCTTCATTACGCTACTCATATTTAGGGCTGGATACCGAAACTCTGTACCACCTTAATACCAACCAAAAACATTCGGTAGCTACTGGTATTGAAAAAAAGACTTTTCCTGTGCCAATTTCTGATAATTTCCCAATGAAATATTCCTGTTAATGAGCCAGAAAAAAACAGACCGGTCCACAACCTTCCTCCTGTGCGGCATAAGTTGGTATTTAATAAATTATCTAATTATCTTGATACAAACAACTCCCTATCTGAATGCCAATCAGGATTTAGAAAACATTTCTCCACAACAACCGCTCTGTTGAAACTTACTAACGACATTTATTCTGGTTTTGACAATAGCCTAATTTCTGGTGCCATTTTTCTTGATTTAACTTGATCATTATTTGCTTTAAGATGAACTGCATTATTTTGGCCTTTCAAGGTCATCTTTACTTTAGTTTAATTCCTTCTTTCATCTTTTAATGGGTGTGTGTTAGAGGGGGGGTTAGAGGTATCCCGCAAGGCTCTTCACTGGGGCCTTTGTTATTTTCAATTTTTATCAATGATCTGCTGCTGTGTTGTACTTGCTCGGTTCACCTGTATGCTGATGATACAATTTTATATTGCTCGAGCAAAGTGCAGCATTGGTTAGTTCAAAATAAACTTCTTAATAAATCAAAATCATATTCCATGCTTTTCCAGGGAAATACTTCTAACTCTGTTGTAAATGGGGAACTCAACTTACACTTTCTGGACTCTTCAGAGTTGCAGTCATCTGATAAAATCAAATATTTAGAGGTATGGCTAGGGTACACGCTGCTTACAACTCAGCTTTTGTTTCAGATTTGAGATTATGCTGATATAATTTACCAGAACTCCATGTCTTCCATCTCTTCATGTTATGTGTAATAGCTTATGTCGCTTTGTTGTGTCCTTTCAGAACACACCATTGTTACGTGGCTCTCCTTAAAAGCTAGGTGAAAATTTCATTGGTTAGCATTTATTTTCAAATGCACTTATTTTTACTTTCCATCTTATTTGAAAATATTGTTAGTACCCATCAATTCTTTGTATCATACTTAGATTAATGACCAGATTTCTTTTGTAATTCCTCGGTTTAAGCAGGGAAACGTGATTTTTGTGTTAAAGCTTTTCGGGATTGGAACAAGTTACCTGCAGACCTAAGGTCAACCTCTTTTTATTTAGTTTATTTAGTAATTCTGTTTATGAGCCTGTGATGCAGACTTTTAATTGTTTTGACTCCATTGTCTAATAATATGACTATACCCATTGTATTAGCTACTTCACTTCACAAGGCGTGGTTGATATATTTATTTTGAGTGTGCCACAGCAGAATTTTATTTATTTATTTTAGGTTTGTTGTCTGTTTGTGTTTTATGTCTGAGACTTGCCTTTCTTGTTTATTGATTCCGCTATCTTGTTATAAGGTAGGTAGGAGTTGTATTTGTTGTACTCAAAAACAAGATGGTTCATCTCAAGTGGTTTTTTCCTCCGAAAACACAAGTCAATAATATGGGTTGAAGAAACTTGACTGGGTTGAAGAAACTTGACTTGGTTGAAGAAACTTGACTTGGCTAGAGAAACTTGACCAGAAGCACGTGACTTGGATTGCAGCTACGTGACTTGGTAAAAGGAAACTGGGTGTGACCACTACGGGCAGTACAGGTGACAGACCAGACACGTGATTGGTTGGAGGGATGTGTTGAAGAAGGTCAGGGAGGCTGGGGCCCCCGCCTTAGACGGCTCAACTGGGACCCTTCTTTCTGTGGATAACCCAGCAGGGGTCTCTCTGGCGGCGGGTGGCCGGAACCGGCATGAGGGCAAAAGAGCAGGGGCCTCTCTATCAGGCGGCACAACTCTGGGCCCTGGAAAAATAGGGTGGTCAGACTGGTTTGGTGTTTGCAGAGCTTGGATCCCCGCCTAGACGGCTCAACTGGGTCTCTCCTCTCTTAGGTAGCCCAGCAGGGGTCTCTCTGGCGGCGGGGAGCCGGAGCTTGGATGAGGGCTGGTAGGGTTGGAGTGGACTATACAAATGACTGGACTGTAGCACTGACTGGCTGGATTAGGCAACTGACTGAAGAAAAAAATGGAACTGAAATGAAGGCCAAAGTGGGGCCTGTCTCTAACTAAGACCTGTTGCGCTGGCAGTAGCTAAAACAGCACGCCAATGGCGCACCGAGGTGCGTGGTAGCTTGCACTCTGCTGGGTCTATAAAAGACTGGTTCATCCTGTCACGCTCCTCACCTGAGCTCCACAGCGTGAGCAGTGAGGAGGGTTGTAGCGTACTAGCGTGTGATTAGACCCAATCGCAGGGAGTGCGATTGGGTCTGTGCGACTTTTTCACTTTTTTGAGCCGATTTTCACCTCGTGCGAGAATGTACGAGCTCGGGGCGAGTTTTGCGCTGAGCATCGTGTACTATACAGGGGGTTACGAGAGGCGATTAACACCACATGACCAGCTGCCGATCAGCAATCGTAAGCTCGCACGGATTTTTGGCGTGTTTGATATTTTGCTCGTCCCTCGTGAGGGTATCGCACTGTTGAAGCGGCGCTGCGAGCATCTGTGACCCAAAAAGTATCAGAACCACACACGGCGCATGCGCAAACACAGAAGCAGTAGTGCAAATAAAGGAAGTGGAAGCGAAAACAAACCAAATAGCTAACCCACTTTCAAAATAAAAGCAGCGTTGCTTTGTTTTGATGAAAAATAAACTTTTTTTCTTCATTTAACAGCGGGAAATGCTGATAATTTATCGATTTTGATCAAATGTGGATCAAATATAATACAAATAATATGTTTTCGTTGTTATTTTGTTATTTACGGAACAAACCAGACTTTTATTTTATGTCAGATTGATTTTTTTAACCGTAGCAACCATAGACATAATAATTGATAGACCCCCTATTGGCCGCTTGGGCGCAGGAAATGTGGCCGCCATCTTAGATCGGTCGGGCTTCCGGCAGACTCGAACCATAACAGCAGCAGTAAACAGAATGCCTGAGCTCTGTGCGGTTTATTCTTGCTCTAATCGGCGGACTATTGAGACCATGGCTCGGGGGATAACTTTCACAAGTAAGTTCGAGCATTTTTGTTGTTTGTATTTTGTAAATATAACTTTGTTGTACTATATTTGTGTCCACCAGCAGCACCTCCTAGTTAGCTAACGTTAGCTACATGTTTACTGCTGGTGTTCTCCTAACAATGAAGGCTAAATGAGAGTATTAATCATTTATTCCAAAACACTGACTTAGGTTGCAGCTGACACAAGAATGCTGCTGTAGAAATTAAACAAATCTTCCTGGTATCAGATAGCTCATCATGTCTCAGCCCCTCCCCTCTGACTGGAGAATAGTTAGCTAACATGCTAAAGAGAATTGCTGTGCAGAACTTTTTTCTGGTTTTACCCTTTGAGGAGTTTTAGTTCATTATCAATAGAATTGCAGTTTTTATGTTAAAGAAAGGTTCTAAGAAATCTTAAAGAAGAATTCTTAAAGAAGAAGTAAACAGAATAGTAGGAACTACACAAGATGAATTAAGAAAATAGCATTGACCTCCTTTGTACAATATTGGTAGACACTAATTTGCAAATTGCATGTTTTTGTTTTCTAGGTTTTCCCACAAAAGATGTGAGGAAGAAGTGTGAGGCTTCCTGCAGCTGATTTATTATGATTAGAACTGGACTGTGTCAGATGGAGTTTGTTTCATCTTCAGTTTCCTGGTTCTCCTTCAAACAGTAAGTGTATCATAAGGCCATCAGCATTCATAAATGTACATATCCTTTTATCAATAACAAGGCAGAGTGTAATACTTATCCCCCCACATACCTTGTCTTGATGATATTTGTCAAAAATTAATTTATTTTAATAAACGTCCTAAGAATCATGTCTAAGTGCCCCAGAGTTTTCACAGCACCAGAGGCCCCCTGATGTAAACTGAGAACCACAGGTGTGTACTATAAATAGTATATTATTGTCAAACATTTTGCTTGTTTGTTTTAACCAGAAAAGTGCAGAACTACATCCAGAAGAGCCAAAGAGAGCCTGTCTGTGACCTCCCAGAGACTAACCTCAGCCTGATGATGTGAGTATTTAAATATCATAACACTAACGGTGTTATGGGGCGACGGTGGCATAGGAGTTAAGTGGACGCCCCGCAATCGGAAGGTCGCGGGTTCGCGTCCCACTCGGTCTGTCGCCGTCGTTGTGTCCTTGGGCAAGACACTTAACCCGAATTGCCTCTGTTGGTGGTGGTCAGAGGGGCCGATGGCGCAACAATGCAGCCTCGCCTCTGTCAGACCGCCCCAGGGCGGCTGTGGCTACTCAGTAGCTTACCATCATCAGCAGTGTGTGAATGTGTGAGTGCATGCAGCGTCTTTGAGTGTCCTAACAAAGCGCTATATAAGTTCGATGAATTATTATTATTATTTATTACTAACCTAAACCAAAAGCGTATTCACACCATACCTCTAAAACCACGTTTTAGGGTATTTTGTCATTGTGATGCCCAGCCAAATGTCCCCACAATGTGGAAATATCCACACGTTACAGGTTAAAAGTTAAAATTTGTTCACTTCAGCATATTGATTTGCACAATTCATCACAAATTTGGACATGTCTTGCTATTTTAAACACGTTGTGATCAAGTTATCCTTATCTCCTATCTTTCCGGACCGGGTAGGACTCCACCGTCAGCCAGCGGAGCTAACCGCCGAACCGGGTAGGACTCCACCATCAGCCAGCGGAGCTAACCGCCGGACCGGGTAGGACTCCACCATCAGCCAGCGGAGCTAACCGCCGGACCGGGTCAGACTCCACCATCAGCCAGCGGAGCTAACCGCCGGACCAGGCCGGACTTCACCATCAGCCAGCGGAGCTAACCGCCGTAACCGGGCCGGATTCACCAGAAACCAGCGGAGCTAATCGCGGAACCTGGACGGACTCTACCATCAGCAAACGGGGTGAGTCAACAAGTATGCCGCCAAAAAAAACCACCGTGACAGAGGAGGAACTAGAAGAAATAAAGAGGTCACTAAACTTCATGTCAGAAGAAATGTCAACAATCTCGAAGCAGCAAAAGGCAATAATGGAATTATTTGAGGAGATTAAAGACTTAAGAAGACAGAATGAAGAAAAGGACAAAAAAATTGCTATGCTGGAAATTCGAGTGTCTGAGTTGGAACAATATTCAAGAATGAATGATGTAATAGTGACTGGACTTGAAACAATGCACAGGACTTATGCTAGGGTTACAGCAGCAGAAAATAGAGATCCACCAGAGCAAGAACTAAACAACTTAGAGAAACAAGTAATAGACTTTCTTGGCAGCAAAGGGATAAATATAGAGAACAAGGATATAGAGGGGTGTCATCCTCTTCCAAGTAAAAACAAAAATCAGAAACCTGCAATTATCAGATTTGTGAACAGAAAACAAAAGAAAGAATTGCTTAAACAAGGAAGGAAGCTGAAGGGAACAAATGTATATATGAATGAACACCTCATTAAGAAAAATGCAGACATAGCAAGGCAAGCAAGAATTCTTAGAAAGCAGAATAAAATACAGTCAACATGGACCTCAAACCTCTCCCTGGGCTGCCACCTTATCGTGGTGGAGCGGTTTGAGTGTCCCAATGATCCTAGGAGCTAAGTTGTCTGAGGCTTTATGCCTCTGGTAGGGTCACCCATGGCAAACAGGTCCTAGGTGAGGATCAGACAAAGTGCAGCCCAAAGACCCCTTATGACGAGTACAATAAATGGAATCAGTGTTCCCTCGCCCGGACGCGGGTCACCGGGGCCCCCCTCTGGAGCCAGGCCTGGAGTTGGGGCACGCTGGCGAGCGCCTGGTGGCCGGGCTTTCACCCATGGAGCCCGGCCGGGCATAGCCCGAAGAGGAGACGTGGGTCCCCCTTCCCATGGGCCCACCACCCGTGGGAGGGGCCAAAGGGGTCGGGTGCAATGTGCAAAGGGCTCTTGGCACCAGGACACCTTAGGCCGCAGGTCGATGATCGATTTTGTTGTCGTTTCATCTGATCTGCGGCCGCATGTCTTGGACACTCGGGTAAAGAGAGGGGCGGAGCTGTCAACTGACCACTACATGGTGGTGAGTTGGCTTCGATGGTGGGGGAGGATGCCGGTCAGACCTGGCAGACCCAAACGTGGCAGAACCCCCAAAAAAGGAAGCAGTTATAACATCTGTTTAAAAGCTTGGGTTTTCACACGATTTTAAACACCGGTACTGGAAGCTCAGTAGAGCACTACTGACTGTTTTAGAAGATCACTCATTACACCACCTACTGGTGACATGCAGTTTATTAGCAAGCTTATAGGACAAGTTGAGGAGGGGTTAAGATGCTGATGATGTGGTGGTGCACATTGGTCTATGACACATGGACACCACCTTGCGCCACGGGGCAGGCCCCTTTTTAAATTTCTTCAGGAATTTTCTAGTTGCCATTGCTGTTGAATGTTTGGTCCTGAATCCATACTGTTCATTATGTAAAATATTATTTTTTTCAATGAATTTATCCAACCTTGATACAAAGACTTTTTCTATTATTTTGGAAAACTGTGGAAGCAGTGACACCGGCCTGTAATTAGTGAAATTGCGTTTTATCACAAGTCTTAAACAAAGGAACAACTTTAGCTATTTTCATAGCATCAGGGAAGACTCCCGTAGAAAGTGACAGATTACATATATAAGTGAAAGGATCAATAACATATTCTATTATAGTCTTTACAGTTATCATGTCCAAATCCTCATAATCAGTTGAACGTTTGTTTCCACAGTTTTTTATAATTTTTCGTATTTCTTGTTTTTCTACTTTGCCAAGGAAATTACTACTGACTACTGTTTTCTGTTTATCTTCTATTAAAGTTTTGTGACCCACCAAACTCTTCCCTACATTTACAAAAAAATCATTGAATTCATTAGAGATTTCTTTAATATCATAAATGTCTTTATTTTCCTTGACAAAGTAATTTGGTATATTTGATTTAGTTTTATTTCTGTTAGTCACACTATTAATTATTCCCCATGTAGCCTTTGTCTTTTCCTTATTCTTTTTCAATAGTTCACCATAATAATCTTTTTTATCGTTTCCTAATTATTGTTATTAATTTATTTTTATATTTTTTATATCCGTCTTCTGTTACTCTTGTTTGTGATTTTAAAAAAGTCCTATATAGCTGGGGTTTTTTTGCGCAGGCATTTCTTATTCCTTTAGTCATCCATGGTTGTTCTACCCTTTTACCAGTAATTTTGATTAATTTACAGTTATTATTAAATGATTTCATCAATATTTTCATGAAGGATGTATATGCAGTGTTAACATCCCTTACATAATCTTCCTCCCAATTCTGCATTTCAAGATCTTTAAGTAGTGCTTCCAAGGCTTTATCCGAATTATCTTGTTTGTAATTTATAATGATTTCTTTTTTTATCAATTGTTTGTATTTCAGTATTGCAAAGACAGGTAAATGATCACTAATATCGGTCATCAATACCCCACTCCTCATTACATCATCTTTTTTATTTGTGAATATATTATCAATTATAGTAGCACTATGTGATGTGATCTTGGTTGGTTTGGTGATTATTGGGAATAATCCTAAACTGTACATAGAATCAATAAAATCATTTGTTTTCTGTCCAGCAGGCAGTTCTAAATTAATATTAAAATCTCCACACATGAGCAAGGTTTTGTTCTTAATGTAATCAGCCAACTCAATGATTTTTTCGGTGAATGTCTTAACGCAAGCATCAGGAGCTCTATAAATACAACTAACCAGAATATTTTTTGTTTTATCATTACTAATTTCCACCGTTACTACTTCCATGACACCATCCTCAGTCATTGTCATTTCTTCAACCAGTTTACACTTCAAATCTGTTCTAATAAACAAAGCCACCCCACCTCCTCTTTTATGTGTTCTATTTGCAAAAAAAAGCTCATATCCCTCTATTTGAACTTCATCCATAATGTCATTCTTGAGCCATGTCTCTGTTATAGCAATCACACAAAATTTGTTTTTAAGTTTACTGAAATAATCTTTTATTATTTGTAGCTTACCGAACAAGCTTCTACTGTTCATGTGGATGATTGATAGCATATCTGCTATAAATATCTCACTGTTCAATTTTTCATCATCATAATAATCACAATTTATGTTTAAATCAAATATGCTTTTATCTATTTTATTGTCTATATCATATATTTTTTCCTCAGTGTCCATTTTAAACAAGTTTTTTTTTTTGTTTTTTTTGCTATTCAGAATCCCAACTGGTAGCCTGCAAAGTTATTCAATATTCATCTTTATTATTATTATTATTTTTTTTTTAATTAATTTCTCAATATTTGGTATTCATTTTTTCACTTGTATCTTTCTAGTTCCGTCATTTCTTTGATGACCAGAATCTTTGCCTGCTCTGGAGACCCATTCAACTTAATGAACACTTTGCAGTTTGAGGTCCATCCATCCATCCATCCATTTTCTCCCGCTTATCCGGAGTCGGGTCGCGGGGGCAGCAGCTTAAGGAGGGAAGCCCAGACCTCCCTCTCCCCAGCCACTTGGGCCAGCTCCTCCGGGGGAATCCCAAGGCGTTCCCAGGCCAGCCGAGAGACATAATCTCTCCAGCGTGTCCTGGGTCTTCCTTTGGGTCTCCTCCCGGTTGGACGTGCCCGGAAAACCTCACCAGGGAGGCGTCCAGGAGGCATCCTAATCAGATGCCCGAGCCACCTCAACTGGCTCCTCTCGATGTGGAGGAGCAGCGGGTCTACTCCGAGCCCCTCCCGGATGACCGAGCTCCTCACCCTATCTCTAAGGGAGAGCCCAGCCACCCTGCGAAGAAAACTCATTTCGGCCGCTTGTATCCGCGATCTCGTTCTTTCGGTCACTACCCAAAGCTCGTGACCATAGGTGAGGGTAGGAACGTAGATCGACCGGTAAATTGAGAGCTTCGCCTTTCGACTCAGCTCTCTCTTCACCACGACAGACCGGTACAACGCCCCCATCACTGCAGATGCAGCACCAATCCGCCTGTCGATCTCACGCTCCACCCTTCCCTCACTCGTGAACAAGACCCCGAGATACTTAAACTCCTCCACTTGGGGCAGGACCTCGTCCCTGACCTGGAGAAGGCATTCTACCCTTTTCCGACTCAAGACCATGGTCTCGGATTTAGAGGAGCTGATTCTCATCCCAGCTGCTTCACACCCGGCTGCGAACTGCTCCAGCGAAAGCCGGAGATCACGTTCTGACGAAGCCAACAGGACCACATCATCTGCAAAAAGCAGAGACCTGATCCTTAGGCCACCAAAACGGATCCCCTCACCACCTTGGCTGCACCTAGAAATTCTGTCCATAAAAGTTATGAACAGAATCGGTGACAAAGGGCAGCCTTGGCGGAGTCCAACTCTCACCGGAAACGAGCCCGACTTACTGCCGGCAATGCGGACCAAGCTCTGACACTGGTCGTACAGGGACCTAACAGCCCGTATCAAGGGGCCTGGTACCCCATACTCCCAGAGTACCCCTGTTATAGGATTTCTGAATCCTGTACCGCTTCTCTATTTCATTCTGTATCTCACACACACCCACACACACACACACATCTGAACACACCCACTTCCTTATCTCCTACTTTAAATAAACTGTGTTGGCAGCCACTCGGGGCAGACTGTACTCTGTCCTGAGTTGGTCTGTCACCATTTTGCAAAAGGTTCTATGTCTGTGTCTTATTTGTCTATCTCCCTTATTTCCTCAGCGTCAGACAGTTAGGTGATTGGGAAAATCCCTAACAACCCCCCACAGGGCCCCCCGAGGGACGCGGTCGAACGCCTTCTCCAAATCCACAAAACACATGTAGATTGGTTGGGCGAACTCCCACGCACCCTCCAGGACCCCCCCAAGGGTATAGAGCTGGTCCAGTGTTCCACGGCCAGGACGAAAACCACATTGCTCCTCCTGAATCCGAGGTTCGACTATCCGACGGACCCTCCTCTCCAGAACCCCTGAATAGACCTTACCAGGGAGGCTCAGGAGTGTGATCCCCCTGTAGTTGGAACACACCCTGCGGTCCCCCTTTTTAAATAGGGGGACCACCACCCCGGTCTGCCAATCCAGTGGAACTGCCCCTGATGTCCACGCGATATTGCAGAGCCGCGTCAACCAACACAGCCCCACAGCATCCAGAGCCTTAAGGAAATCCGGGCGGATCTCATCCACCCCCGGAGCCTTGCCACCGAGGAGTTTTTTGACCACCTCAGTGACCTCAGCTCCAGAGATTGGAGAGCCCAACCCAAAATCCCCAGACTCTGCTTCCATCCTGGAAGACGTGCCGGTGGGATTGAGGAGGTCTTCGAAGTACTTGGCCCACCGATTCACAACGTCCCGAGTCGAGGTCAGCAGCACACCCTCCCCACTGTAAACAGTGTTGGGAGTGCACTGCTTTCCCCTCCTGAGACGCCGGATGGTGGACCAGAATCTCCTCGAAGCCGTACGGAAGTCTTGTTCCATGGTCTCACCGAAGCTCATGTAAAGCTTTCAATTACTATTTTAAAAAATTCTCAACACAAGTAACAGATAAATTAAGACAAAACAAATAAAATTAACTCCATTAAGCAGTTAGTTCTTTTTTCTCTCTCTCTTTCTCCCCGTGTGCTGTTTGGCTGTAAAGTAATCAGAATTGATGTATGAGTATTGAAAACAAGCCTTAAAGTTTTATTCTCACAGGTGGAGCGTTATAGGTTCAGCTACACACAAAAATACAACAGAACCAGAATATCACTATGCAGTCAGTTCTGACAGATGGTTTGTTGATTTCTTGTCATTCAGACTTTGTTTTAGTTGTTGTCTCTCCCACCCTCTCTTTGAGTTATATTGGTACTATATGGATATGAAACACTCATTTATTTAAATTGTTATCTATAAGAATTATATTGTATATATTAATTATTAAAATGGCTGAGTAGTACTTTCTGCTTCTCTTTCATATATTAAGTGTGTTTTTTTGTAAATACCTACCACAGATCTCACACTTGGTATATAGTCCTTTTTGAATTATTTTGATTCTCATTATTTGACTGTGATTTTTATGTGTTTGATCCTTTTTTTTCTATAGGTTTTGTCACTAGGCAGTGGATAAGAATCCCATATGTACCCACAGCAAACCCATTATGTATTAAAAACGCTCAAACATGTGTCCTGTATCAGAGCTACATGTATCAGAGTATCAGAGAAAAAAAACGCATCAAAATCGGGTCAGTATTCAAGGAGTTATGGTTGATTTAACATGTTGACACTTCAATGTCTCTGCAAAGGGAGGGGGGGCGCGACCGATCCAAGATGGCGGCGCCACCGCTCGTCAGCACCCACAGGCAATAGCGGTCGCGAGGGGTCTATCAATGTCTATGGTAGCAACAAGCAGCGCTTGCCATGAAGCAACAGAGTACGCTTCTATTCCAAATGCCGTCCTCGTCCTCCCGTACTCGACCAACGTGTTGCGTCATATATACTTTTTTTTAGCTGCGACGAGTTCATGCCAGACGTACCGTGTGGGCAGTCAGGTCGCATCCAAGAACTGGGTCGTACAGTGTGAGCACATGACTCGTGAGATTTGCTCTGCGAGGAACTCGTACAGTTTGAGCTGAAGCTGAACGCTAAGAGTGAAAAAGTCGCACAGTGTACGTCCGGCTTTACGCAGTTTATTATAGGAGCACCGACACGCATCTCGAAGTGGAACGAGGACGTGGCGGTGTTCCAGAAAGGAAAAAACGGGCTTACTGTTTCAATGCAGATGGATGAGGTGAGTAGCCTAGTGAACTAGGCACGCTTCATAGGAACCCTCGCAGCCTGTGGCTGTCCAATCACAGCTCGCTATGGTTTTGGGCCAATCACAGAGCGGGAGTAGCCTATGACGTTAGCGCTGCTGCCGCGAACCCAAGCAACATGGCGGCAACTCAGGAAACACGTTCGTTTGAAACGGCTTTGTCATCAACATTGGATTATTATATATACACATATATAGGATGGCTTGCCAGGCTATGAGTTGAGCGTAGGAGCTTGGGATCGTCTGGCGTGAATCTGGAGCCATGACGACTTGATCGGATGAAAGCTGTAGCCGGCTGGCGTGGATCCGAGCCAAGAGGGCTAGGAACAGTGGCGGCTCATCCATAGGGGGCGCTAGGGCGCCGCCCCACCAGTCTCACAGGAAGAGGAAGAAGAAGAGAGGAATCACAAAATGTATTTAAAAAAAACATAAAATTTAAACTAAACGATCTATCCACCTTATGGGCTGTAAGTGCTGTGTGTAATCTGCATTTAATTGTAGTTTAATAAAGTTAATACTTTTAACACGGCCAAAACGTCGACGTACTTCCTGTCACGTGTCCTCTCACGGTCGCAGCAATCTTTACCATTTACCATAATACGGGCTAACTGGCGCATGCGCGCTGGATCCCCAACGACAAGGAATAGGAGAGCTGTTGGGCACATATGGTTGCGATCACAAGCAAACGGGGGAGTCTGTTCAGATCAGGAGGAGGATGCTGATTGGTCAGCTCACCCAGCCCAGACAGAACCGGAAATTTCTCCACAGGCTAGTTCACCCTCCTTTGTTGTTGTGGGGCTGCTGCTAACGTTGACTATGGAGAAAACTAGTAGTTTCATCTTTTTATCATTGGATTCTACGAACCAAGTGGATTTTTTACTATAAGATGGATTATTTTGACCAGCAAGGTAAGACAGAATTTAGCTTTTGACTTCATGAAAATAGCTTTGTTTTGCTTTTCATTTGCAGTCATTGGGTGGTGTTGAGGTAGAAAATGTGGATTCTATTGTTTAAAAGAGCCTCTTCCTGTTTAGTGTGTGTAAGGTTTGCATATATTGGTCAATATGAAGCATGTTTTTGGAAAAACTTTGTTGCTAACTTAGCAACAAAGTCCATCGATTTCAAGTTGTGTGAAGCATAAGAATGGTAATTTGGCGTTCCCTAGTGGTGATATGTGGTTAGCGCATCTGAAAAACTGACCTACAAATAAAGAAAATAACGATCGTTTATATAGCACCTCTCAAGATAAAAACCATTCACAAGAACTAACATAAAAAAATAAAAATAAAAAAATGCGCCCCACCCAAAAAAAAATTCACCAGCCGCCACTGGCTAGGAAGCTAAAGCGTGAGGTGAGCGCCGGAAGCTCTGGGCGCACGGCATGACCTATGGAGCCGATTTCGCTGGAAAAGTAAAAGTTATGGTAGAACTGAAAAACGCTACTAAGCGAGGCACCGTTAGATCCAAGACGAAACGGGAACGCCAAGGCCACGGACAGAGAAACGATGAACCAGCACTGGAGTTGTCTGGAAGCTTCCTGATATAGCGTGGGCGTGATGACGTGAAGAGGTGAGCGACGTGTGGGGAATGCTGGGAAGTGGAGTCCTATGTATGGTGTGGTGTCAGAAGGATGGCTGGAAGGCAGGAATCGTGACGCATGGTATGTTTGTTGATTTGTTTATTTATGTACAGACCAGGCTGTGGGACTGAGTGCTGCTTTAAAACTGGACTCTCAGACTGATGCTATGGCTAGGTTGTGCTTTGATCAGCTTTGACGCTTGACTAGGATTAGGCCAAAACTTTCTAAAACGAACCTGTGACACATGCTTTTGTTCTGTCCAAATTCACTTTTAACAACTCATTTTATGCTGGGTTATACCAGGCCTCAGTATTAAGGTTGGTGCTGAATAATTTGTGGGGTGAAGGACTGGGAGCACATAACCTCGGTCCTGGTCTCACTGAACGTGCTGCCTGTTGTTAACGGGCTTGTTTAGTTAAGAGAGAGCAGTTGTTTTTAATCTCGAGGGAACGAGGGTCGGATCGCCACCATCTGAGGGTTGAGGTCGCCCTTCCACTCAAGACTTTAGCATTGGGTTAAACATCAGTTCAGTGCTTTTAGAGTTTTATAATACCGTATTTCACTCTAAAGCCCCAAGATATTGTGATGTGATTTTTCCCCAGCCCTGCCCAGCCGTACCGCTAACCTTTCTGACCCTGCCAGAATACAGCGCTCCTGTTCTTTGGAGCCCATAAATACAGAAGAACAAGGCAACAAATAAACCCTCTCCTGTAGAGTTGTTATTCTCTTTACTGTCAGCTTCGCTCCACTGCCTTTATATGATGTGTCAAGTCACTCCTTCCTGCTTCTCACTACAATTTCTTTTATTCTACCAGCCAGCAGTTTCTCTCTCTCTCTTTCTTTCCTTTTTAATTGTTTACTCTTTCTTTGTGTCTTCCTCCTTTCTTGCTCTGATTTCTCCTCTCATTTGATCACATTTGTTTCTCTCACACTGTCCAACTCCATCGCCTCAGAGCGAGAAAGTGTATTTGGGTGAAAATAATCCTGGGTTTACTCTCTCTCTCTCTCTCTCTCTCTCTCTCTCTCTCTCTCCCTCCCTCCCTCCCTCATCTCTCACTCCTCCCTCCTTTTCTCCAACACTGACAGCTACAAGTAATGATCCTAATTGATGCCTCTTTGTGCAGAGCTCTTGCTTTTGTTGGGTTTTGTGTGCTTCCTTTTGGAACAAGCCTCGACATATCTAATACTCACATGTGCTTGCTGTGCTAGATGCTAACGATATTAGCCAACCGTTACCCCGGAAAGCAGCAGTTAAGACTGAATAAATCCTGATTGTTCTGGCCAGTGAACTAAAGTTTCAGTGGACGGCTGAGTCACAGAGGGACTCAGAAATACGTTTTGTGTGCGCGCTCATGTTTACAATGAGGGAACTCTCATCAACGGTTCACAGGATCTGTGGGACGGTTTGAAAAAGGGGGAGGGTCACATTTCCAGCCGCCTGCTTTCAGAGCAACTGTGTGGCCTGGAACTGCAACTGACAAACTCTATTCATGTTCAGCACAGCAGCCCTACAGCACAAGACTGAACCCCAAGCAAGCACTGGCATTATCCCCCCCAAGTCCGTTACTTTATTTAGCCAAGTTCCTGCCTCCGGTCCAAGACTGCCTGGGAACCAAGTACAGCACCTCTAATCCTAGGCACATATTTATTTAATCAATAATCCATAAAACAGGCTCTGTGATTAATTTGTAGTCAAGAAAAACAGATTAAATTTAGGAAATCCTGGTTAAAATGTATATAAATGTACCACACCATAAATACCATAACATAGCTGAGTTTATGAAATAATTACGAAGGGAAAACGGTTCTGATGAAAGGACAAAAGAAGAATGAGGAGAGTGTTTGCCATACTCTGTCCTGCCTAATCCATCTGCCGTGGAACATGAGAACCCTCCTGTTAACCTTGTAATGCATTCTGAAGGAAACAGAGGACAGAGATGGGTGGAGGATAAGTGGAGAACAAACGCTCTGGGAGAGAAGGAGTGAGCAGGCCTGCTAAATCACTTACTCGCCCTGCAGCTCAATAGGACAAGATGGGGGGGTGAGTGGCTTGGGCCTTCTCTGGTTACTAGCTCGGTGAAAAAAAACCACACAACAGCGTTCAGTTTAGAGACCTTTTCATGCATTAACTTCAGATAATGAGCATAGAACACGTAGATGGCGGAAGGCGGAAGGGTTTTATTTAGTCATGAATGAGGAAATTTAGATTTGTTTGATGTAAACACTGAATGTGTTTGTCAGAAATGTTGATAAAAGGAGAAACCCACACTAGAAGTTTTTTTTGTATTTCCTGTAGTTTGCTGGTGGCATTAGCTTGGCCTCCAGTACTCAAGTAAGGTATCTCAGTGTTATCCTGTCCTTTACCTCTAATAGAAAACAGAAGGAACTTCTTCCTTCTTCCATCCCAACAATCTTGCTGAAAATAGGAACATTCAGACCTGACTGTTGGAATTCCTATTATCAGAATGTTCTAAAGGTTCTCTTAGAGGCCTCCAGCTGACCCAGAATGCAGCTGCCATAGTTCACTTTTGCTTCTGACGTATAAAGCAGCATGGTGGATCAGATGGTGGCACTATTGCCTTGCAGCAAGGTGAACACACACTGAATGAAAATATAAACGCAACACTTTTGCTGAACTCAAAGATCTGAAACATTTTCTAAATACACAAAAGACCCTTTACGCTCAAATGTTCACAAATCTGTTAGTGAGCTCTACGCCTTCGAAGATGAGCCATCCCACCTCACAGGTGCCATATAAAGGTGCCACAGCACAGAGCATACATTTTACACTGTGACAAGATCCTGAGGCCATTGTTGAGCCATTCATCCACGACCATCACCTCATGTTGCAGAATGATAACCAGTGTTGGGAATAACGAGTTACAAAAGTAATTAATTACTGTAATGCATTGCTTTTTGCTGTAACGCGGTAATGTAAGGCATTACAGAAAAAAAATCAGTAATATTTTACTTGGTACAATGTCAGTAACGCACGCATTACAACACATTTTTAATCAGGAATCAATAAGTGGGGTTTCTTCAGGGTTCTAATTACGTGGGAGCCTGAATAAAGGTCCAGTTTCGATATGACATTATTTATATGAACTCTCAGCGCACCAGGGCGTCTTTTGAGCAGAGAGGGAGAGCGCTGATGGTTCATGCGCTCCTGACGCGCGCCGCAACCTCAAAGTCACGCCACCAAAAGAAAACAATTAACACGCGATCGTTCATGTCCGCTTATATTCTCGTATCCTTTTATTTGTGTCTGACGCGCGCTCCCCCAGCGGAGCTCATCTGTGCCCCGGTGACATCACCTCACTACAGCGGGCGCACAGTAGCCTGGCAAGCCATCCTATATATGTGTATATATAATCTGGCCACGACTCATTGACGGCCCTCAGTCGTGAGGCGGGATCTACGGTTGTCTTTCAAAATGTTAGCACGCAATTGGATAGCGCTAGGACCAATCAGAGTAACGAACAACGTGACGTAATCACAGCGACGGAAAAGCGGGAGGCAGCAATGACGTCTAACATCAATGATTTCTGTCGTTTTTGTATGAAAACATGTGAATATCAGGTGTACTGGGACATTGCACTACTTTGTTTGATAAAAATAAGAAGCCGCTAAGTATAGCCGACAGACTTACGCATGTTGGAGTCTAAATAATCCAATGTTGATGACAAAGCCGTTTCAAAAGAACGTGGCTCCGGCGTTGCCGCCACCTTGCTTGGGTTCGCGGCCGCAGCGCTGACGTCATCGGCTACTCCCGCTCTGTGATTGGCCCAAAATATAGAGCGCTGTGATTGGCCCAACCAAAACTATAGCGAGCTGTGATTGGACAGCCACAGGCTGCAAGGATTCCAACGAAGCGTGCCTAGACCAAACTCTGCAAAGCAAGAATTGGTCTAGTTCACTAGGCTAGGCGCACAGTGCATTTCGCTATTTCTGCGGTGGATCCCTGAACTGATTAGTTCAAAATGTGAAAAAGTAGGAAATCCAGGAAGCCGTTTTTCTGGAAGATTGAAAGGAGATGCAGGAAGATAAGAGAGAGACAGGAAAATAGTCAAATAAAAAACGCGAAAACTAAATAAAGTTCTTGAAAAGGAAAAAGTAGGTAGATTTTTTACCCACTACACAACAATAACAATATAAAGCAATAATTTATAAACATGTAATATTTATTTATTTGATAAAATTCAGATCACCTTCAAAATTCAGTTCCACACCCAGGGCCGTATCCAGGCATTTGGGGATCAAGGCAAAATACAGGGTGGAGCCCCCCCCCCCCCCCCCCCCCCCCCCCCCCCCCCCCCCCCACACACACACTCAATTAATTTAAGCTAGCAGCTTACAATATGTTGTTGCATTTATTTAATAAAAAATAATTTTCTGAGGGTCCTGGCCAGCTTTGGGCACTTTCATGCCCAGGAGCAATCATCCTCCAGCCCTGATGGAGGTGATCAGAAGGACCTGCAGAGCAAAATCTTTTTGTTTCTGCTACAGTCTGGCTAGATTTCTAGGCTACACAAGATCAGCAGAAGAGAAACGTCCACAAAATGTTTCACTTCTTGTAATCAGACAGAGCAGAGATGAGTGAACCTGCAGCTGATCTAACGTTAGATAGAACATTCTTCGGATGGGCATACACATTACTTTAAGTCTGGGAAGAATAAGGATATGAATAACATTGTAGTCAAATGCACATTATGTGCTACATCTAAAGAACTGTTAATTATGTTTGACTGTTTTAACCACAACCCCTAGCCCAGTTAAAAAACACATCACCTTCTACTGGATGTCTAATGAGCTAATTAAGCATCATGAGCTACATTTAGATTGCCAAATCCATATTATTTTGGTGAGAGTAACTTAAAGTAATGCAAAAGTAATGTAATGCCTTACATTTTAAAATCAGTAATATTGTAATGTAATGAATTACTTTAAAATGAGAGTAACAAGTAATAAATAGTGCATTACAGTTTTGAAGTAACTGAAAGCCGAAACTGGACCTTTATTCAGGCTCCCCCGTAATTAGAACCCTGAAGAAAACTCACTAATTGATTCCTGGTTAAAATTGCGTTGTAATGCGTGCGTTACTGACATTGTACTCAGTAAAATATTACTGATTTTTTTTCTGTAATGCCTTACATTACCGCGTTACAGCAAAAAGAAATGCATTACAGTAATTAATTACTTTTGTAACTCGTTACTCCCAACACTGCTTAGGAAACAAGTATTTTATATTTGAATGCTTCAACATAGAATCGTGATCTTGGGCTCTAATGAAAGGTTACACACAGGACTGTACTATCCCATATCTAGTTCCATTCTCAGTGTTACTTACAATGAGTAAAGGAGGCACACACTGGTGTATGTAGTCATCAGGTAGAGATGTGTAACTTTCAAAACTGCTGCTTTTGAAAAGGTTTCTTTGCGCTCAAATTTTGCATTTGTTTGGTAGACCCGACACCCACATGTAAGATACCATTATTTTCTGAATTTCATTGGCTATCTGATGCTTGACTCACCAACAAACTGCTTCGTGACAGGCTCGAGCTACAAGCATCACAATAGAGGGAGGGGCTTTTTATTAATCGGCCAATAGGAAGAGATTCTGCATTTGCAGTGGGGGTAAACCATCTCCTATTGGATGAAGTAAGATGTCAATCAAAAGCTTACCCATCATGTTTGGTTGAGTAAATGTTTGACGCTAATACAAAGAAGCTAGCAGACGATGTGAACAAAACAAAATGAAAAACAGATGTATTTGAAGGAATATTCGAAGGCTTTCAGCAGCACATTATGTTGGATTGTGGACATAAGACTTGTTGTGGACTAACTATTTTACTGGAGTACTTTTATTGGACCCTTTTGGGTACAAAAAATCGTTTTTGTTCAAGATAGCTGCATTCTGTAGATCTTATAAAGAATCAAAGGTAAGATTATAATAATTTTGCATTTGCGAGTGGTTTGAAAAAAGTGTTTACTGTGTCTACAGCTATGATTTTGTGCTTGATTGGCGTTCATCATTGGAATCTCAAGATTCTTAGCTTTCCAATGATGTATAACTTTTATATGTGTACCTAAATGGTGTTGCGGTAGTGCTTGGAGTAGAACAGGAAGTTGATGCGGGCCCGTGGGCGGGCCACTGGAATGTTAAGGGGTTAATGTGGGCCTGAATGAGTGACAACATGGAGGTCAAAGACTGACACAAACATAAATACATCTGAATGATTGAAGCCATTTATAATGATCTTAATATTATTCATAAAAAATACCCCCCGATCTGAGCTGAGGTGGGATACATTTCAGAAATTTGACAAGTAAAATTTACATTTGGGAAGTTATTTAAATTTGTGGGAGCAGTGAGAATGTAGCTGAGATGTTTTCAGTGGAAAAAATCTCATGCACAGGAAGGAGAAGTTGGTCAGAGGAGTGTGTGTGTGTGTGTGGGGTCTCAGGAATTGGAGTTTTACTGATTAACATGTATAATATGCAAACCAGCCTGAATGTGATCCGCCTTGTTGCTAATGCTAACGGTTAGCTTTACTAGCCGAGACGTGCTCTGCTGGCCACTAAATCAACAACAGCCAGTCACAAGGCAACATGGGTGAGTCCATGAATGCTAATTTCATAGTGTGACATTGAGCTCTCTGGCTTTTTCTGAACAAAGCGTTTCCCCACCATTCTGGTGGGAGAGCAAGTTGTGGGTGAGTTGGGAAATGTCCCAGTGGCAGTGGCCATGTTGTTGTGTACAGTCTAAACCTCAGCTAGCCTCCAGAGCTCAAATACATGTTTGAGGCTTTGCAGAAAATAATCATGGAGCTTGATGGAAACACACACTCAATAAATAAATAAAAATATAAAATAGATCAAGCACTGAAAACTCTACTTGCTCGGTAATAAATAGTGACCATGAGGTTACGCCTGTGGGAATTGCAGGTTGTGTTTTGTTTTTTACATTTTGTGATTGATGCTGTTTTGGAGTTTCAAAACAGATTAAAGCAAAAACTTTGTCCTGCATTTTCACAAAGGTTATAAATATTCACTAAGGTTATGAATGTGAAAGACAGATTGAAATGATTACAAAATGGTTTGCAGTTAAAATTGGTTTGGTAAACTGACTTTTTTCATGAATTCTTAGCCAAAATCATTCTTTATTTTGAAGCTCAAACAAGACTAACCCCCAAATTCCACTATCTCCGCTCCGCTCTGGCACGAACTCCACAGCAAAAATGGTTCCTTTGCAGTCAATCAGAGCTGTTCCACTACTGCGGCCGTGCGGCGCAGTGTGCCGCCCGCCGTTCCGCCATCCGGCAAAAATAGGATCGACTCTATTTTTGCCGGACGCCAGAGAACCTCCGCAGTCAATCTACAGAAATCACAACCGCCCAATAGGAAAGTGAGCAAGCACAACTTCCGTTATTTCACAATAAATCTATAAACAAAAGCGTTTTTTTGTTTCATATGCACAGGTATTTTCATCTGACTATTACATGTATACACATATGTCTCAAAACATTTTTTACGTGTATACACATTTGAAGACCGTGTTAAAAATATTTTAATCACAGAATGATTTGTTTGGATCTAACTTTATTGCTCGGACTGTATCGCGAGATCTTGAAATTCCCGCGCATGCCTGTTTGCGCACCTCAGGTCTCCGCACCGGGGCGGAGCCGTTGTAGAGCGGGTATAGTGTGAATTGAGTTCGGAAGCGAGCGGCGGCGGAAAGCGGGGGCGGAGCTAGTGGAATTTGGGGGTAAGGCCATGTTCACACTGCAGGCAAAAGTGCATCAAAATTCACTTTTTCTCTAATCTGACCCCAGGTCACTTTTATGTGAGGTACTAAATCTGATACACATCGAATGTTTTTGACTTCAGTCTGAACTCTCACATGGCATTAAATGCGTCTCGTACGTCACTGACACAGCGGAGACAAGTATCGTGGCTTGACATTTCTGAGGGTAGGTGCTGACAGACGTTTTCAAAGGTTTGTCTTGACATTGTGGATAAATTCCATGTCAGTGAAGCCCTTCCCTCCACAACTCCTGGTTCCTATTCTGCATCACCTCAGCGATAGCCGTCAGAGCTCCAGAAAAGGCCAAAGGTAAAATGTGGGCTCTATTTTCTCTCAATGTCATCTTTCTCTAAATAATTAATCAAAGTTTGTCGATTCCAAATGTGCAGGAATGATCAAACTGCCTCACAAACACTAACATCTGCAGCAGCTGTTGTTACTTCTATAAACAAAGTGGCCTGTGTGTGATGTCTAGATCTTTTCTGCATAAGCGGGCCGCTTTAGTGCCATGAACCGTTCACACTGGAGCGTGTTTGCCGTCTCATTCTTAGTCATAGTGTCAACAACTACACAAAAATAATTGGAAAAAAAAATCAGAATTGAGCATCAAGACCTTTAGTGTGAACTTAGCCAGAGTCGTAATGGCTTTGTTATTTTATTACATACACATGGGACTGTACAGTGTTTTGGGAATTGAAGCATGTCTGCTTGAGTTGCACCTTAAGTGTTAAGACGGTTAACTTTTTGGTATAAAGTTTTAGTCCAACAAATTCAGACTCTGCTTGGTTGTAAAGCAGGAATGAGATTTCAGGATATTTGTGACTTGCAAGCTTTTCGTTACACTGTGATAACACCTGGACAGGTACACAGGGCTGAGAGAATCACCTCAAACTCAAGCTGTTCTGTAACAGCTTGGCCTTGAAAGACCAAGTTCACTAGTTTTTTAATACATTTGCAGTTGTTTTTAGTACATATGAATGCCTTGTGAGTCGATCTCTGAGGGAAAAAGCTCTCATGCTCCAGTTTCAGGAGCTAGAAGTTAGCTAGCCAAGAAATCTAAACAGGCAGGAACCTAAGCTACATTTTGATTTGCATGTCGGTCTAGCCATTCTCCATAGGAGCCTTAGCAGGTCTTACATTGGCCCGATTAGTATTGTGTTTTGCCAATCACAGCGCTCTATCAGTTTGGTGGATGGGATGATGCTGCGACAGAGCAAAACAACAAAGATGGCGGCGGCTCGTTTTAAACGGCTTTGGCATCAACTTTGGACTATTTAGATTTGGGCTTTTCTGTGAGTCAAGAGCAGCTAGAGGCACTTAAGTCCTTTATTTAGAACATGGCTCAAAAAAATAAAGGGAACACAAAAATATAACATCCTAGATCCATTAGCGAAAACAAAAGTGAAACTTATCTCCTTGCTGTGCATTTGTCTTTTTAACACCTTAATCTAACAGCCTTCATTAGTGTCTACAGGAGCAGTTCATCACTAAATCAAACAAATCAGCTGTGTTCATGATCTGAAACATGCTGGAAGCTGACTGCAGCACCAGGCATGTCAGCTCCACTTATTAACTCCAACAGAGACCAGACCGGCACTCTGAAGTTGCAAGTGTGGTATTCTGGCCACAGAGGGAAGTGGGGGTCTGAGTGACATTTCATTAACCCTGTAAATGGTCATTTTAGCACATACTGGCTCAAGAATATGATTTAAAAATATGAAAACGTTGCATAGTATGGCTTTAAAACAAGTCAAAATGAGGCTCAGTAGTGTGTGTGTGGCCTCCACGTGTCTGTATGACCTCCCTACAACGCCTGGGCATGCTCCTGATGAGGTGGTGGATGGTCTCCTGAGGGATCTCCTCCCAGATCTGAACTAAAGCATCCACCAACTCCTGGACAGTCTGTGGTGCAACGTGGCATTGGTGGATGGAGCGAGACATGATGTCCCAGATGTGCTCAACTCAGTCGCGTCAGAAGCAGAAAAAATGTGGGGGGGACACACAGGGGGGAGTTCCACAGAAAAAAAATATGGTGTAGACGCAATTTCCTGCATTCTGGTGCCTTCACACGGGTTGTTAAACACTCATTTTATAGTAGTAAAACCTTAACTCAACAATTATTTCTCAATAACTATTTGTTCACCACAAACCCAGCTGTTTAATGCAAAAAAATTTGAATGTTTATTTTATTCTTTTCTTAGGGCTGCACAGTGGCGCAGTTGCCTTGCAGCAAGAAGGTTCTGGGTTCACATCCCGGCCTGGGGTATTTCTGCATGGAGTTTGCATGTTCTCCCTGTGCACGCGTGGGTTCTCTCCGGGTACTCCGGCTTCCTCCCACAGTCCAAAAACATGACTGTCAGGTTGATTGGTCTCTCTAAATTGTCCGTGTGTGTGTGGTTGTTTGTCCTGTGTGTCTCTGTGTTGCCCTGCGATGGACTGGCAACCTGTCCAGGGTGTACCCCGCCTGTTTGCCCGATGTCTGCTGGAGATAGGCACCAGCCCCCCCGCGACCCTGCTCAGATAAGCGGTTACAGAAAATGAATGGATGGATGGATATTTTATTCTTGTTGATGGTAAGAATACCAGCAGGTGGTTCTGGACTGAATCATTTTTAACATTTAATTAAGAACCACACGTCTTTGTTATATCCCTATTTTACAAAGCAATAACGTAATTTATCTCAGTCCAAATAGTATTATTACCAGTCTAATTGAAAATTCAGATATCAGGTATTAGTAGAAATTTTATTTAAGGATCTCCAACAACTGCACTGATTACAGCTCTCATCTTGGTACCTAATGGTAGTCAGGCTACCTCTGGTGAGCACATGGAGGGCTGTGCGCCCCCCCAAAGAAATGCCACTCCACGCCATTACTGACCCACTGCCAAACCGGTCGTGCTGGAGGATGTTACAGGCAGCAGAACGTTCTCCACGGCGTCTCCAGACTCTGTCACGTCTGTCGTGCTCAGTGTGAACCTGCTTTCATCTGTGAAGATCACAGGGCGCCAGTGGTGAATTTGCCAATCTTGGTGTACTCTGGCAAATGCCAAACGTCCTGCACGGTGTTGGGCTGTAAGCACGACCCCCACCTGTGGACGTCGGGCCCTCATACCACCCTCATGGAGTCTGTTTCTGACCGTTTGAGCACACGCATGCACATTTGTGGCCCGCTGGAGGTCATTTTGCAGGAATCTGGCAGTGCTCCTGCTGCTGGGTTGTTACCCTCCTACGGCCTCCTCCACATCTCCTGATGTACTGGCCTGTCTCCTGGTAGCACCTCCATGCTGTGGACACTACGCTGACAGACACAGCAAACCTTCTTGCCTCAGCTCACATTGATACACCATCCTGGATGAGCTGCACCACCTGAGCCACTTGTGTGGTTGTAGACTCCGTCTCATGCTACCACTAGAGTGAAAGCACCGCCAGCATTCAAAAGTGACCAAAACATCAGCCAGAAAACAGAGGAACTGAGAAGTGGTCTGTGGTCACCATCTGAAAAACCACTCCCTTATTGGGGAAAAATGAATTTTTACCAATCTAAACAGGTAAAAATTACTTTTTAAATCTGGTCATAAAAGATGAATTTTGGGTTAGGGTTTGGGGTTAGGTTAATTATGAGTCTGATGCTCTACGTTTATCTTCTTTCTTTCTCTCTACAGGACTCAGAACGCTGCATGTTAATGGACTCTTTGTAAAGACTGATTATGTTTGTGTAAACATTTTTTATCAGAAACACATAAATCGTTTAAAACGTTGACGTGGCAAACAAAACTGTTTTTATGAAACATGGAATCACTGAGTTGCATGAACAACAGGCTTAGTGACAGGACTCAGCAATAACAAATGAGAAAGTAAAATACTGTGAATATGGCGCATTTGAAACATCATGATTGGATGCTGTCAAACTGCCATGGGGCTACATTTGATTCACATGCACTGAGCAACACTGAAGCTTTGCACCTTAACACTGAATCTCAACTTATGTTGATGTAGCCAACACAGAGAAAAGGAGAGCAAAGCATCACTGAATTCATAAAAATTTTATTTTTTAGAGGCGTACATCAGTCTGAAGTAGAGGTGTAAAACCCTACTGGGTGAGCAGTAGACAGTTTGGCTAAAATTAATGTTTTTTAAAGGTTTAAATTTAGATTTAAATGTCAGAAAGGTTAGGCATTTTGCCAACATGTATAAGAAAACCCCTCCTTGCTGAACTAAACAACCAGCTCTGTTATGGTCACTATTACAGTAGATGATTGCACAATATTCAAGACAAAGTCACAGTTGATAATTAGATTTTTATCTTCTTGACTGTGCTCCACATGTTACAACATAACCAGGCACCCATGATTGTGCATGCCCTTAAACAGTTACCGTTATGCACCCACTTATACTTGTTTAAATTAAACCCATCAGCAACCCTGACAGTTATTACATTTTATGATGATGATATTATTCATTGTTGCAATATATTCTGGACCTATGATGGGGCTGGCAGCCAAGGTGGGTATGAAGTAGAGAAATGTCAGCATGAGATGGATGTAGATCCATAAGAGGTCACAAGCCAGTGATTCCTTGTGCCGGTCCAAAGTCCGGCTAAATGCAGAGTTGTGTCAGGAAGGACATCTGACGTAAAAACCTATGACCAATATAACAGACGAAGCACAAACAGGGATTTCATACCGAATCAGTTTAGGCCCGGGTTAATGACCACCACCGGTAGGGATGGGTACCGAATTCGGTACCTAGATACCGAGGACCTATTCATGTGATAAGAAACAGTGCCTTGTTTCAGTACCTGTCCTTCATTAATGAGAAGTTGTGAGACAGCGATTTGCAAAGATAGACAGCAGCACAAGAGCGTCCTGTCGTCAGTTGTTGCAGGCGAGCTGTAAACAGATTGAGCAGCATGGCAGAGAGGAAGCGCTCTAAAGTTTGGGTCCTCTTCACTAAATGCGATGGGTAACTGGGTGATGATGTAACCAGCTACAAAGATCTAAGTGAGGCATCATCGTCTTGATCTGCTCCAGCAGGTAAATAAACTGTTTAAGATAACGTTAGCTTGATATTTTAGCTTCCGTTAGCATTGCTATCAGCTAATGGTGCGTTCTCTTTCTCCTCAGAACTCGGAAATTCTGACTTCTGAGTAGGAAAAATCAACTGTTTGAAAAAGAACTGCAAAAGGAATGAAGATACTCAGTAAATTTAGTTCACAGCAAAGATGGGAGAGGAGAGGAATAGGAGCACATGGAGCTGGGTTTTAGTTTCTGCATCATTTAGACACAGCTATGGTTAAAGGTTGTGTGTTATTTATCGTGATATGTCTCAAATATGGTTACATATTGAGAAAAAAAATATTTAAATAAAAAAGAGATTTATTTAATTATTAAACACCCATAAGTATCGAAAATTGGCACCGTTAAGTACCGTTATCGATTCATAGGTACCGGGAATGGGTACCGTATCGATTCAAATGTCAAAGGTACCCACCCCTAACCACCGGTGCTGTTGACCTACAAGGTGCCAGTGGAAATCAGACTACTGTTGGTGAACGAAGCTCGTAGCCAGAGAGAGAAGAGGAAAGGCAAGAGTGTGGAACTGAAAGTAGGGACTCTGAATGATGGAACGGTGACAGGTAGAGACAATGATTAGGTAGAAGGATGCTGAGGTTGGAGCCGCCAGGCAGGAGGCCCGAGAGGAGATTTATGGATGTGGTGAAAGAGGACATGAAGTTAGCTGGTCTGAGGGTAGAGGAGGCAGAAGATAGGACTACATGAAAACCCCTGAAGGGAATAGTCAAAAGAAGACGAAGTGGATGGAAATCAGTATGAAGAGACCTGTAGACTGCTTCTACAGGACCAAACCTCTATCTTCCATCCCTGCTGTGTTAGTCTTGAAATATTTTGTATAGATATAAAACATGAGTTTTGAGGATCCTGCAGCATGTTTTCACTGTTTGTCAGACAGTTGGAGTCCCTGAAGCTGGAGAGGGGTGTGTGTGTGTAATTGTTTTAAAAAGAGCGGGAAAAGCAAAGAGAAGGGGAGTGAAATGTTAATGAGAGCAGTGAGATGTGAACAAACTGCTTCCAGTCTGATGCACCCATTCCAAGTCCAGAGGTGCAGAAAGGCGGCCACTGCAGGAGGAACTTTAGGGGTCACACACTCACATTTTAATATGAATGCATGAGGATGAGCCAGTGTCCCTGTGTGTGTGTGTGTGTGTGTGTGTGTGTGTGTGTGTGTGTGAGTGTGAGAGTGACTTAAACATGTCTCACAGTCAATGTTTGACCCTCCCTCTCTAGTATTCTGTGAGGATCACAGAGTAAAGGGAGTTTATCCACACAGATCCCAGGAATGGTCTCATTATTCCTGAAAACAGATGTCTAAATCTCACCTGCTGGTGATTTTAAAGGTGTTGAACACTTGTTTAATCAATACATTTGCAGTGGTCTCTTGTAGAAATTAATGCTTTTTAGGGCTACTTTATACGTCTCCGTCTGTGTCGGCATTATCCGTCATCACAAGGGCTCTCCAACAGGCTCGCAAGGACGGACGGGGTCGAGCCCAACTTCCTAATTATTCGTTGAAAGCGACAGCAAGACTGTGACGCCACTTCCTTTATCTTCATCAACAGCACCGCCATTCCGTCTAGCGACAGACACGAAGCAGATTGGAGAACGTCTCGCTGAAAAAGTTCGACAATATAAATGTTAATGCACCCGTGACTGAAGGAGTAGAAAGATATGTAGCAACCTCTTTATTTGTGTCAGGAAATTACAGGAAATGTGAGTTTAGAGGGGGTGACTGCATGAAGAGGTGAAGGACAAAGTTGTCCGTGTTAAAAAATCTCTGAAATACATAAACACAATATAAACACACTAGAGTTGTGACTGCATTGATGGCATTTGCCCCAAAAAAGCACTAGGCCTTCTTCTGTCCTGGTGGAGAATTGCTTCACAACACTGACACACCAACAGAGAAGTATAAAAGGAAAACGTCTCTATCAATACGTGTGCGAGTGAGCACAAACTTGCTGACGGGGAACTATATACTAGGCTTCAGCCGTACTTGGGGGTGGGGGGGTGGGGGGTAGCTCAGATGCATCTAAATCAGGAAGTACATGTCAGCTAGAGGAGAAAGTAGCTTCAGACGGCAGGTTTTGGAGTCTTATTTTGACATTTTGCCTCTGATTGGCTAGCAGCACGACTCTACCACTGACTCTGTTCGTTCTGCAATGTTGATGTTTTATCTCCACAAATAACACAAGCCTGGAGGAGTTCTGCTGTGTGGTGGAGTTGCTAATGCTAACGGTTAGCTTCTGCTAGTTCTCTACTCATTTCTAAACCAACAACAGCCTTCCCCATCGTGAGTCAAGATGGGTGAGTCCATGAACGTTAAGTGACAGTGTGACGTAGATCTGTCAGGATTTTCTAATCCTAGATTTTCACCGTCTATTTTCTACCAGAAGCTAATGCAGGAGATAGGTGGAGGAGACTATTTTCATGTTCAACCTGCATGAAACACTCAGAGTGACCCATTATAACCAGAAATAATCATTAAAAATGGTTTTTCACTGTTCCACAGCTTTAAGAGTTGACAGTGTTTTATAAAGTAAGGGACTGTGAACACAGCTCTATGTGTTGCTCTGACCTGATCCAACATGACTGGTGATGAAAAACCCCAAACTGCAGGAAGACGGTCGGGAGGCACTCCCCTCAGGTTATTCCACTGATAAATTTTTGTTCGAGAGGAACAGATTTTGATTTTTAGGGCCGATAGCCTTTTATGATTCTTGTACAGATTCTTCTTGACTCTGAATGTCTAAGAAAAAAAAAACTATAATTAACAATGTAATGTAAAAATGTCCCATTAAAGGTGAAATATGAGCTGTTTCTGGAGCATTTTATGCCATATTGCTTGCTGTTCACATACCGATGTCAATCAATATATTAAATGTTTTTTTTTCTCAATAATTGTAATCGGCTCTGAAATGTACAATTCTGGAAAAACTTCAACCAATCACTGTGAATGCCCACTTCTTAATCAACTGATCACGACCCAGCCATCGACCTGACCTCTGATCACGTCTCCCCCTCTTCACAAACCCATATGTGTAGGAATCAAATGTGCTCGGCTCCAAGCAGCTGAACAGGAAGCAAAGCCAGAGCCAGGCTATGTAATGCAACTGACAGAATGTTCCGCTCTGTTTTCAAGTTTGTTTTTACATGTGCTGATTAGAATCTGGTTCTGTTCTTGCTGGAAAATGTTTAGGTGATGGACTTGTTGTCTGTGAATGCAGCCTGTCCTCTGTCTGCTGGTAGAGCCGTTGGTCAGTTGCCTCAGCAGTGCTTACGTGTCGGGAGCCTGAATGGCAGAGAGGAAAGAGTGGGTTCTGGAAGTTTTGACCTGATATTCAAGGGATTTTCTGAAATCTTTGGTGGCACTGAGCTGCTGTGATTTTGAAGGTAAAAATAAACCAAGAAAGCTAAAACTGTCTCGTTTTTCACCATAAAAACGCCACACTATGTTAGCTAGCATGCTAAATTGTTATACAGTTACGTAGGTGTATTACGTTAAGAATAATGGCAGAAAAACTGCTAACAATGGATCGAAAACATAAAACTGAAGCCTTGGAAACGAGCACTCCACATTCCTATATTCTGGAGGCACAGCTGGGGGGTGGGGGGTTCTGCCTGGAGCTGGTGCCCTCACAATCTGACCTTAGAAAAGAGGTGGACAATGGTTGGATGGACCAACAATGGAAAATAACATATCAACGGCAATGTTTTGAGGGCATTGTAGCAGGCCTCGTGACGAGTTGTTACCTCATTTGTTCTACCAGAACCAACGCCTGTTTCTCCAAACAGATCAGAGGGGAAGGATAAAATATTAGTTGGATATTAATTATCGTACATTTTACACAGAAACCTACTTTAAAAGGTCTGAGCCTTCAAGAACGTTCCACATGACAAGCACAATATTTTGCTAATGACACGAAATAATCTGTTTTTAGGAAGTGACGTCAGCTGTGAGCAGAAAACCAAACTAAAGAGAAGAAGCTGCTTCACAGAATAAAGAAAAAGAAAATTACATATTCTGGTGTCTGGTCTTACACAACCACAATACAGCGTCCAGTGCAAACAGCAGCACTGAAGCACACCAACAGGCAACATGAGAGCCTTGATGCTGAATGAACCCCCGTCTCTCCTCCACCCTTTCTTTCTTTTAGACACACAGAGAATAAAAAGAAGGGAGGAGCTTCCATGGAGCTGGCATTTGGCACAAAGATGCGCACAACTCCCTCAGGATCCCTACCATCAAGGAAACCGTGGGGAGGGTGTCCCCTGCCCCCTCCTCCATTGTGTGGGAGTCAGAGTGCTCGGCAAAGTGTTCACCCACTGCAGGCATGAAGGCAGCCATTTCTCTGCTAAAGCTCTTTGCATGGTTTGTACAGTCACGCAGGCTCCATCCAGAAGTGTAATCTTCTCAGGAAGGTGGAACCACAGGGCTGGGGAATCCATCACGCTAAATTACATCACACTACAAAGAAGGTGCTGCTGCAGCAATTTAAGCTAGCCTCAGACTCACCAAGTCCTTATTAGTTATAAAGAACGTTTCAGCCATTTTTCTTTCTATCAACATTTCTGATTAATGAGATTCTTTCTAGGAAAAATTATTTTTTTTCCACTTTGGGTGTTTAGAATAAACATCTGAAAAGGAGAAACTTCTCATGCATTTTAGTTTTTACCCCAAAAATTCTCTCTTGAATGATTTTATGTTGAAATAAACCCAGTTAGATTTTTGGTATTTGTATTCACAGCTCAGACTACCCACCCTTTTTGGAGTCCCTGGAGGGGGTGCTGGAAAGCGCTCCTTCGGGTGACTCCCTCGTTCTGCTGGGGGACTTCAATGCTCACGTGGGCAACGACAGTGAGACCTGGAGAGGTGTGGTTGGGAGGAACGGCCCCCCTGATCTGAACCCGAGTGGTGTTCTGTTATTGGACTTCTGTGCTTGTCATGGATTGTCCATAACAAACACCATGTTCAAGCATAAAGGTGTCCATATGTGCTCTTGGCACCAGGATACCGTGGCCACAGGTCGATGATCGATTTTGTTGTCGTTTCATCTGATCTGCGGCCGCATGTCTTGGACACTCGGGTGAAGAGAGGGGCGGAGCTGTCAACTGACCACTACCTGGTGGTGAGTTGGCTTCGATGGTGGGGGAGGATGCCAGTCAGACCTGGCAGACCCAAACGTGTTGTGAGGGTCTGCTGGGAACGTCTGGCAGAGTCTCCCGTCAGAAGGAGCTTCAATTCCCACCTCCGACAGAACTTCAAACACGTCCCGGGGGAGGCGGGGGACATTGAGTTCGAATGGACCATGTTCCGTGACTCCATTGTCGAGGCGGCTGACCGTAGCTGTGGCCGCAGGGTGGCCGGTGCCTGTCGTGGCGGCAATCCCCGAACCCGCTGGTGGACACCGGCGGTTAGGGATGCTGTCAAGCTGAAGAAAGAGTCCTATCAGGTCTTTTTGGCCTGTGGGACTCCGGAGGCAGCTGATAGGTACCGGCAGTCCAAGCGGAATGCGGCTCGGGTGGTCGCAGAGGCAAAAACGCGGGCATGGGAGGAGTTCGGTGAGACCATGGAACAAGACTTCCGTACGGCTTCGAGGAGATTCTGGTCCACCATCCGGCGTCTCAGGAGGGGAAAGCAGTGCACTACCAACACTGTTTACAGTGGGGAGGGTGTGCTGCTGACCTCGACTCGGGACGTTGTGAATCGGTGGGCCGAGTACTTCGAAGACCTCCTCAATCCCACCGGCACGTCTTCCAGGATGGAAGCAGAGTCTGGGGATTTTGGGTTGGGCTCTCCAATCTCTGGAGCTGAGGTCACTGAGGTGGTCAAAAAACTCCTCGGTGGCAAGGCTCCGGGGGTGGATGAGATCCGCCCGGATTTCCTTAAGGCTCTGGATGCTGTGGGGCTGTGTTGGTTGACGCGGCTCTGCAATATCGCGTGGACATCGGGGGCAGTTCCACTGGATTGGCAGACCGGGGTGGTGGTCCCCCTATTTAAAAAGGGGGACCGCAGGGTGTGTTCCAACTACAGGGGGATCACACTCCTGAGCCTCCCTGGTAAGGTCTATTCAGGGGTTCTGGAGAGGAGGGTCCGTCGGATAGTCGAACCTCGGATTCAGGAGGAGCAATGTGGTTTTCGTCCTGGCCGTGGAACACTGGACCAGCTCTATATGGGGTACCAGGCCCCTTGATACGGGCTGTTAGGTCCCTGTACGACCAGTGTCAGAGCTTGGTCCGCATTGCCGGCAGTAAGTCGGGCTCGTTTCCGGTGAGAGTTGGACTCCGCCAAGGCTGCCCTTTGTCACCGATTCTGTTCATAACTTTTATGGACAGAATTTCTAGGTGCAGCCAAGGTGGTGAGGGGATCCGTTTTGGTGGCCTAAGGATCAGGTCTCTGCTTTTTGCAGATGATGTGGTCCTGTTGGCTTCGTCAGAACGTGATCTCCGGCTTTCGCTGGAGCAGTTCGCAGCCGGGTGTGAAGCAGCTGGGATGAGAATCAGCTCCTCTAAATCCGAGACCATGGTCTTGAGTCGGAAAAGGGTAGAATGCCTTCTCCAGGTCAGGGACGAGGTCCTGCCCCAAGTGGAGGAGTTTAAGTATCTCGGGGTCTTGTTCACGAGTGAGGGAAGGGTGGAGCGTGAGATCGACAGGCGGATTGGTGCTGCATCTGCAGTGATGGGGGCGTTGTACCGGTCTGTCGTGGTGAAGAGAGAGCTGAGTCGAAAGGCGAAGCTCTCAATTTACCGGTCGATCTACGTTCCTACCCTCACCTATGGTCACGAGCTTTGGGTAGTGACCGAAAGAACGAGATCGCGGATACAAGCGGCCGAAATGAGTTTTCTTCACAGGGTGGCTGGGCTCTCCCTTAGAGATAGGGTGAGGAGCTCGGTCATCCGGGAGGGGCTCGGAGTAGACCCGCTGCTCCTCCACATCGAGAGGAGCCAGTTGAGGTGGCTCGGGCATCTGATTAGGATGCCTCCTGGACGCCTCCCTGGTGAGGTTTTCCGGGCACGTCCAACCGGGGGGAGACCCAAAGGAAGACCCAGGACACGCTGGAGAGATTATGTCTCTCGGCTGGCCTGGGAACGCCTTGGGATTCCCCCGGAGGAGCTGGCCCAAGTGGCTGGGGAGAGGGAGGTCTGGGCTTCCCTCCTTAGGCTGCTGCCCCCGCGACCCGACTCCGGATAAGCGGGAGAAAATGGATGGATGGAGGGTATTCACAGTGCTGCTGTTGTGTATTCTTGTTATTAACATGTGAAATAGCCTGTTTCTTCATCATATCAACACTGAATAACTGATTCATTCAGAATTACAACAGAGCTACGTGGAATGTTTCTTATTATAGCTACCTCTAATAATGCTAAAATGTTCACTTTGACCAGAACTACTGAACTACAGGCATCTAATTATTATATGATGCATTAACCTGCCACATTTGCAGTAACAGAATGCTTCTCACAGCAGGGGGATGCCTGCACCTGCTACCTGTATCAACATGAAGCTTAGCTTAGCATTGGCAACTGTAGCACCAGAACAGGTTTGGTGGTGGTGGTGGTTAGAAAGTATTTTCGTTTACTAAATTCTTTTTTTTTGGGGGGGGGAATTGATTTTTTTCTGTTAATTGTTCTCTGGAATCTCAGGTTTTATGATTTAACTGCAGCTGAACTATCTCCTGTTTTCCTGATTTCTTCTTTTTGTTTCTGTCTGGGTTGAAACAAGCAGCAATACTATTGTGGGATCCACAGACTCAAAAATGTGATTCATAAATAAGGAAGGCATCTGATTAGGGTTAGAAAATACTTAAATATGATACTTGATTAAAAGTTAAAGGAGAAATAAATGAATCAGCTCAGATTACCTGACTGGTAGCAAGGAAAGAGACCACATGATGGAACAGTTTGATATTTGGGGTTTCTGGAATTGCAAATGGACAACAAATGATGCCATAAGCTGTTTCCAGCAGCCCAACATATTCTGAAAACCAGCAGTAAACTTATAATTAATCACATCGATGCATCAGCACTTTTAATTATGAGGGAGTCACTCCAGCAAACCTGAGAAAGATCTGTTTATTTTAACTATCTCATAAAACCCCCTTGTTATGTTCTTCCTGTGTTTCTTTTCTAGTTCCATTGTTTTTCTGTTCTTATCTTACACACAGAGTAGTCTGTGTATAAGATAAGAACAGAAAAACAATATCTCATAAAAACATCAGATATTTTCTAATTAATCTAAAGGAAAAATGCACAAACCCAATTGTTCCTAACAATAAAAGATCTCCAGTGTTTCTGCAAAAATCGAAACACAAACTTCAGACATCACTGATTACTGTGGGTCTAGATGAACAGAACTTTATCATTTATCAAGGGTTCTAATGAACAAGCGCTGAAACACATTTATTAACATCCTGCTTGAGATTCTGATCCAACATTTGTCACTTTTCAGGCCCTGAAAAAACAACAATGCAAACGACACATTTAAATGTGCAATCTAGACACAAGAAATCTCCCCGTAGAAACAGGTTAGTAAACCCCGCCCCCTTGGCACTCAGGTAGACTACATACGTAGTAGAAACATCATTCAGAGTTTTACCAGGTCACAAGAATCAGGACTTTACATGATGCTGATTTTAATTTACATTTTTCCAGTTGTAACTGACAGCTGATGACTGAACTGTCTCAAAACTTCTAATCTTTCACTTCCTGCACCTCTCACTGCTGTAGGACTTTTTAAACCTCTCAGACGCAGAGCGTGCACCTCCGAGCTTCCACAGACTTCAGTTATGCTATTCTCTTTAGAGCTATATGTGAAGGTTCTTTCTCACTTTTCACAGATAAAACACCATAGAAATATAAAAATTCACACATGTGACCAACAGAGCCTCCTGCTGCTCACGGTGCAAGAACAACTTCAACATGACTTCTAGTTTTCACACACCAGCTGTTGTTCTTAGTACCTGTCTGCCTCCCTGTTTTCTATGTCAGACACTGAGACATCTTTTATCTGAATTCTGATATACGGTATAATATTTACAGTTCAAGCTCTCTACACAAATTCACCCGCAGAATAAATGCATCGAAAATGTATCGATCAGTCTGAGCTTTAAAACATCCATACATCCATCCAACCAACCAACCAACCCGGTGTGGCAGCTATGGTGAATGATAAGACTCGCTAAAACATGAATGAATGTCCACAAAAATTAAAAACCACAAAGCCAAATGCAATGTTCAGGGCAGCACATTGACCCAGAGACTTTTTAAAATATAGAAAACAACTTTCTTGGTCAAACAGAAGCATAAGAATACATGTAACGACCACTTAAAGCTTGGTTTATATTTGACGCATTTACACTCCATGTGGAAATGAGACGCGCGGAATCAGACCAAGATGACTTTTGCAGCGTTTATACTTCCTGCAGCTCGTCCCCGCTGTAAGCCAATATGTTCCCAGACTGTAGGGTGCGGCATAGGGCTCTATGGCATGCATACGACACACAACAGCCAGTCCGCCATGTTTTTCCACGCAGGACCAAGAAGTTAGAAAATTTCCTAGGTGCGCGGTGCGGAAACTTTGGGCCTCACGGAGGCAACGCAGAGGGGCGTGGTTGCTGAAATTATGTAATTTGGCTGCGTGGAGCCGTTCGGACCTCGCAAATGCATCAAGCATAAACCAAGCTTTAGCAACAGAGCAGCAGCAGGCTAGCTGTAGCGACGCCTGCTAACTCTAGGAATTCACTGGTTGTATAATTACATCAATGTAAACATTACAGGGAAAGTATGTCGATATTTTAAAAATATCCATATATTGCCCAGTCTAAAGTATGGGGTTACCATTGTCATATTAATTAGCCACTTGTGGTTGCTATGGTGACTCCAATGAGCCACTTGCAGCAGCTTTAACATTTCTTTACATCTCGGTTCTTTTAACACTTCTTATACACTTTACAAATTATCATGTGGGCACTTTGAGTGTAGATCGTTACAAAGCAGATTTGGACAGTAGCTGCACTACTGCTTTTGAAAAGGGACGTTTTTAACGGTGCCAGGGTCAGTTAGTTTATTGTTCACTCCCAGCAAAGAGAGAGGATTTCAAACTGATAGAAAACCAATTACTAAACATCCCATAGTGGCAGAGTTGAGAGCCAGTGAAGGGTCCTAATCTGTGCAGAACAGGTAATAATATGAGGTGTTGAAAGACGAGCAGGAGTCAGGTGTAATGAGGCAGAGGTAAGGAGGAAAAGGTGAGGAAACAAAAGAGTAAAACAGTCCAGCAGAAGGACGGAGGTACGGCTGTGTGGCTGCTGGCCAGCCTGCTGGAAGGTGAGAACAGAACACACGCACGCACGCGCGCACGCACACGCACGCACACAGCTCCTGCCTGGTGAGCAGGTCGTCCAGCCTTCCCCCGTCTCCTCCATCCTGCTGACTTTAGCAGACATCTCACTGTAAACTCCAGTCTGAACTGGTTCCAGTGAGACTCCCAGTCCCATGAATAATCCATGTTTCCCATTCATACATGTCATACATGCAGAAGCTTGGGAGAAAGTTCGGACCAGTTGTTTCTCCCCTCTGTTAGTGCACGTTTAGATCTGACATATAGAGCTATCACACCCAGCTGCCGACTCCAGCACCGACAGACATGTTAGAAAGGTTTCAAACGTAAACGAGCAGCTGATTCCTTACTCACTCACAATTCTGGTTCAGGTACCGATTCACTGTAGGCCAGTGAAGATGATTAAAGCGCAGCAGGAAAGGCCTGATTTATGGGAACCTGTTTTAAACATGTCGCTTCATCTGATGCATAACCAATACACGTATCGGTTTTTATCAACCAGGAAAAACGTTGATGGAACCAGACGTTCGTTCCTTTTTGCACCGAGGAACCAGAACCTCCTCCAGCTTTGTGCCAAGACCGCAACAAGGTCTGAGCGGCTCCAACCGAACCTGCGAGGCGCACAGCAGCAGAACCCGCAGCCTAGCTGCCTCCCACCTTCATGCTTCTGTTTGCACCAGAGTGGTTTTACCAACACAAAGCCGCACACCGCACCGCACCGCACGCATTTAGGCACACCTCTTACTCTGCAGTCGTATTTCAGCTGGAGTCTGCGGCTTTATCCACGGAACTCATCCGGCCATGGTGCCCGATCTCACTGAGAAAAGGTTCCGTCGATCTCCGTCCCGTCCACGGCGCTGGCAGAGCCGCTCGTGGCTGGCTGCTGTCGGCAGACTCCGAACCGCTCTGCCCGCACGGCTCCGCGGCTGATGTTGGTTCTGGAAGGCCGGGTGGTTCGAAGAGAGGCGCGGGCACAGCGCAGCCTGCCGGAGAATTCACTCAGACTTTCATCAGCGCGTGCTCATGGCGGCGGCGTGCGCTCGCGCGTGTTCGTGTGCGTCTATCAGTCACCAATCTCATTGTTACACTCAAGGCCGTATCCAGAGTTTCAAAATTACCGAGGTCCAACTTCCGTTATCCCGAGCACATTAATTACAAAGAAAAGACCTAAACTGATATCCAGTTACATTATTTATTTAAAAATAAAGTTACTTGTATGTGTATGATGTTCTTGTGTGTGTGTTTGTTTGTGTGTGTGTGTGTGAGAGAGAGAGAGAGAGAGAGAGAGAGAGAGAGAGAGAGAGAGAGAGAGAGAGAGAGAGAGAGAGAGAGAGAGAGAGAGAGAGAGAGAGAATAGATGAATATGTTTAGCTGGTATCTAGAGTAGGGTTGCAACGATTATAAATGTTGGTGGTACGATTATAGTCTGAGAAATAATCACGGTTTCACGATTACTTTACATTAATTGCTTTCACATCTGTATGAACAAATATAAATCACAAACACATTTTATAAAGTATTGATAACGTGCATGAGTACATTTTATAAAGGTTTTAAACTCCTGAGGATATTTATTGCTGCTTTTCAGAGATTCTGCTTAGAAAAATTCATTAGTAAAATCAAAGTAATCTCTGTAATTTTTAAATTACAGATTAAAACTTTTAAAATACCCTTAATTAGATTTGCCTAATAGCCTGTTTTTAGTTTCTGTAAAAACACAAAAAAGGTTTAACTGTTGACACCTGGTCAAGGTTAACACGTTTATTCAACACTGAAAGATGGACACACCTTCATGAAATGAGAAGCTAAATTCCTACTAGTGCATTTGTTATTATGAATATCCTTAAACATAATGTCTACTTGTTCATATCTGCATTTTCAAAATTGACTAGTAAGGATATTTTTTGGACAAGGATAAATTATATTATTTCTATGTAACATAGGAATAAAAAAGAGGTGTTAGATTGAATGATAAAATGGCTTGCTGTACTGGCTTGTTATAGACAACTACAGGGGAAAGGTAGTACAGACTACTAAATGAACCCAGGTGTTACGTGTTAAAACTTTTTTTTTCTGCAAGCTCTGCGGGGGCGGGCGAGTGGGGGGGCTCAAGTCTATTTTGCCTTGGCCCCCAAATGCCTAGAAACGGCCCTGGGATTGTGACGGAGTTTTGAAGCTGATCTGTCTGCTGGACATCCTTCTCATCCTCCTTTATACATAAAAAAAACACTAAACTACAGAAAATTAACTATCTATCTGTCACAGATCGCTCCAATATCTAAAGTTTTGCCGTCAATGTTTCTCTCAGTGTTTTCTCCGCTTCGTGACAGCGCCTCAGCCCTTTTGACCCCTGCTGTCAGATCACGCAGCACAGCAGCCATCCTCTGTCCCTCAGCAACAAAACGCTACTGAACCCATTCTTAGTTTAATTATTTTAGTATAACTCCGGTTTTATTTGGGCTCTTAACAAAAATAAAAACTGGTGTGTAGTTTATAATCCGCATTTTAAACATTAATTGAACCGGAAACTCAGAGAGGCGGAGTCTTGCTGCTGCGGCGTCCCAAAGGTGTGTTTTCATTGGTCAACTGCAGAGAGGAGTCGTAGGTTTATAAGCAGCGCTTCAAGACTGTTGGAGGCTGTCTTCTTTCTAATAATGAGACTCATATCAATGCTTATGCTACACGTAGGCTGCAGTTGAGCGCAGCTGAGCTTTTTTTTTTCCAGCACCCCCTGCTGAAAATATGTTCCCACGGCTATGATCATAAACATTAAGTTCGGCTGCCTCGCGTTGTTGTAGTGGTCTCCTCCGTCAAAGGCTGTTTGAGAATTTTTTTTTTTTATTCTGCAGAAAAATACCGAGGTCCGGACCTCGGTGTCCTCAATGGTAGATACGGCCTTGGTTACACTGACAGCCTGGAGAGTGGACCGGGTGTGCGTGCGCTGTTGGGTCCTTTAAATCAAATAAAACCTGCTTCTGACAAGAAAGGACAGCAGGTGAGGTCAGGGACGGAGCTGATGGACGGACATGGGGGGCTATGAGGGGAGGGGACCCATGCTCCTGTCAATCACGTACCCTATAATAATAATAATGGATTAAATTTTATAGCATTTTCAAGGCATCCTTAGAGGAATGCTGCCGCAAAACCCCAACCGTATAAATCTCAGAGCAGTTTGTCCAGTGGTAATTTATAAAACCTTTACATGGTCATCAATCCTGCATTACACTGTTAATTCTGCAGAAAATGTAATAAACCCCTGAAAAACATGGACTGCTGCATTCATCAGAAGTGCTACAGATTGCTGGTGCTGGTTAAATCCAGGCTTGTAAATAATCCGTGTCAGTTTTAATTATTAGTTAAGTTTGTAAGTTGCCAACAATTCTGGTTTTCTCAAAAACCAGCCATCGGCTCATCAGGCCTGGAGGATGAAACCTGTTTCTCTAATAAGAGGCTGTTCAGGAAACCATTAATTAAGTTGTAAGTATTTTTAGTTGTTTTTACACATAAACACCCTTTAGAATAGATGAAGTAGGTTAAAACAATGTTCAAAGTCATGCCCATGATGGCATTAGCAACATTAGTAAATATCTTGATGTATTGTGCAGCCACTGCCTGACCAGTAGAGAACAGTATTGAGACATTCAAATTATTGCAAATCAATAGGTGCCCAATGCTCCAATATGACACAATTACTGTAAAGTTAATTATCAAGTTAATAATTTGCTTTGTGCAGAAGGCGCTTAGATCACCATGTCCCTCAGCAGTAAAAGCAAAAGGACTCACTCCAGCCAGTCCTCACTGTAAGATTAGTCAAAAAGTAAAATTAATGACTAATGTAGAAGTCAAAAAGGGTGTTTCCTCCCAAATCCAAATATATACATAAAATCTCAACACCGCCCCCCACACACCACTGACTGCACTACAAGTCATGTTATCAGCAAAACAAAATTGCAAGACTGCTTCAAGGTCTTGATGCTTGCAAATTGCAGACCACAGTGGAAAGGAAATTTAAAACTTGAGACTTTTCTTGCTTAGGTTCCCCAGGCCTCCATAGGGTTTTCCCCTCTTTAACAGTTGTTTGGTAGAACACCAAGGGTTATCTTGGATCTCTTTAATGAGAAGAAGAAATTTGGCAGGATGGTCTAAGTCCCAGTAAAAACAAAATTCAGTATGTTCTGGACCTGCAAGCAAAGCTCCACACACTGGGGGGTTTGTCACGGGAGAATTTGCTGCAGGCCCAGGAATGTCAACTAGTTTGATGGGGGCCTGCAATTTTCACCGGGAGACAAGGTGTTAGTGTTGCTGCCCATTTCTAGCTTTAAACTCCAATGCAGCAGCAGTTTGCTGAGGTGTTCTACCCCCTACCGGGACATACGAATCTCATGGTTCATCATGTAGTCAAACCCCCCGGGGTTTCAGTGAGAGTCTGGCGCTATCACCTGCCTGAGCAAAATCGCCAGGTGGTGGAGCAAGAACTTAGCGCTAGAGGAGTCCCAAAGTGTCTGGTGCAGCCTCATCGTGCTAGTTAGCAAAAACGATGGCTGCAACCTGCATGGACCATTGCCGGGTAAATGAGTTTTCACAGTTTGACCCCATGGCTCGGATCAAGGACCTCCTCGAACGCCCTGGCTCTGCCCAGTACTTCACAACGTTGGATCTGACCAAAGCGTATTGGAAGATCCCGTTGGCACCAGAGGCAAAGGAAAAGACTGCATTCTCCACACCGTTCAGCCTCTTCCAGTTCCGGATGATGCCTTTCAGGTTGTTTGGGGCCCCGGCCATTTTCCAGTGCCTCATGGACAGGTTTCTGCGACCCCACGCTGCATATGCTGTCACCTACCGGGATGATGTAATCATCCACAGCAACATCTGGGCGGAGCATGTGCAGCAGGCTGGGCTGACCGCCATTTTGAAAAAGTGCATAGTCGAACGGCAGGAGGTGCTGCGGAAATGGCATCCTGTCCACCTCCCAATACCAAAAAGGGTCATGCAGTTCCTAGTGCCGACTGGCTACTACTGCCAGTTTATCCCTGACTTTGCGGCTGTAACCAGCCCCCTAATTGACCTAACTCGACAGGGGGCCCCAGACCCGCGGTTCTCTGGACTGTAGCCTGTCAGCAGACCTTCCACCAAGCCAGGAATGAACTATGTGGAGGTCAGGTGTTGTACACATCTAACTTTTCTCTCCCTTACCTCCTGCAGCTCGATGCTGTCCCAGCAGGTGTGGGGGCTGACTGCCTGGTGATGTGCATCAGCAGGAAACTGTTGGACTGGGAGTCCCGTTACATCACCATTGAGCATGAATGCTTGGCGATCAGGTGGGTGGTCGACACCCTCCACTTCTACCTCCAGGGGTAAAGCCTTCAACCTCTGTTCTGACCACACACTGCTGCAGAGGCTCTACCATATGACGGATGCCAATGCGTGGATCACCTTGATATGTTGCCTTTCAAGTTCCAGGTGATCCACAGGCCAGGTGCTCGCATGGCTGTGGATTCCTTGTACCACTTGTATTATTCTTTTTTGTTAACTTTCCCCCCACCTCTCTTCTTTTCTTCCCCTCCTTTCCCTTTCACTGGGCCTGCTGGGATTTAAAATAAGCCCAAAGAAATTTTAATAGCTTTATAGCGGAAGCTGTAATTCCACCTGTGGAAGTAATTCTGTAAAGCTTGATTTTGGCACTCTGACAACAATTCTGATTGCTTTACAGCTGGACAGGACACACAGAGAAAAAAAAAACAGAAATAAATACAGACCATTTAAATACAGGTCTCCATTTGCATACCACTTCATGTTTGAGCCAGTAGCTTCTGGCCTGTGGCTGCATGTTGTTGCAACAGCAGACTGTAACTCACTGTCTGACCAGCGGGTCTACAACGCTAACGCCCTAAATAGAATCAGTCCAGAGCTGCAGAACAAACTTATAAATAAAGGGACCAGCTGTGTATTAAACTAGACTTGGTCACATTATGGATTTAAGGAATTAAAGTTAACGATTGACATTCATTGATGATTTCATTTAATTAAAAGGAAAGACAAACCTCATGTGCAGACACACACAGAGAAAACCTTTTCTTGTTCATGTCCCATTGGTAAAACCTAACTATGCAAGCCGTGGTGAGCCTTTTTAACATTGCAAAAATAAAGAATAAATATCCCGCTTTAAAAAATTATGGATATACTTACATCAAGAAGTGATCGAAATGAACATTAAATGAATCCATCTCGTTAGATGTTCAACTTTGACTTGCTGACCAACATTTAAGTTTAATCAATTTTTATCATCTAAAGGAATAACCAATAACCAGCTTCATGCTAAAAAAATAAAATTGCCTAACCCTTTTAAAAAAAATAGAGGGACCACCACCCTGGTCTGCCAATCCAGTGGAACTGCCCCCGATGTCCACGCGATATTGCAGTCAACCAACACATCCCCAAAACATCCAGAGCCTTAAGGAAATCCGGGCAGATCTCATCCACCCCCGGAGCCTTGCCACCGAGGAGTTTTTTGACCACCTCAGTGACCTCTGCTCCAGAGATTGGAGAGCCCAACCCAAAATCCCCAGACTCTGCTCCCATCCTGGAAGATGTACCGGTGGGATTGAGGAGGTCTTTGAAGTACTCGGCCAACCGATTCACAACGTCCCAAGTCGAGGTCAGCAGCACACCCTCCCCACTGTGTTGGTAGTGCACTGCTTTCCCCTCCTGAGACGCCGGATGGTGGACCAGAATCTCCTCGAAGCCGTACAGAAGTCTTGTTCCATGGTCTCACGGAACTCCTCCCACGCCCAGGTTTTTGCCTCCGCGACCACCCCGAGCTGCATTCTGCATAGACTGCCGGTACCTATCAGCAGCCTCCGGAGTCCCACGGGCCAAAAAGACCCGATAGGACTCTTTCTTCAGCTTGACAGCATGCCTAACTGCCGGTGTCCACCAGCGAGTTCGGGGATTGCCGCCACAACAGGCACCAGCCACCCTGCGGCCACAGCTACGGTCAGCCGCCTCAACAATGGAGTCACGGAACATGCCCCATTCAGACTCAATGTCCCCCGCCTCCCCCGGGACGCGTTCGAAGTTCTGTCGGAGGTGGGAATTGAAGCTCCTTCTGACAGGAGACTCTGCCAGATGTTCCCAGCAGACCCTCACAACACGTTTGGGTCTGCCAGGTCTGACCGGCATCTTCCCCCACCATCGAAGCCAACTCACCACCAGGAAGTGGTCAGTTGACAGCTCCGCCCCTCTCTTCACCTGAGTGTCCAAGACATGCGGCCGCAGATCAGATGAAACGACAACAAAATCGATCATCGACCTGTGGCCAAGGTATCCTGGTGCCAAGAGCACATATGGACACCTTTTAGCTTGAACATGGTGTTTGTTATGGACAATCCATGACAAGCACAGAAGTCCAATAACAGAACACCACTCGGGTTCAGATCAGGGGGGCCGTTCCTCCCAACCACACCTCTCCAGGTCTCACTGTCATTGCCCACGTGAGCATTAAAGTCCCCCAGCATAACGAGAGAGTCACCCAAAGAAGCACTTTCCAGTACCCCCTCCAGGGACTCCAAAAAGGGTGGGTAATCTGAGCTGCAGTTTGGTGCATAAGCACATACCACAGTCAGGACCCGCCCCCCCCACCCGAAGACGAAGGGAGGCTCACCGGGGTAAACCCCAACGTACAGGCACCAAGATGGGGGAAAGCCGTCTCTAAAGGGGCGGAGCTAAAGTAATTTCAACAAATGACCACAGGAATGTGTAGGCAGTGTTTGTGTGATGACACATAGAAAGTTTGGTACGGATGTGAACTTGTTTGTAGAAGTTATTAAGGTTTGAAATTGATGTAGGGGGCGCTGTTGCAGATTCAACAAATGACCACATGAATGTGTAGGCAGTGTGTGTGTGATGACACATATCAAATTTGGTACGGATGTGAACTTGTTTGTAGAAGTTATTAAGGTTTAAAATGGGTGTAGGGGGCGCTGTGGCACATTCAACAAATGACCACATGAATGTGTAGGCAGTGTTTGTGTGATGACACATAGCAAGTTTGGTACGGTTGTGAACATGTTTGTAGAAGTTATTAAGGTTTGAAATGGATGTAGGGGGCGCTGTGGCACAGTCAACACAATGACCACATGAATGTGTAGGCAGTGTTTGTGTGATGACACATAGCAAGTTTGGTACGGTTGTGACCTTGTTTGTAGAAGTTATTAAAGTTTGAAATGGATGTAGGGGGCGCTGTTGCAGATTCAAGAAATGACCACATGAATGTGTAGGCAGTGTTAGTGTGATGACACATATCAAATTTGGTACCGTTCTGACCTTGTTCAGAGAAGTTATTAATAAATGGATGTTTAATTGTATTGAGGGGGAAGTTTTTGCACAGTTTTTTGCTAATACCGTTGCCATGGTAACTCGAAACGCTAAGAAAAGTAATAGCACACCTCTGACGACCGAGCCGGTCGTTTTGATGTAAGATATGTGGGGGTACACGCTGCGGTTCGGGCTGTATTAATGTATACGGAAGAATAAGAAGAACTAGAAAATTCCTGAAGAAATTTTAAAAGGGGCCTGCCCCGTGGCACAAGGTGGTGGCCATGTGTCATAGACCAATGTGCACCACCACATCATCAGCATCTCAACCCCTCCTGAACGTGTTCTATAAGCTTGCTAATAAACTGTGCATGTCACCAGTAGGTGGTGTAATGAGTGATCTTCTAAAACAGTCATTAGTGCTCTGCTGAGCTCCCAGTACCGGTGTTTAAAATTGTGTGAAAATTCAAGCTTTTAAACAGATGTTATAGCTGCTTACTTTTTTGGGGGGTGTGGGGGGTGTACAGTAACCAAACCGATGTGTTAAACAGTGACCCACAACAAAGCACACAAAATTTGGTGTGGATCTGATGTTGCATTATGGAGATATAGCTGGTTGTAAAAATCTAGGGGGCGCTGTTTCTAAATACGAAAAAAATCTATTTGAGCAGTTCTTAGGTGTACAGATGTCATTTATGTGAAGTTTTGTGAGAATCAGATATTGCGTGTTTTATTTAGAGGAAACCGTCTCTAAAGGGGCGG
>SSNS01000695.1:65857-84519 GCA_006937985.1 Aphyosemion australe | reverse complement strand
AATAAAGAGAACAAATCCTCCGGTGGAGAGCAATAAGGGCCCTGCCTGTCTGGCAGGCCCCTTAATAAAGAGAACAAATCCTCCGGTGGAGAGCAATAAGGGCCCTGCCTGTCAGGCAGGCCCCTTAACTAGAAAATTCCTGAAGAAATTTTAAAATGGGCCTGCCCCGTGGCGCAAGGTGGTGGCCATGTGTCATAGACCAGTGTGCACCACCACATCATCAGCATCTCAACCCCTCCTCCACTTGTCCTATGAGCTTGCTAATAAACTGTGCATGTCACCAGTAGGTGGTGTAATGAGTGATCTTCTAAAACAGTCATTAGTGCTCTGCTGAGCTCCCAGTACCAGTGTTTAAAATTGTGTGAAAAGCCAAGCTTTTAAACAGATGTTATAGCTGCTTCCTTTTGGGGGGGGGGGGTGTACAGTAACCAAACCAATGTGTTAAACAGTGACCCACAACAAAGCACACAAAATCTGGTGTGGATCTGATGTTGCATTATGGAGATATAGCTGGTTGTAAAAATCTAGGGGGCGCTGTTTCTAAATATGAAAAAAATCATTTTGAGCAGTTCTTAGGTGTACAAACATCATTTCTGTGAAGTTTTGTGAGAATCAGATATTGCGTGTTTTATTTAGAGGAAACCGTCTCTAAAGGGGCGGAGCTAAAGTAATTTCAACAAATGACCACATGAATGTGTAGGCAGTGTTTGTGTGATGACACATAGAAAGTTTGGTATGGTTGTGAACTTGTTTGTAGAAGTTATTAATGTTTGAAATGGATGTAGGGGGCGCTGTTGCAGATTCAAGAAATGACCACATGAATGTGTAGGCAGTGTTAGTGTGATGACACATATCAAATTTGGTACCTGGTTCTTGTTCGGAGAAGTTATTAATAAATGGATGTTTAAATGTATTGAGGGGGAAGTTTTTGCACAGTTTTTTGCTAATACCGTTGCCATGGTAACTCGAAACGCTAAGAAAAGTAATAGCACACCTCCCACGAACGAGCCGCTAGTTTTGATGTAAGATATGTGGGGGTGCACGCTGCGGTTCGGGCTGTATTAACGTATACGGAAGAATAAGAAGAACTAGAAAATTCCTGAAGAAATTTTAAAAGGGGCCTGCCCCGTGGCGCAAGGTGGTGGCCGTGTGTCATAGACCAGTGTGCACCACCACATCATCAGCATCTCAACCCCTCCTCAACTTGTGTTAAACAATGACCCACAACAAAGCACACAAACTTTGGTGTGGGTCTGATGTTGATATTGCGTGTTTTATTTAACAAATGACCACATGAATGTGTAGGCAGTGTTTGTGTGATGACACATATCAAATTTGATACCGTTGTGAACTTGTTTGTAAAAGTTATTACCCAGGTAGCAAAATTGGTCTGGGACAGATGTGGCCCACATCTGGCACTTACATCTGGCCAACATACCGCAATGAATGAGGGGCCCCCACTGGCCCAGGCCAGTTTGCCAGAGGTGGGCCATGTATGGCCCATAGCCGTTCCAGCACTGGGCCAGTTGTGGTAACCTGCACTGGCCCACACCAGGCCCAGCTCTGGCAGGGGCGGCTCGGACTCGGCAAACCAGATGTGGGCCAGTGGTGGGCCGTCATTCATTGCGGTATGTGAGCCAGATCTGCCATGGGTGCCGGATGTGGGCCATACCTGCTGAACTGCTTATTGCTCAGTCACAAATTTAGACAATAAATAAAACAATTACACTTCAAATATATACAATAACTGCTCAATCAATAAAAGGAGACCATGCTTAAGCTTTACAAACATTTGTAATTTCAAAAACAGCTGGAAATTCACAAATTGAGGAAACTATAGGTCATGTTTACATATAATTCCATTCAAGTTGTTACAATAATGTGGTAGAGGAAGTTCTTTAAAAATACATTTCCAAATTGAAACTTCATAAATGCAGAGATCAGTAAAGGAATGAAGATACACAGTAAATTTAGTTCACAGCAAAGATGTTTGCTTCAGTTTAATTTGCAGTTTATAAAACTACAAGAACCCACCATCACACAATTAGTCCAGAGGGGAAAGGAGAGCAATAGGAGCACATGAAGCTGGGTTTTAGTTTCTGCATCGTTTAGAAACAGTTGTGATTAAAGGTTTTCATATTGGAGAATTTTGTACAACACTACAATGATAAAATAAACTGTGTGTTATTTATCATGATATTGATCAAACATGGTTATTGAGAACAAAAATATTTAATTAAAAAGGAGATTTAATTAATTATTAAACACTCAAAAGTATCAAAAATAGGTACCGTTAAGTACCGGTATCGATTCATAGGTACCAGGATTGTAAAATTATCCATCTCTTCACCTGTAAATAGTAAATACAAACTAAAGCTGAAGAAAGCTACCAATCAGAGAACTTGTACAGGGAGGAAAAGCAAACAGGAGGTCCCATCCACATGGCAGTAACAGAATAAACTTAACAATGAAGTGATTTGTTTTGGGTTGCTGATTGTTCATCTGGAGATTCAACCTTTAAATAGATAGAAGCAAGTGTGAAATAAAAATGTCCTCTAACCTGGAGCCATCCACCTCACATACACAACAGTGAGCTTTCCTGACAGGAACAGTTCAGTTCAGTTTCTCCAGAGTTTAGTCACGTCCAACTCCATTCCCATCTTTTAAATCACATCCAAGTGTTGCANGTGGTTGTGCGCAGCATTTTTTGCTAATAACGTTGCCATGGTAACACAAAACGCAAAGAAAAGTAATAGTACACCTTCCCCCGAACGAGCCGGTCGATTTGATGTAAGATTTGTGGGGGTGCACATTTTGTTTTGGTTCAAATGTAATGAGGTGGAAGTTTTTGCGCACTTTTTTGCTAATACCGTTGCCATGGTAACTCGAAACGCTGAGAAAAGTAATAGCACACCTCCCCCGACCGAGCCGGTCGTTTTGATGTAAGATTTGTGGGGGTGCACGCTGTGGTTCGGGCTGTATTAACGTATACGGAAGAATAAGAATTATAAAAATAAAGAGAACAAATCCTCCGGTGGAGAGCAATAAGGCCCCTGCCTGTCAGGCAGGCCCCTTAATAAAGAGAACAAATCCTCCGGTGGAGAGCAATAAGGGCCCTGCCTGTCTGGCAGGCCCCTTAACTAGAAAATTCCTGAAGAAATTTTAAAAGGGGCCTGCCCCGTGGCGCAAGGTGGTGGCCGTGTGTCATAGACCAGTGTGCACCACCACATCATCAGCATCTCAACCCCTCCTCAACTTGTGTTAAACAATGACCCACAACAAAGCACACAAACTTTGGTGTGGGTCTGATGTTGATATTGCGTGTTTTATTTAACAAATGACCACATGAATGTGTAGGCAGTGTTTGTGTGATGACACATATCAAATTTGATACCGTTGTGAACTTGTTTGTAAAAGTTATTAAGGTTTGAAATTGATGTAGGGGGCGCTGTTGCAGATTCAACAAATGACCACATGAATGTGTAGGCAGTGTTTGTGTGATGACACATATCAAGTTTGGTACGGTTGTGAACTTGTTTGTAGAAATTACAACCAAACATAATGAGGAGGGCGTTTGTGCGCAGGATTTTTTGCTAATAACGTTGTCATGGTAACACAAAACGTAAAGAAAAGTAATAGCACACCTTCCCCCGAACGAGACGGTCGATTTGATGTAAGATTTGTGGGGGTGCACATTTCGGTTGAAAAGTAATGAGGGGGAAGGTTTTGCGCTATTTTTTGCTAACACCGTTGCCATGGTAACTCGAAACGCTAAGAAAAGTAATAGCACACCTCCCACGACCGAGCCGGTCGTTTTGATGTAAGATATGTGGGGGTGCACGCTGTGGTTTGGGCTGTATTAATGTATACGGAAGAATAATAAGAAGAAGAAGAATAAAAACTAGAAAATTCCTGAAGAAATTTTAAAAGGGGCCTGCCCTGTGGCGCAAGGTGGTGGCCGTGTGTCATAGACCAGTGTGCACCATCACATCATCAACATCTCAACACCTCCTCAACTTGTCCTATGAGCTTGCTAATAAACTGTGCATGTCACAAGTAGGTGGTGTAATGAGTGATCTTCTAAAACAGTCATTAGTGCTCTGCTGAGCTCCCAGTACCGGTGTTTAAAATTGTGTGAAAAGCCAAGCTTTTAAACAGATGTTATAGCTGCTTCCTTTTTTGGGGGGGTGGGGGGTGTACAGTAACCAAACCGATGTGGTAAACAGTGACAGAAAACAAAGCACACAAAATTTGGTGTGGATCTGATGTTGCATTATGGAGATATAGCTGGTTGTAAAAATCTAGGGGGCGCTGTTTCTAAATACGAAAAAAATCCTTTTGAGCAGTTTTTAGGTGTACAAACGTCATTTCTTTGAAGTTTTGTGAGAATCAGATATTGTGTGTTTTATTTAGAGGAAACCGTATCTAAAGGGGCGGAGCTAAAGTAATTTCAAAAAATGGCCACATGAATGTGTAGGAAGTGTTTGTGTGATGACACATAGCAAGTTCGGTACTGTTGTGACCTTGTTTGTAGAAGTTATTAAGGTTTGAAATTGATGTAGGGGGCGCTGTGGCAGTTTCACCAAATGACCACATGAATGTGTAGGCAGTGTTTGTGTTATGACACATAGCAAGTTTGGTACGGATGTGAACTTGTTTGTAGAAGTTATTAAGGTTTGAAATTGATGTAGGGGGCGCTGTGGCAGTTTCACCAAATGACCACATGAATGTGTAGGCAGTGTTNGTTGTGAACTTGTTTGTAGAAATTACAACCAAACGTAATGAGGAGGGCGTTTGTGCGCAGCATTTTTTGCTAATACCGTTGCCATGGTAACACAAAACGCAAAGAAAAGTAATAGCACACCTTCCACCGAACGAGCCGGTCGATTTGATGTAAGATTTGTGGGGGTCCACATTTCGGTTCAAACGTAATGAGGGGGAAGTTATTGCGCAATGTTTTGCTAACACCGTTGCCATGGTAACTCGAAACGTTAAGAAAAGTAATAGCACACCTCCCCCGACCGAGCCGGTCGTTTTGATGTAAGATATGTGGGGGTGCACGCTGCGGTTCGGGCTGTATTAATGTATACGGAAGAATAAGAAGAAGAAGAATTATAAAAATAAAGAGAACAAATCCTCCGGTGGAGAGCAATAAGGGCCCTGCCTGTCTGGCAGGCCCCTTAATAAGGGCCCTGCCTGTCAGGCAGGCCCCGTAATTATAAAAATAAAGACAACAAATCCTCCGGTGGAGAGCAATAAGGGCCCTGCCTGTCAGGCAGGCCCCTTAATAACTATCAATTTTCACAGAAACTTCCACCTATTGATGATTTGCTGCTCTTCCACATGTACCTGTCCGTCAGCCTGCCTCTCAGGGATTTGGCTGATTCACCGCACTACAGCCAGCAGGATTATTGGCACATGGACACATTTTTTGTACACCCTGCTTGGAAGCAAACGCCACTGGGTTCCTCCTGACGTTGTCAGAGCTCACCTTTCACCTGAGTTTTCCGATTTCTCAGACACACAAGTGGTGCTGGACTGCACAGAAAGTTTCTGTCAGACACCGTCTTCTCTTCTCCTGTAAAGTGAAGTGTTTTCAAACTACAAATCACATGCCCAGGTGTCAGCTTCTGATCCCAGCTTCCATCTGAATGATGGTGCAAGCTCTATGAGCTGTTCTAGGTAAAAAAATAATATTATAAATAATAATTGTAAATAATATTATTGTACACCATCTGTGTTCTGTTATTTTTCTCACATCTCCCCAGAACTGGCTGCTCACCACTGGAGAGCACCAAGGAGTAGCTTACCAGACTCACACTAAAACCCCATTTTACCTCAGGGCCTCCTGATCTAACAGATCTTCTAACCTGTGGCTCTATCCCCGCTCCGCTCTCAACAGTGCTTCTCCTCATCTCTAAAGCTACCTCCCACAACAATGTGATGTGGGGTCAGACTGATTTTGGCAGCTACAAAAATGCACTGGTCCAGCCTTGCAGGTGTAGCAAAGGTGATCTATTTTTAAACATCATGTAATCTTCATTACAACCTTAGAGTTGTAACATTATCTATGTATTTGTTTTATAGGTTATTGTTACACGTGTGTTGCTGTGAGCACGGAGCTAAATTACATCATGACAACACCAAGGAGGCCCTGTGACACTTGGTGCTGACGTGAGCTGATTCACCTGGTAAATACCTTTTAAATATTTTTTCTCTTTGGTATCAAAAATGAATTAACTAATTAACATTCTTGTTTTCTACAGATCTCTGGAAATCTCTCTCTCCTAGAAGATACCACACCACCACATCTCCTGTTCCTGGAAAGTCCTCAGCTATCCTTCCATGACTAAGAATCATCTTCCTCACTACCACCATCCAGCTCTGTCTCCTGTCTGCCTACAATTATTATAATAAATGCTGCATGCGTCTAAGAAGTTCTTTGTGCTGCCAAAATGTCTCATTTTAATTCCAGTTTTGTTTATATTTTGATATTCCATCCATCCATCCATCCATTTTCTCCCGCTTATCCGGAGTCGGGTCGCGGGGACAGCAGCCTAAGGAGGGAAGCCCAGACCTCCCTCACCCCAGCCACTTGGGCCAGCTCCTCCGGGGGAATCCCAAGGCGTTCCCAGGCCAGCCGAGAGACATAATCTCTCCAGCGTGTCCTGGGTCTTCCTTTGGGTCTCCTCCCGGTTGGACGTGCCCGGAAAACCTCACCAGGGAGGCGTCCAGGAGGCATCCTAATCAGATGCCCGAGCCACCTCAACTGGCTCCTCTCGATGTGGAGGAGCAGCGGGTCTACTCCGAGCCCCTCCCGGATGACCGAGCTCCTCACCCTATCTCTAAGGGAGAGTCCAGACACCCTGCGAAGAAAACTCATTTCGGCCGCTTGTATCCGCGATCTCGTTCTTTCGGTCACTACCCAAAGCTCGTGACCATAGGTGAGGGTAGGAACGTAGATCGACCGGTAAATTGAGAGCTTCGCCTTTCGACTCAGCTCTCTCTTCACCACGACAGACCGGTACAACGCCCCCATCACTGCAGATGCAGCACCAATCCGCCTGTCGATCTCACGCTCCACCCTTCCCTCACTCGTGAACAAGACCCCGAGATACTTAAACTCCTCCACTTGGGGCAGGACCTCGTCCCTGACCTGGAGAAGGCATTCTACCCTTTTCCGACTCAAGACCATGGTCTCGGATTTAGAGGAGCTGATTTTCATCCCAGCTGCTTCACACTCGACTGCGAACTGCTCCAGCGAAAGCCGGAGATCACGTTCTGACGAAGCCAACAGGACCACATCATCTGCAAAAAGCAGAGACCTGATCCTTAGGCCACCAAAACGGATCCCCTCACCACCTTGGCTGCACCTAGAAATTCTGTCCATAAAAGTTATGAACAGAATATTTTGATATTCATATATAAATTTCACATGTATTAAATTATTTCTTTATTGCACATTCCACTAGCTCTGTGATGAATTAAAATAGGCACCTCACTGTTAAGAGCTCATTTTAAATTCCAGTGTGTGTTTATATATAATATTGTGGTAATATTGCGGCTTTGCCGGTCTTATAAACGCACATTAAGCCTTGGCGCAAAAGAGGGTGGTGTCATGACCAATGAATTAATGCTGCGCTCTGGCCGGGAACTATATTGAAAATGAAAGTAAACACGGGCATAAGTTTAGTTTTTGTAAACAGAACCAGCTGAGATAATAAACTGGAGCGATGTGGTGCTCTGGGAGCTTCTCTCCGTTAAATCTGCAGCTCAGATCATCTGACAGTTCACAGGGATGGTGGATGACACACACCTGTAGCTGCTTGTGGATTGCAATAAAAAGCAAGTTATGTCCAAGATACACGGAAGTCCGCGACAGTGCAGAGACTGCCCCATACCTCCTTTATGCCGCCATCGCGTAATCTTTTATGAAAAAGAAAAGAGTGCGCACCATTACCGCCACGGTCTAACCATTTATAAATGACCTTGTGCTCCCAGATGCCACATTGACGTTGCGGAAAATTGGCGGCATTGTTTTATAAAAAAGGGCTTATGACAGAGGAGCCTAGCCCTTCAGCTAATCTTAGCTATGGCTAACAGCTATTTACCATTCAGAGACTGGTGTCAGCTGCTTAGCTCCAATGCTTTTAGGCAACTCACAAGCTCAAAATGATGCAGCTCAGGTCTGCTTTCCTCATCCAAACAGCCTTAGTCCCTTTCCTCTCTTTCCTCTGGGTAAGGAGGGGGAGAAAAGTCCTCCAATTCAAATGACCGCTCAGTGAAAAGAGCTAGCATAGCCTCGTTAGCCAGCTGTCTTCATGACTGCTGCAGCTCCAGCCTCTCAGTCCACCAGGGTACGGAGTAAGACTGTGGGACTGACGTTATTCGACTTTTAAATGTTAGTTTGGTGCATTAAGAAAAACTTTAAAATAAATAAATAAGTGCCTGCCAGGCCAATGTGGTAAACCCTGTAGTCTACTTTGTTGTTCTTACACCCAGAATTTCCCCCTAACGGACAACAACAGAATTTTCTATTTCGTTCTATTTTCTATTCCAGTAACATGTAATTATTTAGCAGCTTGAGTTAAATTGGTTCCACAGAGTCTTAAAAGTTTCAACAAAAAGAAAAAGAATGGATTTAAGGCCAATGTGAATATGTCTTTATTTGTTAAATACAGCCCAGGTGACCTGACAGGATGGCGGAGCCAATGACTGCTGAGAGTGGGTGGAGCCTTCAAGCAGCAATGGGCTTCCTACTGGTCGGTTAGGGAGTCAACAAGGCTGATGCTCCTCTTCCTCACTCCTCCACCACTGTTCATCATCATCAAGTACTCTGACACACACACACGTACACACACTTCACCTCATGTTTCTGTTGGACATCCAGCTCCGGTGGCCTAATGGTAGAGTGTCCACCCCGGGACTGGGAGATCGGGGTTCGAATCCCGGACCGGGTCATACCAAAGACTTTGAAAAAATGGGACCCAATGCCTCCACTCAGCACTAAGGGGTTGGATTGGGGGGTTAAACCACCAAATGGTTCCCGAGCACGGCCACAGCTGCAGCTCACTGCTCCCCACCATGGGGATGGGTCAGATGCAGAGATGTAATTTCACCATTGTGTGATGATGACTTGGGACTTTAACTTTAACATTTGTGTTGATCAATACCCCAACTACCCAATAACCACATGGACTTCTGAGTGTGATTCACCTGTTTTATGATGATGGTGATGTTATGATGTCATAGCTTGTCCTGAACATATATAAATCTCTAATAACCCTATGTAGTGCATCTTACTTGTTTGGACTGCTGCAGCAGTGTAATTTCTTTACTCTTGTGTTTTTTATTCAGTACATGCTACTGTAACAGACATAATGATGTGTCCCTTTAAGACTTTCTTTGTCTCAGAGTAACAATGTCACAAAACAGCGACATCTTTCTCTTCGCTTTCTTTTGAGTGGACTGGGCGTGTACGGACACACGTGGATATTATTTCCTCCACCTCAGCAGAAGTGGCATTATGTTATATTTTATGTCGATTAAGACAGCAGCTGTCCAACCAGGCTTTGTGAGGATGAGGAATTTGTAATAAAGTATCAGCACTATGTAATTCTCAGTACCAGTGTGGGTGTTTATTATAAGTGGTCTATTGCATCATCTAAAAATGCAACATGCATCGTTACAGAACCTGCTAGAACTGTGTTCATGTGTGTATTGATTGGTGACCATCAGCTCCAGTAGCCGTATTTTGACTTCAGATCTTAGCTCTTTCTAATTTTTTTCTTTTTAAAACACAAATAGGAGATTTTTTTACTTTTTCTGCTGACATTTCGATCATCTGCTGTGATCTTCTTCAGAGCTAAGCTGTTAAAAGCAGCTTCACTTCCACTTCCGTTTATGCGTGGGCAGCAGGGGACGACATCGCCCCCTGCTGCCGGCACTTTCTTCCTTGATGACGCAGTCCCATGCGTGGTCCAACGTGTACACCCTGTTGTCCCTGTTCATGGTCCTATGTCCACGTCTCCTTATTTCAATAGCTTCTTTTATCCATCTTTTATATTTCTGTTGCTCTGTGTTGATAATCCTTGAGCTGTCCCAATCCATGATGTGATTTTCTCTGGTGCAATGGTCTGTGACTGCTGATTTGTTCATTGTGCTCTCTGCTTCCTGTCTTACTGCTCTTGTGTGTATTCTGCTTGTCTCTTTTTTGCATTCTTTTCTGTGTTCTGCTGTTCGTGTGTTCAGTTGGCGTCCTGTTTCTCCTATATATGTTTTATTGCATAATTTGCATGGGATTTCGTAAATGACTCCGCATTTTTTTCCTGTTGGGATCTTATCTTTGGGGTGTACCAGTCTTTTTCTAACTGTTGTGTATGGTTTGATTGGTGTGTTTATCTTGTATTTTTTCATTGTTGCTACTATTTTTTCTGTCGTTCCTTTGATATAAGGGAGGGTTATTACCGGCTTTGGTTCCTGTTTTTCTGGGTTTTTTCCTTTCTTTTTGGTTGTTCTATTCTTTCTGCTCTTGTTTGTTGTTTCCCTCTACTAATCGCCCATGCTGGATATCCACAGGTTCTTAATGAGTTGTGTATGTGTCTGTTTTCTTGACTGTTGTCTTATTTTTCTGTTATGATTTTTGCTCGGTTGTATAGCATCACTGTATCACTGACATTTTATGTATAGTGGGATGTTCTGATGTCCATAGTAAATATTGATCTGTATGTGTTGGTTTTCTGTATGTATTTATTTTAAGCATTCCATCTTGTTTTTTGCTGATCCTCATGTCCATGAATGTGATACTGCTCTTTGTTTCTTCCTCATATGTGAATTTTATGTTTCCTGTGTCATCTATGTTATTTAAATGCTCTGTTAATGTTTGTGTTTGTCCTTTGGGTATGATTTCCAATATTTCATCCACTTATTGCTTCCATAACTTTGAAAGTTTTCGGGTGCAGTGGTTAATTTTTGCTCTAAGTCCTCCATGAAGAACTTGCATAGGGTTGCTGATAACGGATTCCCCATCACAAATCCTTCCAGTTGTTTGTAAATTGTATCGTTGTAAATAAAATTTGTGGAATTTGCAACCAGTTTTATTAGCTGTGCTATGTCATCTATTTTTAGATTTGTTCTAAACCCTACACAAATGAACAAATCAAAAAATAGATGACATAAACGGAAGCTGAAGTGAAGCTGCATTAGCAGCTTAGCTCTGAAGATCACAGTGATGATCGAAACGTTAGCAGAAAAGGTAAAAAAAATCTCCTTTTTTGTGTTTTAAAAAGAAAAAAAGTAGAATGATTAAGTAAAACATACACAGAATGAACGTACAGAAGATCTTAGCTCTTTATTCATGAATAATGGTATCACATCAAACATAACATCAAGTTAGCATTCACCTGCATTACATCTGCCCTGCATGTGTGGCAAGGTGGAGAAACGAGGGCCCGGGCGGGATTCCATCCCCAGACTCCCGGGTGAGAGTCACGCGCGCTAACCAGTCAGCCAAAGGGATATCCCCGTGGCCAAGCAGCCAGGGCGCATTTTCAATTGGGATACAGTGACAGCATGCTCACCCTGTCACATCTTCCCCCTCTTTCCACAAGCACGTGCCCCTGCTCCCGCGCAGGGTGCCACAAATTCCACATCCATGGACCAACCTCACAGTTCTACATGGATCCTGCCAACAACGCCAAGTGTTGCAAGGTGGAGAAACGAGGGCCCGGGCGGGATTCGATCCCCAAGCTTCTGGGTGAGAGTGACGCGTGTTAGCCAGTGAGCCAAAGGGATATCCCTTTGGTTCACTGGCTAGCATGCGTGACTCTCACCCGGACGTCCGTGATTCAAGTCCGGCCCGGGCCCACGTTTCTCCACCTTGCCACACATGCAAAACAGGACAGAATGATTATAGCGCTAAGTTCACATTTTCTTTACAAAACTCCCTAAAACAGCTGCTCTGTTGCTGGAAGGAAGGCTGTCTGTACTTAGCGCCCGGTGGGGGTGGGGGTGTTAATGGCGGCCGTCCCTTTGTTTCATATCTGAAAAGTGGCAAACCTAAGTTAAAGTCAAGTTAAAGTCCCAAGTATTCATCACAATGGGACCTTCCTGGTTAAATAAAGAATAAATAAAATAAAATCACACAATGGTGAAATTACATCTCCGCATTTGACCCATCCCCGTGGTGGGGAGCGGTGAGCTGCAGCGTTGAGCTGCAGCTGTGGCTGCGCTCGGGAACTATTTGGTGGTTTAACCCCCCAATCCAACCCCTTAGTGCTGAGTGTCAAGCGAGGAGGCATTGGGTCCCATTCTTTCAAAGTCTTTCGTATGACCCGACCGGGATTCGAACCCCGATCTCCCAGTCCCGGGGCGGACACTCAGACCACTAGGCCACCTGAGCTGGCTAGCTATGATATGGATGTTAATGATTCTACCTTACCTTCAGCCAAATGCGGGGTTTCAGTGCAGTTTGAAAAACAAGATGAAACACATCTGGCTTTGAACTTTATTGAATGAATGAACATATGATTTTTAACAACTGTTAATACACTACTGTGCATATTAGAGTGAAACGTCAAACAGATGAATAATTAAATAGCTTAGCCTATTTAATGATTGTCCTCACCAATCTTTAAACCCCACTCAAGTGTAAGGCTCTTGTTCCCAGCAATTCTAAAAACAAACTGGCGCCCTTGCTGAGATCCAAATTCTTGTTTAATGAACTTTCAATTTAACTGAGTTCAATGTAAAAATGACCTCATAAACATAAAAAACAATTATTGTTGTTGAAAAATAAAAAATAAAAAGTATCTAAAATATATGATAATGATAAATGACTCACACTTGTGTAGCACCTTTCAGAGTCGGAGGACTCCAAAGCACTTTAAACTACAGTGTATCATTCACCCATTCACACTCTGGTGGTGATGAGCTACAGTGTAGCTACAGCTGCCCTGGGGCGCACTGACAGAGGTCATCAATGCATGATCGATAGAAAAACATCTGTGTATGTGTGTACTACCTAAGGACCAGTTTCACTTTTTTCCAGTGAGGACATTTTTGTGATCTTCACTTTTTTTAAATGCTTACCAGTTGGTTTTAGAGGTGTGGTGTGAATTAAGTTTTTTTTCAGGTTAGGGTTAGGAATACAGCAACACTGGTTATGGTTATGGTATGGGTTAGGCATAATGCAGTCACAAAAATGAATGCAAGTTGACGGATGGTCCTCACTATGATAGAGAGACAAGACGTGTGTGTGTGTGTGTGTGTGTGTGTGTGTGTGTGTGTTTTACTATTTTTTACAGTTTTTTCTCAGATATGTGTCACTTCTTAAATTTTGCTGAATACTAATGCATTTATATAGCAGAGTTAACATGAAAAGTAACAAAATCACCTTTAGTCTCATTTATTTATTAGTAACACACATGCTGTTGCACAAGTTATAACTGAACATATCTGTCGCTACTAGAGTGTTTGGAAAAGTCAGAGTAAAAGGGACGGATTGAGGGACGTATACTTGTTTAATGTTTCAGGAATTTCTGGAGAATTAGGGCAGAGAAGAGATTGTTCATCTACTTCGCACTCTCTAAACACATGCCCTGGATCTTAATGGGTTAATAGTCTCAGTCAGCAGCACGGCTGCTCTGAAGGATGCTGCTGAGTGTTTAAACCAGACTATCTAATGGGAGTGGTTTCAGAGCCAGAGGTCATAAGGCTATTTATGGTTAGCAGGGTAACAGCTGGGCAGCATTCTCATTCTTCAATGTCTAAGTCAACAAAGTCTGAATGTCTTCTACTGGGTCGATAGTAAATCACATCATCAGTGTCTGGCGGGGGTTCGAAACAGCGGTCAAACTTACGCCGTAGACGCTTTTGGAGCTGGAAGGTGCGCTCCGTGTTTGAATATGTAAATTCCTGCTCCTTTAGTTTGGCATAATAATCAGAGAACTTGTTGAACAGAATAGAGATGGGCATTCCATTGAGGATGATACCAAAAGAGATGCATCCAAATGCCACGCAGCGACCGAAATAGGAGATGGGGACCACGTCTCCATAGCCAACTGTAGAAATGCTCACCTAGAGAAAGACAAGAACAAATTCAGCTTACATTTCCTAAAACTCTGACAATTGATCTGATTTCCTTTCAGTTTCACACTTAATCTTTTATGTCTTCACTCTGCTCCAAAAGCCTCTCCTATCTCCATAAGCTCAACGCATTTATTTGGACATTTAGACCAAAACCTTCAAAAATGTAGTGTTGCATCACTTGAATACATTCAGTGATTCAGAGCACAAAAGAGAGGCTTGACACCATGAGGTAAAGATAAACGCAATCCACCATCCTTAAATTAGACTAAGATCTAAAGCCTGCTGCACACTGGAAGCATCAGCATCGCGGAACGGCAGTGGAACAGTTTAACTCGCGATTTTTGCTGCTTGCCAGTGCACAGTGGGGGAATCTCAGCCGCAAAGCGGCTTCACCGCCACGCTCCTCGCTGGACTCGCGAAATCACAAGATCCCTCGAGACTTCAAAGGTCACAGTTTGTTTATGCCATCTGCCACCAAAAAGAAGGAAATCATGTTTGACATCGCTGTTTGATGTCATATAGGGATGCTCCGATCTGATCATGTGATCAGAAATCGTGCCCGATCACGTGATTTTAAAAAGATCGGAATCGGGTGTAAAAGATCGTATTTAACCTTTTAAAACAACAAATGACTTTTTAAATTCATCCTGAGACAGAGATTTTCAAATGGAATAACAATGGCTTAGTTTTAATTTTAGCAATTTCCTTTACATCAGTATTCTTTGTTTCTTGTACGAAAACAAAGTTACACAATTTACAGCAGGCAAGGATTCAGACACCAAGGTGCAGCTGTTAGCAAGCAGGCTAATGCTGAGCTAACGTATCTCCTCAGAAGTACTCAAATGTCTTTAGCTTGGTGGTATTTTAAACCTTACAGCAAAGGCAGAACTACAGCCACTTGGAATGTGCGCATACTGAGCATTGAGCTGCATGGTACGCAGCCTTCAAAACAGACTGCTTTCACTTTCAGCTTTTCCTTTCGGTCGTCAACAAAGCGAATCACCTGTCTCCATTTATTCCCGGTTTGCCACTAACAGTCATACTTGTAAACCCTCCCGAATTTTCCGGGAGACTCCTGTAGCGACATCAACCCTTGGTTTTTCTCCTAAATGAACTGTGTAACACTTTAACCTACAGACTGCGCCAAGGCTGCAGAAGAGACTCTGATATCTGCCCAGAGACATCTATCTTAGTTTGGTCTAAGTGCTGCTAGCTTATCCAGCAAGCGACTTCACGACTCGAGGAAGAAACTCAAGGATTTTGCAAAGACTTTCCTATCTTTTTCTTAAATAAAGTTCATCTTTCCTGACTCGTGAAATACTTTTACAAATATAAGTAATGCATAAATCATACTGTTTGAATCATCATATAATAATAAGAATGATGGTTAAAATGAATGTTGTTCCTGTATTTCATATCTTTAATTACACATTTAGGATTCATTTAAGTAATGCTAATCATCATCTGATAAATATCCCCAAATAATAGTATTGTGTTTGAATATTTAATTCACACTCACATTAAGTTAATAAGTCACACCACATTAAGCTGAGTCATCTTTAAGTGTTGATGAAACTGGTGTCTGAGGTAACTTGGTAACACCTACTCTAATGTGTCCAAATTTGATTTGCTCAATTTGCTCAATAAAACTCCCGTGTCGGCCAGAGTTCTTCAGTTCCTGAGTTCCGAAAGCTCCTGACTAGGTCACCTCCTCTCAAAGGGGTGAGCCTGAGACAACAAGCTATGCTTCCTTGGTTTGGCCAGCTGGGGAAAAGCAACGCTTAATAATTGATAATATAAGGAACCATCCTCTTCTTTTTGATCGAGATCAACTATTTTTGTGAACTGCCTCTAAGCTAAACCAAATCCACCAGACGACGCAGTCACCTGGAAGTCACCCAGATCATCGGTTCGTATCAGGGCCTGCTACAGCTCTCCATACCTCAGAGGCCTCCTCACTGACACTCGTCAGCCACGACCTCTACTGACCCTTGAGTCACCGGGAACTTCCACACACAAGGTGAAGTAGCCCTGCACGCTGGTGTCAAATGGTTTTTATTAACTTGATAACTTATTAAACCATCCAGATTTGATTTAACCCAGACATCATAGGATCTAAGACACTTAATGTGTACAATATTTTTATAACTATTTTCTTGACTCTGTCTGAATTATTCTGAAGTGTGTGGATTACTTACAGGTAAAAGAACCTAGATTAATGTTAAATTAACATTCAACGATCATTAAGATTAATAATTCATATTTATATGAATTATTACATTTTATTGATCCATCTTTAAATGTGTGGCAATAGCCCTTACGATACACTCCCGATTTTCAGCGCCCCTCCCAAAAATCTCCCGGAGCCACCATTCTCCTGAATTTCTCCCAATTTCCACCCAGACAACAATGCAAATTTCTGCCTAAGTAACACCGCTGCTGCTGTCTGTGTCCCAGCGGCAGCGGGCATTCCGCTCAGCAGCGAGCTTCAGCAGCTGAGTGAAGTTGGCCCCCCACCCATATCAGAAATCCAGCACAAACGTAGCACTAACCACTCGTGGATGGGAAGCTAACTTCACTCAGCTCTGCTCTGCACTTTCCTGCTGCTGGAGCAGCACTCAGCCGCTCTTTGCTGCTCATTGAGGAAGTAAATGATTAGAACTAAGAGTGACGAGGCTAAATTAAAATATATTTGCGTTATTAACATGTTTCTTATCAGTGAAAAAGCCATGATTTTGGGCAGATAAATGAAAGAATTTACAGTTTTTAACACGTTTAAGACGAATGTTTTAATGTCAGTCAGGATTACGTTCTCTGCTGCCTGGTTCCCAATAACGGATCACACTCCTGCTTTTTAAACCAACAGCATAATAGTTTAAGCCCATCTAAAGGTTTATAAGCGTTGATACTCAAGAGCAGAACTAAGTTATTTAAACTCTGTGGGCTCATGAAAACTCACAACACTGCAGGTCTGTGGAAAAACATTGTTGTATTTAACTCATTAACTGCCAGACGTTTTCTGATCAGAAAGCCCCTGACTGCCAGCGTTTGAGCGTTTTTACTGTTTTTTGAAGAGTCACAGAACATTGTGCTCTATGATCATGTAAACGCCAAAACTACCAAAAGAAAGAGTAGACTCACTTTTTACATCAGAATCGCCGTATTTCTAGCATTATCCGTTATTTCACAATCTGGTGCCCAAGCTCTGCTGCAGAAGCATTTCCGGTTCGGCGCATCGTTTTTTTCACAGCAGCGTCCCAAAACAAACTCGTAATCCATTGATTTTCCGCTTCCTGATCACGTGATGTGTGAGATACACGGATGAAGATCCGCTTTAGACAAGTGATGTTTGTTCTCACGGTGCGGGGGCTCGCTCCAACGCCCACCCCGTAAAAAAAGGGAAATGACGACTATAGTCGTCATTGGGCAGTAAATGAGTTAAAGGCAAAATATTTTTTAGTTAAGCGTTCTAATTAGGGATGCACCGATACTGGTATGGGCCCCGATACCATCTAATGTAAATGTATCGGTTAAAGTTAACAGATACCATGAACCGATACTTAAAATATGATACATTTGCAATAAAGTGACAAAAAATTGTTCATTTTTCACTTTGGTCTGTTTGCCTTGGCCTCCAAAATGCCTTGATACGGCCCTGGATGTGGGACTGAATTTTGAAGGTGATCTGAATTGTATCAAATATATAAATATTACATGCTTATGAATTATTGCTTTATGAAGGTCAAAATGTGTAGTGGGATAAATCTACCAACTAAACAGTTCAAATGAATCTAACGGCTGAAAAATAGAGGAGTGTGCGCTGCGCGGCCGTGCCAGTGAGGTGAAATCACTGGTGCACGCGGAGCGTGTCAGACACGAATAAAAGATACGATTAAAAGACAGAAGTAAGACAGAAGATTATATGAACAGACATGAACGATGACGTGTTAATTATATTTTTTGGTGGCACCACTTTGTTACTGTGGCCGTACGCAGCTGCCCGGAGCACATTAACAATCAGCATTATCTGTCCTCTCCTCACAAAATAATCCCCAGTGCGCTGAGAGTCACCCTACTTTATAAAGTAGTGGCTGATTTTCCCAGCCATATCTGCAACGCTAAAAAACATTAACGAACTATTTATGGACAGAACCAGAGAGGCTGATGTGTTTTTCCTGGGTTAAAAGAATGTTGTGGTCAACTGTATCAAAGGCAACTATGTTCTACTACTAATGATGATGCACCACCAAATGATTATAAATGATGGTTCAAGGTAATATCAGGTGAAATCATGAATGATAAATGATGGAACATTCTATTACCTGTTACTAAAGGAAATGGCCAGACTCAGGGAGAGCCCAGACACCCTGCGGAGAAAACTCATTTCGGCCGTTTGTATCCGCGATCTCGTTCTTTCGGTCACTACCCAAAGCTTGTGACCATAGGTGAGGGTAGGAACGTAGATCGACCAGTAAATTAAGAGCTTTGCCTTTCGGCTCAGCTCTCTCTTCACCACGACAGACCGGTACAATGCCCGCATCACTGCAGACGCAGCACCACTCCGCCTATCGATC
>SSNS01000695.1:2843-62414 GCA_006937985.1 Aphyosemion australe | reverse complement strand
TCACGCTCCACCTTTCTCTCACTCGTGAACAAGACCCCGAGATACTTAAACTCCTCCACTTGGGGCAGAACCTCGTCCCTGACCTGGAGAAGGCATTCTACCCTTTTCCGACTCAAGACTATGGTCTCGGATTTAGAGGAGCTGATTCTCATCCCAGCTGCTTCACACTCAGCTGCGAATTGCTCCAGTGAATGCTGGAGATCACGTTCTGACGAAGCCAACAGGACCACATCATCTGCAAAAAGCAGAGACCTGATCCTTAGGCCACCAAAACGGATCCCCTCAACACCTTGGCTGCACCTAGAAATCCTGTCCATAAAAGTTATGAACAGAATTGGTGACAAAGGCAGCCTTGGTGGAGTCCAACTTTCATCGGAAGCGAGCCCGACTTAGTGCCGGGAATGCGGACCAAGCTCTGACACTGGTCATACAGGGACCTAACAGCCACGTTTTGGAAGTTCTGTCGGAGGTGGGCATTAAAGTTCCTTCTGACAGAAGACTCTGCCAGACATTTCGAGCAGACCTAGTTGCTAGTTCTCCTATAGCAATACTATGCTGTTGGCTGCCCTTTTTACGTTTGATTGTAGTGGCCTTTAAAGGTCAATAGGTCATCAGTTACATAGGTCATTAGATGCTTGATATTTCATTAACCCTCTAAAGTAGGGTTTCTCAACCCTGGTCCTCAGCGCCCCCCTGCCCTGCATGTTTTCCATTTCTCTGCATCAGCACATGGCTGCAGAAGCCTGTTAATCACTCACTCATTTGTGTCAGGTGTGTGGCAGCAGGGAAACACTGGTGTTTGAAAGGGCAACATGGAAAACATGCAGGGCAGGGGGGCGCTGAGGACCAGGGTTGAGAAACCCTGCAAAGGGTCATTTTAGCACATACTGGCTCAAGAAAATAAATTAAAAATATGAAAAAGTTGGAAAGTATGGCTTTAATTCTTAATAAAAAGACTGTTCAAAAAATGCTCTAATGAAAGATATTTTCACAGCGATTACATAAAAGGACCATTTAGTTAATTAAAAAAAGCAACTATTTTACAGCTGAAGTATAGATTTCTATGAGAATAGTTAATACAATGATAATAGTACTGCTGCCATTCAGACTAACTATTTAGAAGACAAATAAAGGTTCCGAGCTTTATTAAGACTCAGGACAAAACTTTGCTTTGAAGTTGGTCTGACAAGGCAGGGAACAGAAATTCTTAATAATCCTTAATACCCAAAGAGTACCGCACTGCTTTAACTTGCTGAGACACACTAACATCTGAGGTTTTCTCCACCCTTGTGAAGAGGAACAGCTCATCAAGGTTCATAATTGACTTAATTGATCCAGAAGAACTTTTGTGGCAGCTGTAAAATCTGGTCACCTGCTCTAATTGTTGTCAATCATTATTGAATCTCATGATATCAGCTGTTATATAAATATAAATCCACATTCATTTGGGTTATTTTAATGTTTTCTCAGATCTTATAATAACAGTTATAATATGAGATGTCTAAGTTCTGTTTGTTTTGGTTTTGACGCTAACATGGTTTCTCAGGAGAATGTCAGCAGACTGCAGGTTATTGTTGTTACTCACCGCAGCCCACCACCAGGCATCTGGTATGCTGCTGAATGGCGTCCCGGGCTGGTCCACTTCCACAGAATGCATCAGGGCAGAGAAGGTGAAGATGCCCATGGCGATAAACAGGAACAGACAGCACACCTACAGAATAACAAACAACACATTCTAACAGCTTTATCATCACAATTATCTGAATTGCTATGTAGCTTCTGTAAAAACAAAATTCCAAAATTTTAGCTTTTCTATGAATACCATACCTGATAATAATCTGTTAAGATATGTTATCAGAGAATCAGTTGTGGTCTTACAAACAGACGCTAAGCACATGGTTCTAGAACCGATGTCACACTACTCTAGGATTACTTGGGTGTTTGTCACCAGAATATTTATCATATAATTTCTGAGCCCTGGGGGATGTGTGTGTGTGTGTGTGTGTGTGTGGGGGGGGTGTTAAGTGCCAACGCCAGTCGCAAGCACACCCACCGGTCTTAAAGCACACCAGTCGTTCTGGGATTCTGTAGAACTCACAGATGGCCGGTCTGCATCTGCTTGGTGGTGGTAAGCAGATGCAATCCTGTGAGTTATAACCACTGAACTTTTATAGTATGTGAACATCCAAACAGAACAAGGAAGTTTAAGCCTTATGTGTGCCCACTTGTGGCTCACTGTAGTACAAATTTTAAGCCCCACGCACTTTATTTACCGTAAATCCTCTAATATTGGCCTGTATTCCATTACCGGCCGGGTCTCCTATATTAGCCGGTCTCGCTGTCAGCGGGGGTAAATAAAGGCCGGTCTTTAATAGTGGCCGGGGCTACTAATAGAAACAGCATGTTTTTTTTTTTTCCCGGAGATCGACGGTAAAGTGAGCCCTCACTCGATTTTTCGAGGCGCACGTATACCAAGTTTTACGGTAACAGCGGACTAGTGGATCATAATCTCCGGCTGCAAGATGAGCAGAAACAGAACGGAAAATGCTAGTTTGCAGTGATCACTTCATCACAGGTAAGGGTTTACTAAAGGTTTTTTATGGCGTTTTATTGAACAGTAATTTAGAAACACAGCTACAAAAACAGCAGGTAAACAGTTTGATACTGTTTTCATGTGTCCTCACCGCAAATAGCTTTTAGAGTGCTAATGTTTTTAGCAGTTAGCTCAGTGTTGTAACGTGGCAGGTAAATTGTTTGATACTGTTTTCACGTGTCCTCACCGCAAATTGCAAGCTGTTTACCTGCCACGTTACAACACTGAGCTAACTGCTAAAAACATTAGCACTCTAAAAGCTATTTGCGGTCCGCAAATAGCTTTTAGAGTGCTAATGTTTTTAGCAGTTAGCTCAGTGTTGTAGCGTGGCATTAATACCTTAATAAAATCAAACAAATGTACCAGAAATGTGGATTTAAAAAGGCTTAAAACGTTAGTTATAAGTTGATCCTAGCACGTACTCACGTTAGCATTAGCTATCATTACGAGTTATTTACGTAAATAAAATAGCACATCTCACGAGCATAAACAAGACAACGGTCATTTAAAGCTTCTCCGGATCTCTAAACTGTTAACCAACTTGAAATAAAATAGTTGTAGGCTTTCAGACTCATAAAAGGCTTTTGGTTTGCAGTGTAATATGAGATTTGCCACACGAGATAGTTTGTTGTGTTGATCGCTTCAGCGTTGGGTAAATCCTCCAGCATGTATTAAAAGTCCAACTTTTAAAATGAAATGAGTCATAACCTAAAGGAAGATATCGTGTCTGTGCCAGCTCATTTAGAACACTCACTTTCATCCGTCACGCTGTGATTTATAGTAGAGCAAAACACTTCCTGTCCACTGTTTGAGTTCAGCGCGGTGGCAGGGTCACGTGAGTGAAACCCACCAATCATCACTTTTGATTTGCACGTGAGACTTCAGTCACAGTCCGTCCGTCCGTCCGTCCGTCCGTCCGCCCGCCCACCCACCCACCCACTTCCGCTTTTCCGGAGTCGGGTCGCGGGGGCAGCAGGTTAAGGAGGGAGGCCCACAGCCACTTGGGCCAGCTCCTCCGGGGGAATCCCAAGGCGTTCCCTGGCCAGCTGAGAGACATAGTCCCTCCAGCGTGTCCTGGGTCGTCCTTTGGGTCTCCTCCCAGTTGGACGTCCCCGTAAAACCTCACCAGGGAGGCGTCCAGGAGGCATCCTAATCAGAGGCCCGAGCCACCTCAACTGGCTCCTCTCGATGTGGAGGAGCAGCGGGTTTACTCCGAGCCCCTCCTGGATGACCGAGCTTCTCACCCTATCTCTAAGGGAGAGCCCAGCCACCCTGTGAGAGCTTCGCCTTCCGTCTCAGCTCTATCTTCACCACGACAGACTGGTACAACGCCCCCATCACTGCAGACGCAGCACCAATCCGCCTGTCGAGCTCACGTTCCACCCTTCCCTCACTCGTGAACAAGACCCCAAGATACTTAAACTCCTCCACTTGGGGCAGAACCTCGTCCCTGACCTGCAGAAGGCATTCTACCCAAAGAAGAAGCAAAAAACACAATAAAGAAATCAGCCATAACAGACCACTGCGCAAGAGAAAATCATATAATGGACTGGGACAGCACACAGATCATAACAACAGAACAACAAAAGTACAGAAGATGGATAAAATAAGCAATCGAGATAAGGAGATGTGGACCCAGGACCATGAATAGGGGTGAAGGAGTTTACACGCTGGATCATTCATGGGACGTGGTGATTGACCAGGAAGGTGCAGGCAGTAGGGGGCGGCAACGCCCCTTAAATTTTTGTCTTCTCGCGATAATAACGATAGGTCCCTTTGATGACGTAGTTTTGCGTGAGCCTGATTCACGAGCAGAGTGAAAACAAACATGGCGGAAGGCGGAGGCGAGGCTGAGGGAGAGACGGTGAAGGAGGAACTTGTTATTAAGCAAAGAGCTACCTCTGCTATTTGGAACTATATACTGTATGTATATATATATATATATATATATATATATATATATATATATATATATATATAAACTCCATCAGACGCAACCCTCCGTCTGACCGCCAGCAGTCACCCGAGTTGTATCTCATTGGCCAGCCGTGCGGATTCAAAAGGGGGGGGTTGAATGCCCCAGAGGTCTAATTCCATAGATATCATATATATCACTAGATGCCTTACACGCGCTGTTCGTCGATTGGACGAACGTCCCTACGCGGCGGCCATCTTACCTCGGACAGCTGCTCCCATTCGTAACCAGTCAATGGTGCATGCACTATTTAAATAACTCTAACTTGCTCAATTTTTAACCAAATTTCAAACGGTTTGATTTGTTATAAACGCCAGAGATGTGGCTCTAAAATATGACGAATATGGCCTGTTGATTTAAAAATGTTAAAGTATGTCCTATCAAGCGTATGTGTCATAAGGTTTGTAATAATGCAACCCGCTTGTAAATCCGTTAATATTTAATCGAGTTATGAGTGTTTTTGTTTAAGTTGTTCACTCACCTTCCATCTGCTACCATTGAGAACGGAACGTACGCTGTCCGAGGTAAGATGGCCGCCGTGTATGGACGCTGTCGACTCCCAGTTAAGGCATCTAGTGATATATATATCTATGTCTAATTCCACCCGTAAGCTGGTCAGGAGGACTTCACCCAGCTGGACCTCCCGAGAACGCCCACAAGGGTTTGTAGATTCTGCACACTGGTGTTGGATGTTTTTTTATTATTAATTTGATAACTTGTTAAACCATAAACATTCAGCCAGATTTATTTTCTAAGACACTTAGATTTTAATAACATCTAAGCTGCTGCTGCATTTTCTTTGTATGGAGTCTCACTGGAATCCACAGCAATCCTTTAGAGAACAAAGTATTTGTTGACAAAATCAAAGTGCTGTGGATGCTATGGTAATTTTTTGTTCTCTTCTGGAAATATTTCATAACATTGATCCTGTTTTGGAGAAAGTTTGTTGCTGGAGACCTGAGACCACATGGAGCCTTTGGGACAGAGCAGTATCCATTAATTCTACCCAGAAATTTTTGTATTTGAAACTACTCTATTTTTCATTTTTTGGAAAACATGTCGACAGTTAAGCAGCTTGGACAAGAACTGGAAGAAATTAAGAAGCAACTTACTGCCATGACTGAGAACATTAATAAAGTGTTGTCTCAACAAACCACCCTTTTGGGCCTAGTGAATGACATTTCAGAGCTGAAAGCCTTTATTAATAACAGCAATAAGAAGATTGATGAGAAGATTGAACTGCTGGAACAAAAGGATTGATGAATTGGAGCTACATTCTCATGCAGATGAAATTATCATTAGTGGCCTGGCACTCATCGCAGCAATGCTAGAGTTGCTGCTACAACAAGCAAACATCCAGGAGAGGAGGAATCTCCTGAGGCGCAACGCACTCTAAAGCAACAAGTGGTCCAATTCATGAACAGTAAGAACATTCACTCAGAGAGTCAGCAAATCTCAGTTTGTCATATTCTCCCTCGCAAGGACAGAATTCATCCACCTGTAATTGTAGTCAAATTTGCTAATCAAAAGCACAAGGCTGAAATATTGAGACAGGGTAAAAAACTTAAAGATACTGGTGTGTATATTAATAAGCACTTGACTAAAAATATGCTGAAATAGCTAGAAATTGTCGAATCCTCAGGAAGCAGAATAAAATTCAGTCAACATGGTCAAGAAATGGGAAGGCGTTTGTGCGATTAAATGGTTCACCAGAGCAGGCTAAGGTGGTTGTGATAAGAAACCTGGAAGAACTGGAGAAATATAACTGATGGAAATGTTTGCAGGGTTTCTTTGTTTTGTGGTTTTTTTTGTTTGTTTGATTTCTTTCCTACTATTAAATGACAAGTCTAAATTTTTTTTGTAGAAAGTGAGAGTGACTCCTCTGATAGTGAGGACTCTTTAGTTAGAAATAATACAAAGGAATGATTTTTTTCTAGTTACTTAGAAAAAAGGTGTAAGAGTATAGTTTTGAGTTGTGTATATAGAACACCTGGCTCCTGTATGGAGCAGTATTTGAATAGTATAACTAACATTTTTAAAAATATATGTGATAAAAAGTCTTATTTTGTTTGTGGTGATTTGAATATCGATTTGTTGAAATGGAATGTTCATAAAGCAACAAATGACTTTTGTAATACTATGTTTAGTTTTGGATTAAGGCCACTAATATACAAGCCTTGCAGAATTACGAAGGACAGTGCTACATTATATTTTTACTAATGTGTACAGTTCAGTGTACAAGTGGTATATTCTTAAATGACATTATGGATCATCTCCCTATATTTGGAATTTTGCATAGTTTAATAGCTAATAATTTAGTTGAAAAAGATGAGTCTACACATAAATTAGTGAGAATAAGGACTTTAGAGAGAATTGAAGCTTTAAAGGTAGACCTCGCAGATTGTGCTTGGGATGACATGTTTGTGGAGGATGTAAATTTGGCATATGACACATTTTTGTCTATATTATTAGATCTTTATAAGAAACATTGTCCTATTAGAAACTATCAGGTGAAGAAAAACAGAAAACCATGGATGACTAAGAGTTTGCAAATGGCATGTAGAAAGAAAAATGTACTATATAAGAAATATTTACTATTAAAAACCAGTGAAAGTGAAAAGAAATATAAACAGTATAAGAATATATTGACCTCTTTTATAAGAAGACAGGAGTACTATAATACATTATTAGAAGGAAGCAACTTGGAGTATTATAAATGAGCTTATCAATAAAAAACATAATAAACTGGAATTTTCTAGGCATTTTTTAAATAAGTATGGTGATATAGTGGACATTACACACGATATTGCTGAAGAATTTAACAACTATTTTGCGGATGTCGGTAGTAGTTTGGCCAAAAAAATTCCAACTTGTGATAAAAAATTAAATATGTTTGATCACCTTATTAAGGATCATAAAGATTCTTTCTTTTTGGGAGGGATTAATGAGAGTGATATAATACAAATTGTTAGAAAATTTAAAAATAAAAAACCCACCAATATTAATTTTATTGATGTTCATAATTAAAGAGGTCATTGATTTTATTGTAAAACCTCTGACCTTTATATGCACTTTATCTTTTCAAAACGGTGTTTTTCCAAACAACATGAAAACAGCTAAAATAATACCAATTATTTAAAATAGAGATTAACATTGTATTGATAATTATAGGCCAGTTGTTGTGTCTTGTAGTTGACTGATTCAACCACTAGGTGGAGCTGAGGGATAAGAAAGAGAAAAAGAGGGACAGAGAGAAGAAGAGAGATGAAGAAAGGAGAGGAAGAAGAACCGTTTAGCCTGCTTGTAATGTTCTCCCTAGAGGAGTGTATGCTAAATTGTAAGTTAGAATAAATGTTCATTGTTTTTTTATGAACGTGTCGTACTTCCTACGTAACACCAGTGTCCCTACTTCCTCAATTCTCAAAAATATTAAAGAAATTATTTGCGAAACAGCTGGATCTTTTTACTGAAAAATATGGATTACTTAGTGAGCATCAGTATGGGTTTAGATCAAATAGCACAACTACATATGCAATTATGGAGATGGTAGAAAAAATAACAGAGGCAAGGGAAAATGATGAGTATTTTGTTGGGGTTTTTATTGATTTGCAAAAAGCATTTGATGACTATTGACTAAAAAAAATGGAAAAGTACGGATTAAGAGGAGTGGCTTATTTTTGGTTGAGGAGTTATTTGGACAATAGGAAGCAATGTGTAGAAATCACTAATACAATCTCAAAATTTAAGAAGGTTACCTGTGGTGTTCCCCAGGGATCAGAACTTGGACCAAAAGTTTTTTACTTTATATTAATGATATTTGTAAGGTTACTAATTTATTGAAATTTGTTATTTTTGCAGATGATACAAATTTGTGTTGTTCAGGTAATACTTTACAGAAACTTTTGCCCTTAATAGAAAAAAATTTAGGAACCCTTAAGATTTGGTTTGATATTAACATATTATCACTTAATTTAAAAAAGACAAAATTTATGATATTTGGTAATCAAAAGGCACTTGACAGGGACATTAAATTACAAATATGTAATGTTGAAATTGAAAGGGTGACAGAGATTAAATTTTGGGGGGTGGTTATTGATCATAAAATGAAATGGAGACAGCATGTTTATTACATTAAAGGACAACTTTCTAAGATTATAGCAATCCTGTACAAATCAAGACATATGTTAAATTATGCAGCTTTACATATAATTTATTGTTCACTCATACTACCTTACGTTAGCCTAGTGAACTAGACCAAATTCTTGCTTTGCAGAGTTTGGTCTAGGCACGCTTCATAGGAACCCTCGCAGCCTGTGGCTGTCCAATCACAGCTCGCTATTCTTTTGGTTGGGCCAATCACAGCGCTCTATATTTTGGGCCAATCACAGAGCGGGAGTAGCCGATGACGTCAGCGCTGCAGCCGCAAACCCAAGCAACATGGCGGCAACTCAGGAACCAAGTTCGTTTGAAACGGCTTTGTCATCAACATTGGATTATTTAGACTCCAACGTGCATAAGTCTGTCTGATATACTTAGCGGCTTCTTATTTTTATCAAACAAAGTAGTGCAATGTCCCAGTACACCTGATATTCGCGTGTTTTTCATACAAAAACGACAGAAATCATTGATGTTAGACGCCATTAATGCCTCGCGCTTTTCCGTCGCCGTGATTACGTCACGTTGTTCATCACTCTGATTGGTCCTAGCGCTATCCAATTGCGTGCTGACATTTTGAAAGACAACCGTAGATCCCGCCTCACGACTGAGAGCCGTCTATGGTTCGTGGCCAGACTATATATACACATATATAGGATGGCTTGCCAGGCTAACCTTACGTATCATACTGCGTGGAAGTCTGGGGACTGACTAATAAAACATTAGTTAATGCAATAGTTCTTTTACAAAAACATGCAATATGTATTATTAATACGGCAGGCTATTTGACACATACTCATTCGTTGTTTGTAAAATCACATGTCATGAAATTGAATGATTTAGTATACTATAAAATAATGCAAATACTGTATAAAGCTAAATTAAAGTTACTTCCACTAAGCATACAAAGGTTTTTTTTCTTCTGTAGAAACTAAGTATGATTTTAGAGATACTTAGAAATGTATTGTTTCTTTGGCAAAAAAAGAAATTAAAAGGAAATGTATATCTGTGGTGGGGGTCAAGTTATGGATAAATGCCAGTGAAAATTTAAGAACTTGTTGTACATTTCTGTTGTTTAAAAGGATGGTTTTGGAGACAATGTTTGAGGGTTACAAGAGTTCTGTTGTAAATCTAACAGTATTGTCATTTTATTTGACAAAATTATAAATGTTCTCTTCTTTTTCTTTTCTGTTTCCTTCTTAATTTGTACAGATTTTGGTGTTAATGGGTAGATTAATTTGTTTAATTGGATAAAAAAATACAGGCATAAATATAAGCATTCTGCTTCTGCCTGAGCCTTTTCAGTCACTTTAAATGTAATATTTTATTGATTTCATTATTAGTTTGAATGCTTGTTAAAGCATTCAAACTATTGTTTTTCTCCTCCGCTTTTTCAGTTTCCGTACGTTTTTTGAACTGTATCTCCTCCTACAGTTTTTCAGCTATTTCAGCAAATTTGGTATCAAACCATTCAGCTCGTTCAGCTCTTTCCAGCTATATCTCTTGGTATTGATATCTTCAACCGTTTCCGATTTAGTCAGCTTTTTCTGCGATTTTTCAGCCCATTGAAATGAATGGAAAATGCTTAAAATCGTTCAATTTTGCACAAAATCGTTCATCTTTTTGACCTCTTACTTGCCAGGGTTACCTTCAACCTAGAGACTTCATTCAACTTTTAACAAACTCAAAAGAAGTTCAACTATGTCAAATTTTTTCAGCTTCTTGATATCTTTTACGGTTTTTCTACAATCACAGGTTAAACTTGAGGTATGATTTTTAAATTTCAGGATTTTCTCCTCCGTCCCCCATTCAAAAGAATAGGGCCAAAAACCGACTTTGCTCGACTTCAGGAAGTGTCCTGAGAGAACTGTAGAACCGACAGAAATGAGACTTGCGCTGGATGAAAGCTGAGGGATTTTCCTCCGTTTTGATGTATAATTTATGGACGTACCCCAACAATTGTGGTCGTAGCGTTAACTAGTTTTGAGGTTTCTAGTTTATTAAAATCTGTCCTCTCCACCAGTGGCGTCGTTAGGCCTATTTTAGGGGTGCTGAAGCCTCCCTAAACTATTCTTAAGCCCCTCTAAACAATTTGTGTTTTTTTTTTTCGTTTTTTTTTTCGATATATTTATTTTTTTACAGAACTTGCAGACAAATTCAATATAAAATGCAGAAATATGATTTTAAAGAAATAACAATATAAACCCGTCGCTATTCACATAAATATATGATCATAACTCGGTTGGTCCCTTTCACTTTACACTCTTAAGGTAGCGTCAGTGCTTCGTTATCCAATCCGTTCCAGTTGTTCACAGGAGACATCCACATTACTGAAAATCCAGTCCTCGTTTTCACTGCTACTTTACACTCAGCTCGTACCTGCGGACACTAGCGTACATGCTGCAAACAGCAAGAAAACATGGATATACGCAAGTTTTTCAAGAAAGTAAGTCTTCATCACTGGCTGGTAGTAACAATTAGTTAGCTCCAGGCTAACAGCAGAGAGTTCCATGTAATTAATGAACCAGGTGCTCCCCATTTTGATAAATAAAAACCTGGCTAGTGCACTAAGTTAGCAGTTAGCATAATGTTAATTTCTGTCACTCGTTTTAGCTCTGAAAAATCGAGCTGAGCTCATTCAGGTTATAATCAGTGGAAATAATAATAATCACTCCTCTCCATCCCCATTAACCTGTAGGAGTCAGGGCAGAGGAGCACAGAGAGTGAGAGGGGAGAGACCTCTGCTGGAGAGGTGAGTCAAAGATTTCACAGGATGGAGTCATTTGTGATGCAGACTGTCTGATTAGATTTTAATGGAACTCAATATGGATAAAAATATGATACATTTCAGTCACGGTGCAACATATAAGACCTGTTTAACTTGAGCTTTTATTTAGGAGAGTCAAGGTTAGAAAGTGGAGAGAGCAAATATATATATATATATATATATATATATATATANGAGGGATTTTCCTCCGTTTTGATGTATAATTTATGGACGTACCCCAACAATTGTGGTCGTAGCGTTAACTAGTTTTGAGGTTTCTAGTTTATTAAAATCTGTCCTCTCCACTCTGAGCTGAACATTCCGCACTCTGACATTTCAAGGTCACTTTTTCTGCAAACAGATGTTTACTACACCCACACCGTTTACGCTACTCAAACAATTTTCTCAAAAACAGTAGGTTTTTTTGTCAGCTTCGACAGGATGTCTTCATTTTAGCTGTAGGTGTCACGGTGCGGGCGCTACGAGCCTCAGAAGGCCGATAGTGCCAGATTTTCTCCCATTGGCGGCCATACAAATGATTCTCAGCTCAGGTGCTTCGATCGCTGTCTGAGAGCTAAACTGTACTCGTCGTATCTCCTACAATATTAAAGATAGGCACACAAAAATCCACACAGAGCACCATCAAAGCCTTCGGCCGCTGACGGTTTTGGAATTTTTCGAACCGGTGCAATAGTTTTCGAATAGTGATGCGAGGTTCGAGGCCTGCAATTTGATGTTTGGAGCTTCAGATCAGGCCAATGGCAGATTCAGATGATTTTCTCTAAACAAAAATCTGCTATGACTACATTTGTTTGAGTACACTCATCAATTACTCAAAAACAGTAGTTTTACTCGTCCGCTTCGATGGGATGTCTTCGTTTTAGCTGTATCTGCCACGGTTCTTGAGTTACAAGCGTCAGAAGGAGGATTCAGCCACATTTTCCTCCCACAAAAAACAGGCATTTTCTGCTCTGTTCTAAGTCAGACAGCTGAAATTGTCTCCTCATATCTCCTACAGAAATCGACGTAGCCACACAAAAATTCACACAGAGCACCATCGACGCCTTCTGCTGCTGACACTTTTGGAATTTCTCTAATCGGTGCAATACTTTTTGAATGGTGATGAGAGGTTCCAGGCCTCCAATGTGACTGTTGAAGCTGCAGATCAGCTGCAGGATCCGATGCCTTTCTCTAAAGAAAAATCTGCTATGACCACATCTTTTATAGTTCATGCATAATTTTTTTCAAAAACAGAAGGTTTTTTTGTCAGCTTCGATGGGATGTCTTCATTTTAGCTGTATCTGCCACGGTTCTTGAGTTACAAGCGTCAGAAGGAGGATTCAGCCACATTTTAATCCCATAAAAAACAGGCATTTTCTGCTCCGGTCTATGTCAGACAGCAGAAATCATCTCATCATATCTCCTACAAATATTCTAGGTGGGCACACAAAAATTTCAATATGGCACCACCAAAGCCTTCTGATGTTCATGCTTTTGGAATTTTTCAAATTGGTACAATACTTTTCGAATGGTGATGAGAAGTTCGAGGCCTCAGATCTGACATCTAACAGCTGAAGCTGTCTGTAAGTACATGCAGACAGGTCGTTAACACATGCAGACGGCTCGTTAAGCCTAATTATAAACAATTAAAGGATCAAAGGCTTTTCCTTATGAGTCAAGTTCACCTGTGTGTGTGTGTGTGTGTGTGCATGTGTGTGTGTGCATGTGTGCATGTGTGTGTGTGCGCGCGTGTGTGTGTGCGCGCGCGTGTGTGTGTGAGTGTGTGTGCGTGTGTGTGTATGTGTGTGTGTGTGTGTGTGTGTGTGTTTTCTGTCTATCTTTCTGTCTGTCTGTCAGTGTGTCTGTCTGTATATGTCTGACCCCAGAAGCCAGTAAAAAGGTGTGAAACCACAGCTGTCCCATCCCTTCTCCCTGATTGGCTGAGAGTATTCACATTTCTGCTGCCTAAACAGACATACACATCCACACATATTAGACATTAAATCGTTCAGCTTGGTCTAAGGAACCCAGAGCCCCCCCACCCCACATCCCTGCTCTCTGATTGGCTGAGAGAGTTCAAGTTTCTTCCAACTTAACAGAAATACGCACCCAGACATGTTAGACACCAAATTGATCGGCTTGGTCTAAGGAACCCAATGTTCCCCTACCCCCAATCCCTGCTCTCTGATTGGCTGAGAGAGCTCAAGCATCTTTTTGGATAACAGAAATACGCACCCACACATATTATACATCAAATCGATCGGCTTGGTCTTAGGAACCCATTGCCCCCACCCCCAACATCCCTGCTCTCTGATTGGCTGAGATATTTCAAGCTTCTTCTTGGTTAACAGAAATACACCCCCAGACATGTTATACATCAAATTGATCGGCTTGGTCTCAGGAAACCAACTCATTTTCAACGTCACTTCAGTTCTAATCACAGTTCAGCTAATTGTGAAAATGTAACTATTAAATTATTCCTACTCAAATACCAGCTGTTTAAACATTTCAGCTGTCCAGTTTTTTAAACTGTGTAGTGAGATTTCAGTTTTCTGCTGTTTATATATTTTTTTCTCTTTTCTCCACTTACTTAATTGGCTTTATTACACTTGTTAGTGATTTTTTGCAACTAAATCTTTTCAGCTCATTTTTACAATTACGCAAAATTTTCACAGCAGAAAACTGCTTATTTCAGTTCAGCTACTCAGCTATCAGTTTCAAAATTCAGCATATCCTGCTAATTTCACAATTCAACTAATTGTGAAAATTTAACTACTTATACTCAAATATGAGCTGTTTAAACATTTTAGCTACTCAGTTTTTTAAACTATGTTTAGAGATTTCAGTTTTCTGCTGTTTAGGATTTTTTTATCTATTCTGTACTTACTTTTCGGGCTTTTTAAAACTTGTTAACAATTTTTGCTCCTAAAACTTCAAATACATTCAACACATTTTGACAATTAAGCTTAGTTTTAGTTTCAATTCAGCAGTTTCAGCTATCGTATTCAGCAATAAAGCATTCAAACGCATTTCTGCAAGAAATGCAATTTATCTAGTTTTTTGTTATATTTCTGACTGAATAAAAAAATCAAATCAAATATTTCATCACTGCTCATTGATTGTCTCAGTTATATGGCTTTAAACCATCATTTATCATAATTTGTCTTGTATCATCATTAGTAGTAGAAATACAATAATAAATTGAATTTTATTAACTATATTTTTGCCTCCTTGTCAAATTATTATAAAGTGTTGTTTCCCTGGCAAAGGCCAAAGGACCTATTTTCATCATCAATCAAATATTAGAGGTTCAATAATAGTGATAATTCATATTTATATGGAATATCACCTCTTGTTGAATACCTTTATATTTTATTGAGGATTAATTAAAGTAACCACTTACAATCACATTACAGTATTATGTCAGATATCTAATCATTTGGTGCTCTTGTGGGAGCAGATATCTGGAGACATTCAGCAGACAAACCACAGTCAGTGTGAATGGCAGTCTGTCTAGAAGCCGTGCGGAAACCAGACCGCCTCCATAATGAAAGAGGCTGTATTTTTGTAATATGGATAAAAACAGTGCATATTACATTTGTACTCGCAGACTAAGTTTAAAACTACAGATCCCAACACCATGAAGAAAAGTGTTTAATAATAATAATTAATAATAATACATTTTATTTAAAAGCGCCTTTCAAGTCACCCAAGGACACTGTACATGATAAAAATAGAGCAAGATAAAAATGTTAAAAAATATATAAAAACACTAAGAAATAATAATTAAAACTAGGTGGTAAAAGCTTGTGTGAACAGGTGTGTTTTGAGTTTTGATTTAAAAAGTGAGAGAGAGTGATTGGTGCGAAGGTCAGGGGGAAGAGAATTCCAGAGGTGGGGAGCAGAGCGGCTGAATGCTCTACTCCCCATGGTGACGAGGCGAGCGGGGGGAGTTGAGAGTTGAGGAGCAGAAGAGGAACGAAGTGAACGGACAGGAGTGGCGATGTGAATGAGATCAGATATGTAGGATTGAGCCAGGTTATGAAGAGCTTTGAAAGTGATGAGCAGAATTTTGAAACTGATTCTCTGTTTAATGGGCAGCCAGTGAAGTTGTTGCAGGATGGGGGTGATGTGATGAGATGATGGAGTCCTAGTGATGACACGTGCTGCAGCATTCTGGAGAAGCTGCAGTTTATGGAGGGATTTGTTGGGGAGACCAAAGAGAAGTGAGTTGCAATAATCAATCCTGGATGTGACGAGGCTGTGGACAAGGATGGCAGTGGTGTGAGGAGTGAGAGATGGACGGAGACGGGAGATGTTACGCAGATGAAAATAAGCAGACCGGGTAATGTTGTTGATGTAAGATTGGAAAGAAAGTGTGCTGTCGAGGATGACACCCAGGCTCTTAACATGAGGAGAGGGAGTTACTGCTGAGCTGTCAATAGAAATGGAGAAACTGTTAGATCTGGAGAGAGTGTGAGGTGTGCCTACCAGGAGGACTTCAGTTTTAGAACTGTTCAATTTGAGGAAGTTGGAAGTGAACCAAGAATGGATTTCTTGGAGACAGAGGGTCAGGGAGGAAGGTGGGAGTGAAGCTGAGGGTTTGGTTGAAAGGTAGAGCTGGGTGTCATCCGCGTAACAATGGAAGTTAATGTTGTGTTTGCGGAAAATGTAACCTAGTGGGAGAAGATAGATGATGAACAGAAGAGGCCCCAGGACAGTGCCCTGGGGCACACCAGCAGAAACAGGAAAGATATTGGATTTAAATGACTTCAGTTGAACAAATTGTGTACGGCCAGAGAGATAGGAGGTGAACCAGGCAAGAGGAGTGTGAGTGATTCCTATAGATGACAGTCTGCTGAGGAGAGTGCTGTGGGAGATGGTGTCAAATGATGCTGTGAGATCAAGAAGGATGAGAATGGACAATAAACCAGAGTCAGAGGCAGTGAGCAGTGAGTTTATCAGATTTCTTTCCATACCTGCTCGGAGCACTGACGGATTGTGAAACCAAATGCCCTCATGCCCGTGGAGTGACGAGCAAGTTTCAGGATACGGAAGATTCGCATTAGCTTGACCACTTTGAGCACCTTGCTGACTTTGCTGACCCTTGACATGGTCTTCAGGTCTTCCTGTGCGCTGATGTCTTCTGAATCTATAACAAACGTCTCAAAGATGATCTGGATGAAGTATGGCATAACAGCCACCACATCAACAAAGTTAAGAGCACTTTTCACAAAATGTTTGATGTTAGACGTGGTGGCTAGCCGCAAAAAATATTCTAGAGTGAAAAAAAGGATGGAAGCAATCTCCACCCACTCCATGTAGGTTTTGCCTGCTACTTTGTATTCTCTTAGTTCTCTCACTGTATTCATCGTCATGGCAACAATAGAAATGAGAACAAAAAGACTAGAAAATACAGCAAACGTTTTGGCTGCTAGAGAGGAGTAAGGATTCTCCATCAAGTCCCAAAGAGCTTTTCGAAAGTTCCCCATTAACATTGTTGTGTAGCCTTCGTCATCCTGATGAGGTTTAATCTCATCAAGCAGCTCCTGGTTAACCTTCAGCTGGTCTCTAATGTCATCTAGTTTCTCTTCAAACAAAATGCGACAGCACCTAAAACAAAGAAAGGTTTAAAGGAATCTGTTCCTGACCAGAACTTGACTAACATCAATGATCACAAGTCACAGCAAAATCCAGACATCCATCTTACCTCGGAGTGTCCCTCAGTTTGAGTCCCCAGAACGACATCTCTTCTTCAAAGTTGGCAGGACAAAGGCTGTCCATTACCCAGAGAACATTGCTGCAGTAGAAGTGAAATATGTAATGGAAAAACATGGGGTCCCTGTCAAAGAAGAACTCGTTGTTCTTAACATTGTAATCATCACAGAGTTTCATTCGCTTAACCGGATCATCACAGAGTGCAAGGACTCCAATCCGGGTCTTTGGGTATTGCAGGACCAGATGCTTTGGGATGTGAAAAACCTTTCCACCCACATTCAGATTTACTATATTTGATCTTCTTGGATTTGGTGCCTCTTTGCTTTCATCCTTTTTCTCAACAGGAGCATCAAGGTTGTCCATCGAAGTCCATGGTTTCACCGAGCTGTCTTGTGAAAAAGGAAATTCACTCTCTTCTTCTTCAATGCTTTGCGACAAGCTTATGTCCCGTTTTATGCTCGCAAAAAGACTGGAGCGACGCTTTTTCAGCACTCTCAGCTTGGGCTTTATAGCAGCCATTGTGCCAGCTGTCCAACAAGGAGAAAGATACGGTGCAAAGTGTGGCCCTGAGCTCAAGTTAGTAAAAATCAGATAGAAGAAAAAATATTACCAAAAAATTCCATTTTCCACTTAATATCTGCCTTTTAGTGAGACGTAAAAAAAGAGAATGCTGAGGAGCCTTTCAGCCAGAGTGCAGAAGATCAGCTGCATGAGTTAGGATTGAGTGCCTTCTCTGATTCTCTAATCCTATTGCTGTTCTTTCTGTCCCAGCGCAAGTTAAAAATACTGTTCACTGGGATTAGTGCTCTGATTTAAGGCTTTGAGTTCTCGGAGAGCTGGAAAGACACAGAGTGGGGTGATAACAAGACTACAGAGCACTCACACAGGACGCTAATACAGCTATACTAGCAGAGTTTCCTTTGATTAACCGTTAATGTTGCTGGTCTGATTTTGTGACTTGATTTTTAATTTCATTTATTTGTTTTCTATACCTGCTTGTTTATTTGTAGGATCATGGTGCCCATCTCCACCGGTCATTAGTGAAAGGTGGTATAACCTGGATAGGTCACAAATCCTACATTGAGACAAGACAGATAACTAACAAACACACAGACAGACAGACAGACAGACAGACAGAGAGAGAGAGAGAGAGAGAGAGAGAGAGAGAGAGAGACCTTGAACAGTGTCCAGGAACCCTTTGATGGGTAAATGTCTATCACTTTTTTTCTTTCTTTTTACACAAACAGGAGTTGTTTTTTTACCTTTTTATTTCGCTGACGTTTCGATCGCAGCTGCGATCATCCTCAGAGCTACATCGCCGTCTTGGCGACGTCACTTCCTTCTCCATTTATCTGCGGGCAGCAGAGGACGGTGTCGCCCTCTGCTGTCCGCGCCCTCCTTGCCGATGACACAGTCCCATGCGTGATCCAGTGTGTAAACCCCTTCATCTTTGTTCATGGTTGCGTGTCCACGTCTCCTTATTTCAATCGCTTCCTTGATCCATCTTTTGTATTTTTGTTGTTCTGTGTTTATGATCCTTGTTTTGTCCCAGTCCATTATATGATTTTCTCTTGTGCAGTGATCTGTTACGGCTGTTTTTTTTATTGTATTTTCTGCTTCCTGTTTTGCTGCTCTTGTGTGTCTTTTTCTCGTCTCCTTCTCACACTCCTTTCTGTGTTCTATTGTTCGTGTGTTGAGTTGGCGTCGTCTCTCCTATGTATGTTTTATTGCAAAATTTGCATGGAATTTCGTATATGACTCCACATTTATTTCCTGTTGGTATCTTGTCTTTTGGGTGTACTAGTCTTTTTCTAACCGTTGTGTATGGTTTTCTAGGTGTGTTAATGTTATGTTTTTTCATCGTTGCTGTTATTTTTTCTGTTATGCCTTTGATGTATGGAAGGGTTATCACTGGTTTTGGTTCTTGTTTTTCTGGATTTTTTATTCTTTGTTTCGGTTGTTCTTGTCTTTCTGTTGTTGTTTGTTGTTTACCTTTGTTTATTGCCCATGTCGGGTATCCGCAGGTTTTTAATGCGTTTTGTATATGTTTGTCCTCTTGTTTTTGGTCTCGTTCTTCTGTTATGATGTTTACTCGATGGTATAAAGTTCTGATCACTGACATTTTATGTATGGTGGGGTGTTCTGATGTCAATAATAAGTATTGGTCTGTGTGTGTTGGTTTCCTGTATGTGTTTATGTTCAAGGTTCCGTCTTCTTGTCTGCTTATTTTCATGTCCATGAATGTTATGCTGCCTTCTATTTCTTCCTCATATGTAAATTTTATGTTGTTTGTGTCGTCTATATTGTTTAGATGTTCTGTTAGTGTCTCCGTTTGTCCTTTTGGTATGATTTCTAGTATGTCATCTACGTAGCATTTCCATAATTTAATTTGGCAGTTTGGGGGAGTAGTGGCTATGGCTTTTTGTTCTAGATCCTCCATGAAAAACTCGCAAAGGGTGGCTGACAACGGGTTACCCATGGCGAAGCCTTCCAGTTGTTTGTATATTGTTCCGTCGTATGTAAAGTATGTGGAGTTTGCTACCAGTGTTATCAGTTATGCTATGACGTCTGTTGTGAGGTTTGTTCTTTTGTGTAAGGATTTATCTTGTTTGATTCTATGTTTTACTATGTCGATGGTCTTTTGTGTTGGTGTTTTTGTAAACAGGGATGTGACGTCATGTGAAATTAGTATGTCGTTGTCTTCTATTGTAGTCTTTTTTAGTTCTTTTGCTAGTTCTGTGCTGTTCTTACAATGTTGATCTGTGTTACCTAATAGCGGGCTGATGATTCTACTGATTTCTTTTGCCATGTTATATGTCGGTGTACCTATGCTGTCTACTATTGGTCTGAGTGGGATGTTCTGTTTGTGTATTTTTGGTGTTCCATATATTCTTGGGATTATGTTTGCTGTTGGAATCCAGTGTTTGTACATTTTTTCTGTTATTTTTCCTTTTTCTTGTAGTGGTTTCAGTAGTTTTTTCATGTTTTTCTTAATGTCCTCTGTTGGATCTTTTTTTAGTATTTTATATGTATTTTTGTCTTCCAGCATCTGTTCCATCTGTTGTTTGTATTTTGTTTGTCCATTATTACTGTGGTTCTTCCTTTGTCTGCCGGTAGAATAATGATATGTTCATTTTTGGATAGTGCTGTCATGGCTATTCTTTCTTCTTTTTTAACGTTACTGTGTTGTATCTTGCTGTTCTTTAATATCCCAACTACATTATTTCTGAGTTCTGCTTTCTTTCCTTCATCTGTGATCTGTTGGCATGCTATTTCTGTTGCTACAATGAATTCATCGTATGGTATGTTTCTCGGTGTTATTGCAAAGTTTAAACCTCTTTTTAATATGTTTTCTTCTGCTTCTGTTAGTTTGTATTGTGAAAGGTTACATACCCATGCGTTTTGTGTGGCGTTATCTTGTTTTTCTTTTTTCCTTTTCTTGTTGATGAGTTTGGTTAACTTCTTTATATGTCTTTCCTTAACTTTCATAAACTCTTTTTCTTGCAAGGAGGGCGCGGGCAGCAGAGGGCGACACTGTCCTCTGCTGCCCGCAGATAAACGGAGAAGGAAGTGACGTCGCCAAGATGGCGATGTAGCTCTGAGGATGATCGCAGCTGCGATCGAAACGTCAGCGAAATAAGAAGGTAAAAAACAACTCCTGTTTGTGTAAAAAGAAAGAAAAAAAGTGATAGTATGGCTAAAATCTCATCTCTAAAATATTCATAAAAAGGCTTAAAAAATGAAGTAGGAACTGGATCTAAAAGACATGTGGTGGGCCTCACTGAGGAGCAAACTTTATCAAGAGTCCCAGCTTCCACCAGGACACAACTGTCCAGTGTTTCCTCTGGTAATGGTACACACTCAGACTTCACTAAAACCACTAAAGTCACTGTGAGAGGATAAAATGTTGCCTCTGATTGTGTGTACCTTCCCTCTGAAGTGGTCTGCAAACTCCTCTCAGAGAGAGTTTGAGGGTGTTTTCTGAAACTCATCAGGGGGATTGTTAAAAACTCTATTAATGATGGAAAACAGGATTTTGGGATTGTTTTTATTTTCTGAGATGACTTTGGAANCTGATAATCCCATGGAGAAACCAAGCTCTCAGATTACAAAAGAGGAACTGCAGGGTGGCAGAGAGAAAATGGAGGAAAAACAAAATCACAATAAACGGTCAGATATACACAGACACCCTAAAATCATACAACAACGCAGTAAGGAATTCACGGAACGCATACTTTTCCAAAGTCATCTCAGAAAATAAAAACAATCCCAAAATCCTGTTTTCCATCATTAATAGAGTTTTTAACAATCCCCCTGATGAGTTTCAGAAAACACCCTCAAACTCTCTCTGAGAGGAGTTTGCAGACCACTTCAGAGGGAAGGTACACACAATCAGAGGCAACATTTTATCCTCTCACAGTGACTTTAGTGGTTTTAGTGAAGTCTGAGTGTGTACCATTACCAGAGGAAACACTGGACAGTTGTGTCCTGGTGGAAGCTGGGACTCTTGATAAAGTTTGCTCCTCAGTGAGGCCCACCACATGTCTTTTAGATCCAGTTCCTACTTCATTTTTTAAGCCTTTTTATGAATATTTTAGAGATGAGATTTTAGCCATACTATCACTTTTTTTCTTTCTTTTTACACAAACAGGAGTTGTTTTTTACCTTCTTATTTCGCTGACGTTTCGATCGCAGCTGCGATCATCCTCAGAGCTACATCGCCATCTTGGCGACGTCACTTCCTTCTCCGTTTATCTGCCCTCAGAGGGCGACACCGTCCTCTGCTGCCTGCAGATAAATGGAGAAGGAAGTGACGTCGCCAAGATGGCGATGTAGCTCTGAGGATGATCGCAGCTGCGATCGAAACGTCAGCAAAATAAGAAGGTAAAAAAACAACTCCTGTTTGTGTAAAAAGAAAGAAAAAAAGTGATAGTATTTAGAAAAACACAGAATGAACGCTCAAAAGATGTTTAAGGGGTAAATGTCTGATTTGAGCTCTTCACAAAAATCCAGTCAAAAGCTGTTTCTAGGCAGGATGTTGGAATAAATCTGTCTCTAATTAGTTTGAATGCTTGTTAAAGCATTCAAAGTATTGTTTTCCTGTTTCTCTTTCTTCTTCTTTGTTTCTTCTCCCTATGTTGTGATTAAAAAGTTGCCAAACGTGCCTGTTTACCGAGTTCGACCAGATGGCATAAATGGAGCTGTTAAAACACTACACAGAGATCATCTTCTGCCTACAGGTTATCTGGTCCGGATGCCTGAGCTTCAAGAATCTTTTGAGAAGGTTAGGAAACCTCCCGTTACAAGAAGTTCCAGTAAATGTCAAGCTAAGAGAAGCCAGTGGTCTCCGGATTACCTCTCTGATGTCTCCTCCTCAGATTCTGAGTTTGAATATGAGCATGTTTGTCAGCCATCAAACATTGGTAAACATAAAACAAATGCCGGAACCACAGGTCAACTCACTGACAATTCCTCTGAGGTAGTCAGTGAAGACCATCAGATAGTGAGTCAGAGTTGATCCAAACAAATGAACGATTACAAGATGAGGAATTTATACAAGCAACACCCAATGAGGTGGAGAACAGTGTGTCAGAGGAAACTGATGTTGAGCAGATAGCTTCTAAAAGCTCAGATCTGCACACTGACTCACCTAAAACCAGAAAGTTAAAGCGGGAAAGGAAGCCAGTCTTACGTTTCACTTATGATGAAAGAGGAAATAGTACAGAGGAACCTGTGACCATAGTACACAATGGCATGGTGATTCAGTTAAACCTGAAATCACAAAATAAACTTGCAAAGAGTTATAAAAAGAAACAAACAACTAAGTTTCAGTACATGGAGTCAGATGAGGACATCTAGACCCTTTAGCAGGGGGAGGATGTAGCCCAGTTAAGCTGTGCTATGTAATAGAAGCTTAAGTATTTTAAAGTAAGAGAATATTAACATCTAAATTAAAAGCAATATGTACAAGATAAAAATGTGAATAAATATGAGAGGTTAAAAACATAAATTAGTTCATTAAACAGATTATTTGACATTTAAAATGAGAATAAAAAACAGTTATATTGAATAAAAACTGAGTTTAAAGCCGAATAAAAGAGTTGTCTGTTTTACGATGCTCCTTGAATGTTACATAGTTTGGTTAAAATGTACATGGATGCAACGTGGCATGTTACAACCTATCCTTTTGATTATGTTATGTGTCAATCTTGTTCTATTAGGCTTTGCACTGGTTAAGGGTTTATGTTCTGACCAATCGCGTGTGAGTGGGCTGGACTATTGGTGCGCTGCAGAAAAAAGTAGGTCAGTGAGAACCAGAGCCAGAGCGCACGCAGAGCCGATATTTGACGAGGAGAGCTTAACGATGTCCATTACAGAGGTTAATGCTGAGTTGCCGACTTGTAACGGACTTTAAGAAGCATATAGAAGTGGACCGGGAGTTCATCTTTGGACCCGCTGAAAGAGAAGAAATAGCCCCTTCATCCTGAGTGTGGGATTTTCTGTCGAGAGGATCTCTGGGGTTTGCCTTTGCCATCATCTGCCTACCCATCTTATTCAGCTGCATCACAACGGGATCTGCGTAGCTAACCTCTACCCTTTACCAAACTAACTCAAGGATTTGTGAGTACAAAAAAAAAACCTAACCAGTGCACGTGCTTATTTTGTTTACTGGCTTAACGAGCGAAGGGGCTATTTGTTTTTTGCCACCACGCACCCAAGCACCGATTCAGGCCTGCAACGATTTATTTTGGGGTTACCTTTTCCATACAACTGTAAATTACTCATCTTTTGTTAAATGTTAATCAATATGTTCATATAAATTCTATTCTGGAGTGGAGTGGACTATTGAGTTTCAGTAAATTCTTAGCAGTGTTAAAAGGGTTAAGAACATTAAGTATTTTCCTGCTAAGTGGAGGCACCGCCATAAAAGTGATTAAAAAATTAGATAAAATCAAAAAGGTATAAAACTTGTATCTCCTGTAAGCCATTTGTACGGTAAGCCATAATTAGAAGTTCCCAGGGCCCCGTCCAGAGTACTATACCCTAAACTAACTAAAGATTTTCTACCTAGCTACCTGGCACGGGTATTACACATACAAAAATTCAGACAGAACACCATCGAAGCCTTCTGCCGCTGACGCTTTTGGAATTTTTCAAATCGGTGCTATACTTTTCGAATGGTGATGAGAAGTTGGAGGCCTCTGATCTGACTTCTGAAGCACAGATCCAAAACCTTCCTCATTAAGGGGCCTGCCTGCTGCTTCTAACAGCAGCACACCAGTGGTGTGATAATGGAGCTTTCTGATTGGTTCAGATGTTTCCCGCTATTTTGACTGAGAGCTGATATACGGAAAAGCTATTTTAAGTACAATCCTACTGGAGACTTGTGGCTTCTCTATCAGTCTGTCTGCTTGTTTCAGCAAACCAGTATCATAACCAGCATCTGGTTTAAGACCAGAACCAGGATCAGAACCAACACCAGAACCAGGTCCAGACCAGAACCAGCATATGGATCAGAACCAGGGCTAGATTAGAACCAGGCCCAGAACACTGACCAAAACCAAAGCCAGATTCAATATTGTCTCTCTCCCTCTATCTCGCTCTCTACCCACCCCCACCACCCACCCCCCACTCTCCCTGATTGGCTGAGAGTTTTCACATTGTTTCTGGCTATACAGACATACACACCCACACATATTATACATCAAATCGATGAGCTTGGTCTCAGGAATCCAGTGACCACCCCCCCCCCAGCTCTCTGATTGGCTGAGAGAGCTCACGCACCTTTTTGGATAACAGAAATACGCACCCACACATATTATACATCAAATTAATAGGCTTGGTCTTAGGAACCCATTGCCCACCCCAACATTCCTGCTCTCTGAGAGATTTCAAGCTTCTTCTGGGTTAACAGAAATACACCCCCATACATGTTATACATCAAATTGATCGGCTTGGTCTCAGGAAACCAGCCGTCCACCATTCCTGCTCTCTGATTGGTCGAGAGAGTTCAAGCTTCTTCCAAGTTATCAGAAATACACACCCAGACATGTTATACACCAAATCGAAACCAGCCGTCCACCATCCCTGGTCTTTGACTGGCTGAGAAAGTTTTGAAACTTTAAAGTTTAATTTCTGCTCTTTCTAACAGTTTATTTTTTATCTCATTCTGCTAACTTTGACAATTGAACTCATTTTCAACTTCACTTCAGTTCTAAGGCATGTTCATCTATCAGTTTCAGCTGCTAAATTCACCACACTAATTGTGAAAATTTAACTATTAAACTATTCCTACTCAAATACCAGCTGTTTAAACATTTCAGCTGTCCAGTTTTTTTAAACTGTGTACTGAGATTTCAGTTTTCTGCTGTTTAGATTTTTTTTTCTCTTTTCTCCACTTACTTATTTGGCTTTATTACACTTGTTAGTGATTTTTTGCTCATAAATCTTTAAAACTTTTCAGCCCATTTTTAGCTCAGGCCAAACGTGTAACTGCAGCTTCAATAGTAAGCTCGTGCACGAGGCATGCATGCTGTACTCCTGAATGAAAACAACAGCTGAGTCAGTCCTGCTGCTGATAGCTCTTCTAAATTGTCTTTCAAATCTGCCTCCACACAATCAGCAATGTCCAATACAGAATATAATATATTAGAATAGAATAGAATAGAATAGCCTTTATTGATTTTGTACAGGGTACAGTGAAATTGGAGTGCCACTCCCTTTTGTGCAAAACGTAAAAGAATACAAAAAAATAATGCAGAAATGATATAAATATAAAATCAACAATAATATGTGCAAATATACACACAGAGTAGCAGCATTAGTTGAGTTCTGTGCAGGCCACTATTGTAAGCAGAATTTTAGCATATTGAGTGAAACTCAAATGGCACATATAATTGTTAGCCTATATAATAATTATAATTGTTATATAATTATAATTGTTATAATTGTCAACTTCATCCAGGCCAATGCAAGGAAGTTGGTCAACCTTTTCCTGTGATGCACACCTATTGCACAAGAAAAATAAATTTTATATAATCAGTGAATAGAAAGTGAGAGTGGGGATGTTACTATGGTATTAAAAAAAAACAATAATAAAACATACCTTATTGATATTGGAGATACATAATCTGAATCATACGGGTCTAAAGCTCCTTCCTTCTCTTTCCAGCTCTAATCTGGAAGTAAAAACAGCAGCAAAACATGATTATATATACTGACATATAGCCATTGCATTTCAATGAGAATAATTTGTTACTTACACACTGTTTTCTGTCACGCTCCTCACCTGAGCTCCACAGCGGGAGCAGTGAGGAGGGTTGTAGCGTGTGATTAGACCCAATCGCAGGAAGTGCTAGCGTTGGGTGACGTCTAACACGAATTTTACTATATCAGTGCCGACATGCACCTTGAAGGAAAACGAGGACGTGGCGGTGTTGCAGAAAGGAAAAAACGGGCTTACTGTTTGGATGCAGGTGAAAGGTGATCGTGGGAGCTCTGGATCGTCTGGCGTGAATCTGGAGCCATGACGACTGGATCGGATGAAAGCTGTAGCCGGCTGGCGTGGATCTGAGCCAAGAGGGCTAGGAAGCTAAGGCGTGAGGGGAGCGCCGGAAGCTCTGGGCGCACGGCGTGACCTATTGAGCCAATGCGCTGGAAAAGTAAAAGTTAATGGAGAACTGAAAAACGCTACTAAGCGAGGCGCCGTTAGATCCGAGACGAAACGGGAATGCCAAGGCCACGGACAGAGAAACAATGAACCAGCACTGGAGTTGTCGGGAAGCTTCCTGATATAGCGTGGGCGTGATGACGTGGAGAGGTGAGCGACGGTGTGGGGAATGCTGGGAAGTGGAGTCCTATGTATGGTGTGGTGTCAGAAGGATGGCTGGAAGGCAGGAATCATGACATTTTCCAAACTATTGGCTTGTTCCTCATCTAAAGAGTTCTTTCAGCTCCATCGATTTGACGCTACAAAAACAAACAGAATACATCAATTACAAAAACATAAATTATGAATCAAATGATAAAAACCCTGCATGTTTCTGCATTTACCAAGACTTCTCATAAATGATAACCAGGACTGCTGTATAATTTATTCTCCACATCCAGACACAATTATCCTATCTTCTGTCTCATGAACAGAAGCTGGGATGTTTATGCCCACAAAGTTTTTCTTTTTTGTTCCAACAACACACTCCTCTGGTTATGACTTTTTCTTTCTGCTCCTGATCTATTGTGCCTCTCCACCTCCATGTATCCACCTGTCTGTCGGCACATCTGACGCTGGTCAGATGCTGCGTGTTGTCAATCATTGCGGGAACATGCACGGTGTCCGATAACTCGTCTTTTTTTCTCTGTCTCCTCTTGCCTGGACTGACGGGAGCTGATGGTACTGTACGCGCGGCACGCTTCAAGGAAGTGATGCACCTTTTGCACATTTGGAGAGAACGCATCCTAATGCGCAAAATGTGGCCCCTCTTGTAGCGTGTGTTCTGCCTATCGGGAGGGGCGGGTCAGCGGTGCTGGGGGGACTGTGGATGCCTGGGGCCTCCTTTATCAAACGTTCGTAGAAACGTTCCTATATTCCCTCCTACGGATGAAATTTAGAATGTGTGTACGAACAGTCAATGTCCTGATTTATGAAACATGCGGTGGCCTCTCGTACGCACTTTCCTCCGCAATCGTCTGATGATAAATCCCACCTGTGCGCATTCAGGTGCGCGTGTCCGTGTATCGTCATTTACATACAGAAACGCCCTCAATTAACCATATTTGGTCACAGGTCGGGAGGGGATTCCCTGGGTTCTTCCCGGAAAAAAAGACAAACTTTATTGACAGCGAGATCGAAGCACTGGACACTTGACAACACGTGTGTGATCGGGGAGCAGAGGAGGTTCTGGAGGTTGTTTTATTTGTAAAATAGAATCTGGACTGGAATTGGATCAGTGCGCTGCGCTCACGGAAGAGCCGTTCCCTCCGGAGTGCACTCTGCCCTGATAAATCCTTCAATAATAATAAGAAACGATCTTTTATATAGCGCATCTCAAGAATAATCACGAGGCGTTTCACAATTAAAACATGATAAATAAATACATTCAAAATGATTTAAAACATCATAAAACTGGGACGAGTAAACATTGTGATTACAAAACAACACGAAATCAGCCATTCTACAGTCAGATTCCTGTCGGTCACGGGTGTTTTAGCACCAATAACGTGACACAGCTGTTTATCCACCAAAATATTTATTTATTGGGTAGAATAATTAGTGGATGAGGAACACACGTGGATCACTGAGACCTTCAGAATTGCTGTTCCCTCGTTCTGCCACTAGATGCTGTTCCTACGCATGGTCACAGCTGTACTTCTATTTAGGAATGTTTTCACGCACAAGTACAAATTGGTAAATACCACACAATGCGTAAAATCGTTCCCACGCACGAAATACGCACAGATCTGTACGTAAGTACGGTTGATAAATGAGGCCCCTGGTGTTTAGCCAAGCCAAGCCAACTTTATTTATAAAGCACTTTAAAAACAGGCAACACTGACCAAAGTGCTGAACATACAAGTAATAAACAGAATAAAAGAAAAGATAAAAAGATAAAAATAAAAGATTAAAAACACATTAAGCAACTTAAAACAGTATCATGTCAACACTCATACTGTGTCAAAGGCCAAGCTAAAGAGATGGGTATTTAACAGTGATTTAAACATTTCCAGTGAGGGGGCCTTCCTAATCTGCGTTGGCAACGAGTTCCACATTTTTGGAGCAGCAACAACGAAAGCCCTGTCCCCTCTGAGCTTACGTTTAGTTCTCGGAACATCCAGAACTGGTCAGATGACCTGAGTGACCAAGAAGATGAATGAATATGTATTAGCTCAGAGAGGTAGGGTAGGGCAAGACCGTTTAAAAACTTAAAATCATATAAAAGAAGTTTAAAATGGACTCTAAAATGGACAGGCAGCCAGTGTAGTGATGATAAAACAGGAGTAATGTGTTCTCTTACGTGTGCCAGTTAGGAGTAGAGGTGTTCCAAAAAGGGTACTTCACGATTCGATTCGATTATGGGAGCTTCGATGCTTCGATTCTTCGATTATAATGGTTGTAGGTTCAATTCGATTACTGGTGCCACGATTCTTCGATTATTGACATTTTTAATGCTTTTTTTCATATGAGATTGATTGTCTTCTTCTTTGTCTACATTTGTAAATAAATAACCTATCAATTAACTCAGTTCCTCTAAAACTACTCTCAGTAACTAAATACTTTTTTTTTTACATTTAACTATTTTTCAAAGACAAAGTCTTATTTTATGACTGTATGACTTGTGTAAATATTTGCACTTTGACCAACTTAACTTCGATCAGGGAACGCTTTAAACATTTAAATCCTGCTAGGGAAACATTTTTTCTCTCCTTCCTTTACTTTATTTAACAACAGAACATTATTGGAAAACAGTTCAATAACATGCAAAACAACATGCTATCACCTCATCTGTCTTACAGCTTTTGAGATATTGAATAACATTTCATTTCTACTGGTAACAATTTAATGGTGGCATGTCTATAATGTACGGGTTGGCAATAATCCAGTTTAAATTACGTTCACAGATAGAAGTGCTTGTGAATTACATATTACAACGGCTTGCCATAGTCCAGGAGTGGTGTGTTGCGCAATCTCGTAGCAACAACAACGTCATGAGTCCCGGTAGCTGCTGTGGCTCTGCTCCATAGCGCTGCAGACAGCTACGAATAAACAGGATGGTGGTGACTTTTCTTCCGCTTGTAGAGTTTAGTCATTCTTAGTTCCAAGATCATCGTGTTCTTTTGGAACCCTGGGCGTGAGTCTGCTATCCGCTAGCTTAGTTAGCATTAGCCAATCTGCCCGTAGCTGCGCGTTTGATCCCAAACTTTGGACCGTTTCTGCTGGTTCCTCTATTTTCCTCCACAGCACCATTACCACATTGTGCGCCAGTAAAAAGCATCTTCCTTACACAAAAACAAATAACTTACATTTGTTAAGGCTCCGGTTACGTGTATTTTTTAGTACCGGCTTTGCAACAAAGCTTCATGTTATTTATTTTTTTAAGCATCGACGTTCATCAATCGATTCTGAATCCTCACGTGAAGCTTTGCGATGCATCGCCACATCGATGAAATGCACCCACCCCTAGTTAGGAGCTGAGCAGCTGCATTTTGCACTAGCTGAAGTCTAGACAGTAAGGACTGGCTAATGCCAACAGAATTACAGTAGTCCAGTCTAGTTGTAATAAAGGCATGGATTACTGTTTCAAAGTCCTCTGTAGATAAGATGTTTTTTACCTTCGCTAACTGCCTCAGGTGAAAGAAGCTAGATTTGACCACAGCACTGATCTGCCTATCTAACTTAAAATCGCTGTCCATTTTAAAACCCAAATCAGTCACAGTTTGCTTTTTGTGCAGTGCCAGAGGGCCCAAGTCCACAAGAGGGGGCTCGCTGGAGGTAACCAGTACCAAAAATAATCATCTCTGTCTTGTTTTCATTCAAATTTAGAAAGTTCAAAGCCATCCAAGATTTGATTTTGTTCATGCAAACAGCTAGAGATTTGAGGCTGTAGCCATCCTTCCTTTTAAGGGGCAAATACAGCTGCGTGTCATCCGCGTAACAGTGGAAGGCAATTTTATGCTTCCTGAAGATGGACCCCAGAGGTAGGAGATACAGACTAAAAAGCAGAGGTCCAAGTATTGAGCCCTGAGGAACCCTGCATGACAGCAGAGCAGAGGAAGAGTGGAAACTGTCTAATCTGACACAGAAACTTCTCTGAGTCAGGTATGATCTGAACCACTCCAGGGAGGTGCCGCGAATCCCAACACAGTGCTCCAAACGTGACACTAAAATATTGTGGTTTACTGTATCAAAAGCAGCAGTTTACTTGGAGACGGACATATATTTTTGCAGAAATCTCGGAGATTTCCACTAATAAATGAGCGGTAATAGTACCGGTACTCATTGTACCCTGGTGTCCCAGTGTGCTCAGAGGTTTCGGTTCTGCGTACCGGCCCTGACTAATATTAATATCCTGACCAGTACTGACTCTGATGGAGGCACGCTAAACAAGCAGCCTAAAAATGTTCCAACTATGATATATGTAAGCCCCCGGTTTGCTTTGAAAGCACCCACAACCCTTACCCCACACGAATTTAGTAATAATGTCTTACCTGTCCAGCAACAATGATGCCAACTTTTGTCTCAGCATTTTCCACTTCTCAAATGCCGGCTGGACTGATGTTTATCCTCGTTCTTTGCCTTCGGACTCGAGTTTTGCCCTTTTTGTCACGCTGAAATACACTCTTGGTTTCTTTGTCTTGTTTGGGGTCTGGGCTGGAGTTTCGCTGGTGCTTGAAGCAGCTCTCTTATTGTTCTTGGCTGAATCCATGCTACCAAAACCACCTCTCACTCTGCCGCTAAGCTACAGTCAGAGACTGTAGAATTTGTTTGTTTACTAGCGACAGCTAGTAAACAAACGCTGTGGGCGCATGAGCGCGCATGACGTCATCACGCATTACGCTGCCTCTGGAAGACACTGGGGAAGCCTGCTTGTTCGACCCGAACATGATTTTTTGTGAGTTTACAGGTCTACAGAGACAATCACAGTAAAAATGCCAGGGCATTACAGGAGAATGTATGAGGAAGAAATAAAAAACTTTCTATACATGTATTGGCTGTTAAACTTCCACATAGTCTCTTTAAGCCCGGATCACATTGTGCAATTTTCAGCCGTCGTAGCCAAATCCCTCGTCTTGAGCAGAATCGTGTCAAAAAACGGTGAACGTGAGGGTGATTTGCATATCTGTGGTCGTCCAGTGTGACCGGCTCTGCGACAACTTTTTGAGCCATTTCACGACCAAAAACAGCCTCGACAGTCTTCAAGCACTGCTTGAAAAACTACGACTCCCGTTTGCAGTTGACCAATGAAAATACACCTTTGGGATGCCGCAGCAGCAAGACTCCGCCTCTCTGAGTTTCCATTTCTGTCACGGTTGGTGTTGTGTGTGTGTGTGTGTGTGTGGTTGCTACCTCCACTGGAGGGCATGTGGAGGCGCTACCTGTTCACTTCTCCTTGTTGGGCAGCCCTGCTGATGAATCTCACCTGTAGCTCATCACCTCATTAGGCAGGAGGATAAAAGGAGTCTGGCCCAGCCATTCCCTGCCAGAGCGTTTGCCACAAGTGGTAACCTCCAGCCCTCAGCCTGGTTCTCCAGAAAGATTATTTGTTGCCTTGTTCGGTGCTCATTAGTGTTTGTTTCCAGGTTCCTCGCCCGTCATTCCAAGGTTGGGGATTACAAGACTCAGCCTCTCAGCACATTAGGATCTCCTGTCCACAGCTGGTGCCAAGCATTCTCCTCCTCCTGCTTCTACACAACTCTCCGCTCCACTGGATTCAAGTTTGTTCATTAGTGATGGTGATGTGAAGCCTTTTGAACCAACAAAGCTTTTCAATCCAATTGTATTAAAAAAAGGTTCAAGCCTCAATTCTTCAGAACTCTGCGAGGACATCTGCTGGTCAATGTTTTTATTGCATTGTATTGTTTCCAGCCAATTCCACTCTGTTGAAAATGAATGGTGGATTTAACTTTATGGACAAATAAATCATTATAAAGCTGTTGTTTTGCATTTTAACATTACATTAAATATAATAAAATCACTGTTCTTGGTGTGAATATTTGAGTTCCCACATCTCAGAATGCCCTCTCTTTGCAACAGGATACATTTTTTGCAACTCAGTGTTTTATCAGGGAATACTGGATGAATCCCAAACCGTCAGTCTCAGGTCTCACTGTCACTCTTCACCACAAACAGCGCCTCTCTGTTTGGGATGCTTTAAAGGAAAATTTCACTTTTCCACTTGAAAAAATGTCTATAATGGCTTCCTAATGATCGTTCACTGGCTGAGAAGCCGATATTTAACATTGAAGCCTTCTGCCTTCTTCAACCAGCTCACATGTACCCACGAGCACGCGCACTCCAAAACGAGATTAGCCTATATGTCGTCACAAAGGCCGAATATTAGGGATGAGCGAGTACACCACTATCTGTATCTGTATCTGTAGCTGTTCAACCATCTAAATTATCTGTATCTGTACTCGGAGTGGGCGGGGCCTAAACCGAAAACGGCCGTGGTTCAACCAGAAGTGGGTGTGGCTTAATTATTTTAAATCTGAAATTGATATGGATTGATCACAAGTTGCTATATGTATTGTTTATTTGTAAACTATTTACAGATCAGCCTCAGAAATGAGATTCAGTGTTTTTGATCACAATAGTAAAGGAACTATTACAGAACAAATTTTTCAATAAACTCAGAACATGAATACTAACGTGCATGAATGAATATAACTGAACTCATGCAGTAGGAAATATCAAATACTAGAATAAGACACAACTTTTTAATTTTTTTTTTTTTTTAATTTTCTGATCAAACAATTTTTTCTAAAGTTCTTGGCATTTTTTCCACACACAAAGTTAAACAAAACAATGTTGATTAAGGTGTGTGTGCGTGTGTCTGTGGGAGAGAGGGAGAGAGGTTTTTCTACTGACCAAATTGTCCTGTGCCGTATTTCAAGAGAGAGAGAGACCAACGCGATACGAGCCGTTTTCAGCTCTCTTGTCAAATGCAACGCTATGAAACGTAACTTTAAATATTACATAAACTGAAAAGAGGCGAGCCTCAGTCACTGTCGTGTGTGAGCAGAGCAACACAGCTGCCTCCCGGTGCGGCAGAGATGGTTTTGTGTTTCGGGAGGGGCGGGCGCTCTGTGTGACTGGCCAATCACAGAGCGTAAAGACAGCCAGTTACCCAATGAGGATTCTCCTTCCACCCGAACACAGATAATCATGAATTTTACTCGTTTAATATTCGTACTTGTCAAAAATGCATTATCCGTACCGAGCCGGATACTCGTTTCAGACGAGTATCCGGCTCATCACTACCGAATATAAACACATATGAACCAGCAGCGAACAAACCAGCACAACAAAGCGCATTTCATAACGTGAAATGCATAAATGATGTCTTACCGTTGACGACTCATGTTATAATCCGTGTTATGGGAAACAAAACTCCGATCGGTTTGTGTATTCCATCTTCACAACAGCATAAGAGCCTATGCCTGGCTGTTAGCTTGCTTTGTCCCAACTCAACAACAAGCAAGGAAGCCATTACGCATGAGACGAGGCTCGGGCTCGTACTGTTGGATCCCGTAGGTCACTGCCAGGTTGGGTTTAGTTATAACCTTTGTTATTTTGGAGCAAGATGCTGAAGCTGCTTCCTGCTTCCTTCGACCAATCAACGCGCCCCTCAGTCCCGCGGGTCGGGTTGGGTCAGGTTAATAAATTATTAATTCAGTGCGGTGCGGTTTGGGGCGGGTTCATCAAATATATATATTATATAGATATGCACACTGAAGATAAAGACATTAATCAATGCTTAATTTTGTAAAACATAATATTTAAGACAGTCTTTTAAACACGGTCATGTTTTAAAACGTTATAACGTCAGATAACCTTTGACCCTATGACGTAGGCACGTAGAACGCGGCAGCAAAGTGCGCTCCAAGCAGGTGGCAGGCAGCCACATCAACAAAATGATAGAGGAAGATATTTTGGATAAAGTTCGTTTGGGAGTTTACATTCTTAAAAGAAAGGAGGGTCAAACTAATCGCGTGTTTGGGAAAGATTCAGCGAGGTAAGAAGCTCAATATTATAATGTGTTTTTAATGAGGCGGGGCGGGCGGGTTGTAAAACTAGACAAAGTGATGCGGGGCGGTTTGGTGCGGGTCAGACTTTTTGAAATCTGCGGTACCCGCGGGTTGAAAAGACCCTAACCCGCGCATCACTACTGCATAGTGCTGGTACCAAGTTTGTTTTTATCTTTTATTTGTGGGTTTTTTTAGTGATCTAAGATTACAATACTAGATTACTGCCTATGTGCATATAGATGTATCCTTGTTTGTTTTTTTTATCTTCTTCAAATTACCTTTTGAGTGATGGTGCTGCTGTGACAAGTGAATGTCCCCACTGAGGGATCAATAAAGTCTATTCTATTCTATATAGGACAGGGTGTGTAAATACGTGTGTGTGTGTGTGTGTGTGTGTGTGTGAGAGAGAGAGAAAAATGTCAACATCCCCCACACATTTGAGAAGCTTGCTACGCCCCTGGCTTCATGTCCTCATCATAAAAAGGTATACACCCACATCCTCCTGGTGCCCATGATGCGGTGCACATGCAGAATTCAGTCTCTCTCTCTCTCTCTCTCTCTCTCAGCACAATATTTTTGTTTTATTAGGCCTATAGAAATATTTTGTTACTTAGTAACGGATGTGATTGAAAATGTAGCAAACTACAATTCTTTTAAAAAAAACTACAAGTAAAAGTACAGATTTAAAAAACTTCATACAAAAGCTACTCAAGTGCAGTAATGCGAGAAAATGTAATTCGTTACTTTCCACCTCTGCATTTATTTATTTTTTCATCCTTTTTTCGTACACTGTTGCTTTTACAGTTCCAGTATGTGTTTATTAATAATAATAATAATAATAATAATAATAATAATAAATTTTATTTGAAGCGCCTTTCAGGGAACTCAAGGTCACTGTACAACAAAAAACAACAAAAGGTTAAAAAAGCAAGCTAAAGCAAAAACACTCAAAAGGACACAATTAATACAGAACAAAGTCAATAAAAACAAAATAGAACTGTCTCATAAACTGTATGCAGTCTGGAAGAGGTGAGTTTTTAGTTTAGATTTGAAAATGGGAAGGGAGTCAGAGTTCCGGATAGCTTGTGGCAAAGAATTCCAGAGGCGGGGAGCAGAGCAACTGAAGGATCTGAGGCCCATGGAGGTAAGACGAAAAGATGGAACGGTAAGGTGGACAGAGGATGAGGATCTTAGGGAGCGGACTGGAGAAACAATGTGAATGAGATCAGATAGATATGGGGGAGAAAGATTGTGAATGGCTTTGAAAGTGAGAAGTAGAACTTTGAACTCGATTCGTTGTTTAACTGGGAGCCAATGAAGTTGCTGAAGGACCGGACTGATGTGATGAGATAGGGGAGTGTTGGTGATGACCCATGCGGCAGAGTTCTGAAGTAACTGAAGCTTGTGGAGAGTTTTTTGAGGTAGGCCAACAAGGAGTGAGTTACAGTAATCGATTCGGGAAATGACTAAACTATGGATGAGAATAGAAGCAGAATGGGGAGAGAGAGAGGGTCGAAGGCGATTAATATTACGAAGATGAAAATAGGCTGACCGAGTGATGTTATTGATATGAGATTTAAATGAGAGGGTGCTGTCCAGGATGACACCCAGACTCTTAATATTTGTGATTCTCCAAGTGAAATGATTCCTTTTATATTCATCGTATAATAATCATGTTCTGGTGTAAATAAATACTGGTTGTATATACATTTTTTCGGTTTGTGATTTTAATGTTGCCCTATTTTTTCTCCACTATATTGTTTTTTTAAAGTAGTTCAAAATTGTGAAAACACAGATAGTATTTCATGATTGTTGAAAACATATAAACTTGATTTTCCCATCCCTAACTGGCAACACAAAAGAGAGTGATTGCAGTAACCAAATTTGACCACAGGATGTCACTATTACTCAACTCTTACACACTGTACCTTAAACTAGATGAAAATCACAGGTCACATCACAAGCACATTAAAAAATAAAAGAAGACTATAAAGGATAATAATGGGAGGAAAAAATGATAGTTTTTAATGTTTTTATGGTAGGATTTATATATGATGTGAATAATGAAGAAAACCGTGAATCGAACTGAAACATTATTAATCTTTTATAGAAACAAATCATTTGCCTAACTGTTAATAAAAACATGTTTTGTGTCGTTTGGAATCCTACCCCTGAGGCTCTTTTTTTCTGTCTCTCTGTATCTGCTGGTCGTGCTGCCGTTCCATGCATAATTGACTTTTGAGTTGAAATGTGACCCCCACTTCCCTTTTTCTAAGTTTTCTCTTGTTGCACCCCCAACCCCCATCTTACCACCTTGTGCCACCCTTGTCTTGTTTGGTGATAAGGTTGAAATGTGGAATCACACTGTCCCTACCCCCACTCCCCGTGAACAGTCTCTGGTTTCACATTGTTCTGTCATCCTATACCCCCCACACTCATCAATAAGCAAGTATTTCTCTTCCAACATTAGACAAGGTGATGTTTAGGCCTGACCAATGCCATGTTCATGTACATATTAATGTGGTTGACATTTCAGACTCCTTATTTTTTGTCAATTTCATGTCTTCTTAATTCATGTAGTAATTAAACATGATTAGGGCAAATTCAGTTTCTCAGATTATCAAAATATAAGAAAATTCTATCAAATCATTTGACAAAAATTAATTTTTGAAAACTACCTAAAAACTCCTCAGCTGAAAACAGTTTCCTCTTCCACATCAAGCGATTTTAAAAAACAGAGGACCTGATAAAACATCAAACGTGTTGTAAACATACATTTTGCTCTTAGCAGGTTGGAAAGTTTCAGGAATTCTGAAATTTATTCTCAGGAAAACAGTTCTTGTTGTTTAATCAGGATGAAACTGTGAAAAAGCCTCATAGAAAGAGCTGGAATTGGCAAAAAGGTACTTCAAATGACAGCAGAGTGACTAAATGAATGAATGAATAGGGTTCTCCCCACACATTCATAAATGACCTGTTTCTTGCTGATATTTTGGTTTAAAGGGGCCAGATCATGGAAAATCCACTTTTTGGAGTTTTTCCACCATGTGATGTTATTTCCTCATGAAAAATACCCCAAACCCGTTTTTGGCTGCATTCATGCATTTTCCTGTCTCAGCTGCAAATTTTTGGAAACCCTGCAGGAGCCTCGATAGAAACTAAGTGCATCATCAGGCCTTTCTCCTCCCCATGAAGCTAGTCTCGGATTTGAAACCCACCTCCTCTGGAAGTAGGCCACTAACACCCACTTTCTCCTAGCTGTGAGTATAGAGCGGTTGGTTTCATACTGCAGTTGAGAATGTTTTACTCAACAACCTTCATGTCACAGATGACTGCTTTAAGCCTGCCGCACACGAGAGCCAACAGCTGAGCAAACGGTAATTTGCAGCTGTTTGCTCAGCAGATTCCTCGCAGTGTGCGCCTAATTTTCACTGAGTTTTCTGCCTCACAAGACGCTGAGGTGAAAATCAAACTGGTCTTCCAAGTGGCCAATCATAGTGCGTTCTCCTCTCACATGATTCCAAGATGGCAGCCTCCTGTCTGCATGTCAGAAAAATAAATGAAACTGAGACAGAGCTGGATATAGAGGAAATGTTTCTTCTTGTTTTGTTGCTGAGGCGTCGCCGCCACCGTCATAAACTCCTTGCCTGGCCCTTCTTTGCAGCTGTGACCGTACCCATACTTTTCTAAATTTCAAACAACGGTGGCAGCGACGCCTCATCAACAAAACAAGCAGAAGCATTTACTCAAAGTCTGACTTAGTTTTAGAAGTTCCTTCCTCAGCCCATTCACCGTGTTCCGCAAAGAGACAGCCGCATCTGACCAAGTGGACGACGACATCTGCGACACACTCTGACCTGCTCAATGTCCGAACATAGCGCCACTGTGATGTTCACCAACTCCATGTTCACTGCTCGTAGTTCTCCTTTAAAGGCATTGGCCAGACTCAGCATGAAAATTGTAAAATATCAGTGTAACTACACTTTAGCATCTATAAAAAAATAAACTGGGTTCAGTTTTTCATTTTGTTCAGCAGTTTTGATCTCTGTGAGGCGTCATTTGGAATCGTAGGATGGCCAAGGAAGATCCCGCCTTTCTAGCCTCTGATTGGCTAGAAGGGCTCTCCTATGATTGTCTATTTATTAAGCTGTACTGGTATCATCCTGGTACACAATAACACCAATGCAATATTCAGTATGTGTTCTATACTTGTGCAATACCGGATTTAGATTGTTGTCTGTGTCTCTTACAGTATGCTGCATAGTGTTGGTACCAAATTTGTTTTCATCTTTTATTTGTAGTTTTTTTAGTGATCTAAGATTACAATACTAGATTACTGCCTATGTGTAAATACTAGGGTTGTAACGATGCTTCGAAAATCGATTTAAAATCGGTGCAAACTAGTTTAAATATCCATCGTTGTAGAAAGAAAAGAAAATCGATTCACTGCCAGAGATGTCCGAAAGACTAAAGCGGAAATAATAATCCGCCGGACGGAACTAATGTTTGGTTCCGTGTTTCAGGCCATGCATGGTTTTATGACGGACATGTTTCCGGTTTAGCGCCGTGTGTGTTGTGCGTCACGGATATAAAACTAAGTAAAACAAGACAAATATTCAGGTTATATTCGTGCTTACTAAGGTGTTTACATGTTTAGTTACCCATCAGCTGCATTTGTTGTTATTCTTTAGCGTGCTAAAATAGTATTTAACGATCGTCATTTGCCGCTAATGCTAAAGCTAGCCCATGAGTGCCGTGACGCACATGCTAAGCTGCTAACATACCTTCAGTAAACCACATCTACAAACTTGTAACTTGTTCCTGTTAAATAAGCCTGCTGTTCAAGCCAGTTGGTATATCCTTTTATTAGTGTAGTGCTACTATGAGACATAAATGCAGATGGCATTCAAAATAAATAAAACCTTTTTTGAGCATAAAAAGACTTGTGATCATTTCCATATCATCTATAATTACCGCTATTACTTTGTTCAATGGTAAGTTTGTTAGTAAGACAATAGAAAGTTACAATTTGAAACAAGGACTAAAGGGCAATTGTAAAAAAGAATTCATTTTGTTGTGAAAAATTGTAAAAAATCGGAATCATGAACTTAAAATCGGCAATCGAATCGAATCGTGAATTGAGTGAATCGTTACATCCCTAGTAAATACATGTACCCTTGTTTTTTTTATCTTCTTCTAATTACCCTTTGAGTGATGGTGCTGCTGTGACAAGTGAATTTCCCCACTGTGGGATCAATAAAGTCTATTCTATTCTATTCATTTAGCAGCAAACCGTCTTCCCTCACTAAGTGCAGACTGCTCCTGCCACCAACAGAACAGCTGTTTTGGGGAGTTTTGTAAAGAAAATGCAAACTTAGCGATATAATAACCATTCTGTCCTGTTTTGAAAAAGTGTTTTTCCGTTCCTTTTATTAAAAAAAACTGAAATACGTAAAACGTGAACTTATATCTTGTTGCATTTATCACACTGTTGGATTTACTTTATATCTGTTGGCTCTCAAGCATTGAGGTAAGTGGAGTACATAGGCTATGTGTGCCTTACCTGGTATGAACTATAATAAAACTGCCCTATTTTGCCCAGCTGTGTGCAGCAGGTCTGTTTCTCTTCTAGAATAATGAAAACTGGTAAAAATAGGTCTAAATCATAATCAGCTTTGAATTAAATTTGATTAAATGATACACATTTAAACAGATGATGAGATGTGTCCTAACTTGCAGACAACCTTGACCTATGAAAGTGAATACATAACATAGCCTATAGTAATAACCACATGCTTGAGAGCCAAGAGATATAAAGTCAATCCAACAGTGTGATTAATGCAACAAGATTTATTACAAGTTCACATTTGACGTTTTTCAGGTTCTTTTATAAAATAAACTGAAGCTGGTTTGTTGCAAAACAGGACAGAATGGTTCTTCAAAAAAAACTCCTCAATATCTGGCTGCAGACATAAAAACCCTGCAGCGAGGGAAGACGGTTTGCTGTTACATGAAATAGCCAATCGTAGGAGAGCCCTTCCAGCCAATCAGAGGTGAGAAAGGTGGGACATTCCTTGGCCATCCTATGATTCCAAATCACGCCTCCGGGAGGGGGAGGACTCAACTCTGCCTGGGTGTCTAATGTCTTGTGTAGTCTGGATGTTGATCAAATGCGACGGTGGGAGTAGATATTCTGCTGGGGTGGGGCTGAGTTGGTGACCTCGGGCTCTGTGGGGCTCTCTGATGCTGCTACCGTGGGCCCTGGCCAGATGGGCTGGGGTCTCCTTGCCCCAGGTGGTGTCTGGGAACGGGAGTGCTTATTGAGGGAGCTGGATCCATGGGAGGGCTTAAGCCCCGCCAGTCTTTCCTCCCCATCCTCAGACATTTCCCTTCTCCTGCACCATCACATCACCACACACACATACACATAGGGCCTTGGGTAAGTGCTAGTTATGTGGGTGCGGGTATGATTCCCATCTCCGCAGTCCCGTGGCAGCCTTGCGCCCCAATTTTAATTTGCATATTAAACACTTCCATCAACGACATTTCATGCAGATTCAGACTTAGGGCCTTGGAGGGGGAACACACTCAACGGCACCTGTAGAGGGGGATCACTCAGCCTCTCCTTGGGTGCTGGTGCCCACTTCCAATTTTAAGCTGCACCTAGACACCGACGGTTCTGGGGGGGAATTGGGGTTGTGTGCTGACACCAGATGGTGTAGGCCGGATGATGTCTGCGCTGCCCCATCCCCCCCAACCGCAAAATGCACTCTAACAACATGCATCAATACCACATTAGAGCAGGCGGAGGGAGACTAGTGGTCTTCCCACACTACTGTTCTCGGTTCTTTGTCCGGGGCTGGAGACTAGGAGTGGGAGCTGGCTGTCTGGTCGGGGTCTGGGGTGGTGGGTCACTTTGCTCTGCGCTGGGCGGGGTTGCCTGCTCATCATCACCCCAGTTAGAACAGGACCATCTCTGAGTCCGGTAGTGGTTGTGCCCTGTGTGCAGCTGTATCAGACCAGAGTATGTAGGGTGTGTATGGGGAGTGTGAGTGGGTGTATTATGTGCATTCTTGTGTGTCTAGGTCGAATGTGTTTTTGAGTGAGTAAGAGGGTGGGAGTGTGTGACTGTGTGTGACTGCCTATGTGTCAGGTAGAGGTTTGGACTCCTCCCCTCTCCTGGGACATCTTGTGATGCTATAACATCTTGACCTACCCTCCCCCTACCTCAATTCCTGCTGGTGGGTGATACCTCGGTCTGCCTGTGTATTTGCAGCTCTCGTATGTTCTGCAGTTCAAGAGAGGTGAGTTTGGCCACATTGTTCTGCCTTCTCTTCAGAACCACAGACACAACCAATGAGATCAAGTCTGATGGTCGTGGCATCCAGCATGACAGCTACACATCTGTCTTTCTGGCATCTTCTCTCCAACGTCATCCTGTTCAGGCCAGGCTCATCATCCACCAATCACAGCCTCTTGTGAAAGAATAGAAACATATTTATTTAACATATTTGCATCAGTAATTCCCAAAAGTTGAATTGAACAGTGAGACCACCTTTGTATTGTGGATGTGGGAGGGGCACATGTAGAGTCTCTCTGATGTATCTGTGAGCGTTAGGACCATGGAGATGATGCGTGAGGAGAACCTCCCGTAGTTCTTTGTGTTCTCATGGTCCTGCTTTGGCATGAAGTTCATCTGAAGATCTGAAAGTTTAAGAGCAAAATTAATAACTCCTCTTCGTATAATAAGAAAAGAATCTGAAAAAAGTGTTATGGCCCACATTTTTATAGCAGCAGCGTGTGTGCGTGCGTGTGTGTGTGCTTGCATGTGTGTGCGTGCGTGTGTGTGCTTGCATATGCGTGTGTGTGCTTGCATGTGCGTGTGTGTGCTTGCATATGCGTGTGTGTGCTTGCATGTGCGTGTGTAAGCGTGCGTGTGTGGTTGCATGTGCGTGTGTGTGCGTGCATGTGTGTGGTTGCATGTGCGTGTGTGTAGGTTTATTGTGAATGTGTTTATTATGAATGGCAGCATACAAATGAGATGTAAACATGTCCAGGGCTTTTATGATATGCTGTTTAAATAGAAATGCTCACATTATCAGGCTAAGGTTAAAGTCTTGGAGTCTCTGGACATCTTGGGAGGTCACAGACAGGCTTCAGCTCTTCTGGAGGCAGATGTAGTCTTGCACTTTTCTGGCTAAAATGGAGAAGCATAATATTTGAAAATAATTTACTGTTTATAGTACACACCTGTGGTTCTCAGTAGAGATCTGGGGTGCACCCAGATATGATCCTCATTAAGTTTCTTAAAATAAATTAAGTTTTCATACATGACATAAAGACATGTTATGCAGGGATACGTATTACACTCTGCCCTGTGATTGATAAAAGGCTATGTATGTGTATGAATGCTGGTGGTCTCATGATACACTTACTCTTTGAAGGAGAACCAGAAAGCTGAAGATATAACCTCCTTCTCTGTACAAAGGATGTCAATCTAATTTCCTTCATTCTTACTATTTTATTCAGATTTTACAATAAACTTAGTCTTCCTTAAGTTTTTTTTATAAACTTTCCTTAACATAAAAATTGCATTTCTGTTTATAATGCTCCTGAAAAGTTCTGCATAGCAGTCCTCTTTTAGCATGCTAGCATGGCAGCTTGTTAGCTAAAGTTCTCCAGTCAGAGGGGAGGGTCTGAGACATGAGATATACCTAATACCAGTAATATTTGTTTTATTTTTTAGCAGCAGCATTGTTGTGTGAGCTGTAATCTAAATCAGTGTTTTGGAATAAATGATTAATAAAGTCTCTGTTAGCCTTCATTGTCAGGAGACCACCGGCAGTAAACACGAAGCTAACGTTAGCTGGCTAAGATGTGCTGGTGGACAGTACAGTAGTATTATATTTACAAAATACAAACAATAAAAATGCTCAAACTTACTTGTGAAATGTAATTCCCTGAGCCCTGTTCTCAACAGTCCTGGGGAACCGGTCCAAGATGAGGTCGAGCAGCCTGCCAGCAGCCGGCAGCCAGGTTGTTTTCTTTGTGCTTATGTATGCAACACCCCCTGGTGGACTGGATGCATAGTGCGGTCACTGCGAGGCCGGCAGTGACGTCACTCTCCTGCGCCTCTTAGGCATACTTGCTACATTGGCCCAATCCCAATACTCGCACATGCACCCTTGAATTGTGCATTCCCAGCCAGGGGTGCAAGTGTGTAGGGTGTCCCAATTCCCAAGTGCAGAAGTTGACCACACCAATTTTGCACCCTTAATCGCACTTCACCCAAGTCCGCAGCGATGCGGACGTCGGGCAAGGGTATTACCCACAATCCATTGCTGTGTGGGAATTTTGAGAAGAAGGCGGAGCAATGACTCAAGTGCCTTTTCTGAAAACCAAGGGACCACATTTAATTTTACTTCCTGAAACATCCAAGAAGTGATAAAAAGTTGCAGTTCTCCCCTCATCCACTGGGGGTGGTCTCAGAAGTGAGCAAATCCTCATCGACTCCCATGTTAAAAATGCCAATTTCACAGCAGAAATACAACGTCTTACAACCTGGTACAACGAACCATTTTAGGTTTAATAGGTCCAGTTATCAGCCATGACAACTCTGAGGGGGGTGAATTGTTTTGTACCACATCTGTTTAGATGTAATTAAAGCTTGAAATTGAGAATAATTAGGGGCGCGTCTTTTGGATATGTGGAAGTCTTTTGGATTGTCGGAAGAGCCGTGGAGCTAACTAGCCTTTTTGCTCTGGGGAAAAACCGGAAGGACACAGAGCCCTTCATTAGCTGTGTTCGGCCAGTTCTTGTGCCGTCTGGGTAGTCATGTTGGAATGTTAATTTTGATATTGTTGGGCCGAAATGGCTTGTTGTGGCATTGATTGCACTAACAGAGGGTCCAAGAACTCGCCGCTTCATTTTTATCGGTAAGTAAAGTTATATTTTTATATTTTTGACTACTGACGCTCTGAAGCTAGTTTAGCTTAGCAAAGTAGCTAGTTAGCCATTGTTTAAACGTTGGTATAAACATATACTTAGAATCAGATCAGAAGGGTTTTATTGCCAGATGTGTGAGAAATCACAACATTAGGAAATTGCTGCGGTACTTGGTGCAAAAAGAAAGATAATAAATAAGAGACAAGCAAATATAGGAAATAATAATATACTCATGATAAAATAATTAATATAAAAAGGGTGGCAATAATTAGAGAAGCAGCTACTATAGACACAGTGCAGGTACTAATCAGAGTGGATCAGCTTCAGGTACAAACACAACACCGGGTCATGTGACTGGGACCAAGCGACTGGAGTGGGCAGCCCTAGGATTGACATTCATGAGTCCAACAGCAGAGGGGAAGAAACTGTTCTTGTGGCGAGAGGTTCTGATCCGAATGGATCTGAACCTCCTGCCAGATGGGAGCGGGTCAAAGAGACAGTGTCCAGGGTGAGTCGGGTCAGCTGTGAGCCGACCTGCACGCCTCAATGTCCTGGAGGTGTACAGGTCCTGTATGGAGGGGAGTTTACAGCCAATGACCTTCTCAACAGAGCGTGCAACACGCTGCAGCCTCTTCTTGTCCCTGGTGGTGGCTCCAGCGTACCACACGGTGATTGAGGAGGTGAGGATGGACTCGATGACTGCGGTGTAGAACTGCCTCATCCACTGTGCTGGCAGGTTGAATTTCTTCAGCTGCCTCAGGAAGTACATCCTCTGCTGGGCCTTTTTTATGATGGAGGTGATGGTGGGCTCCCACTTGAGGTCTTGGGTGATGGTGGAGCCCAGGAAGCGACATGAGTCCACCATCGTGATGGGAGTGTCAGACAGGGTTAAGGGTGGGAGTGGGGCTATGTGCTTCCTAAAGTCAACAACAACCTCAGCTGTCTTCTGGGTGTTTAGCACCAGGTTGTTGTGGCTGCACCAGGACACCAGCCGTTCCACCTCCATTCTGTAGGCAGACTCATCCCCATCAGAGATGAGTCCAATCACGGTGGTATTGTCTGCAAATTTGATTAGTTTGACAGACTCGTGGTTGGAGGTGCAGCTGTTGGTGTACGGGAGAAGAGCAGAGGGGAGAGAACACAACCCTGAGGGGAACCGGTGCTGGTTCCGAGAAATTCTATCCCAGCCTGACTTGTTATTTCCTGTCTGTCAGGAAGTCAGTGATCCACCTGCAGGTTGGGTCAGGCACGTTCATCTGGGACAGTTTGTCTAGAAGGAGGTCAGGCAGGATTGTGTTGAAGGCAGAGCTGAAGTCCACAAACAGGATCCTGGCGTAGGTACCCGGGGAGTCCAGATGCTGCAGGATGAAGTGTAGAGCCATGTTGATGGCATCATCTGCAGACCTGTGGGCTCTGTAGGCAAACTGCAGGGGGTCCAGGAGGGGGGCTGTGAGGGTCTTGAGGTGGGGGAGAACCAGGTGCTCAAATGACTTCATGATCTCAGATGTCAGAGCCACAGGTCTGTAGTCATTGAGTCCAGTGATCTTTGGCTTCTTGGGGACAGGGACTATGGTGGAGATCTTGAAGCAGGCAGGCACATGACATGCCTCCAGTGACGAGTTGAAAATGCCCATAAACACAGAGTGGCAGAAGACACACCATCAGGGCCCGGGGCTTTTCCACCATTTAATGTCTTGAATTGCCTCTTTACATCTGCCTCACGAATGTGTAGGGTTGTGGTGGAGGTGTGTGATGTGAAGACCTCCTGGGTGGGGGGTGAGGAGGAGGGTGCTGAGGGTAAATTCCACAGTGATGGTGGTGGCTCTGGAGTGGGGGGTGGGTGGCCAATGTCTCTATTGTTGGGACTGGATGAGGTGAGACCTGCCTGATGGCTCATCAAACCGACAATAGAAATTGTTTAGTTTGTTTGCCAGGAGCAGATCATCAGTGGAGGCGGGGCTTCTGGGTTTGTAGTTTGTGATGCTTCTGAAACTTTTCCACACAAAGGCCGGGTCATTCTCAGAGATTTGCTGCTGCATTTTGTCATGATGCTGGTGTTTAGCTTTGACCAGTTCTTTACTGAACCTGTATTTAGCGTCTCTGTAGGAGTCCTTGTCCCCACTTTTAAAGGCTTCTCTCTTCTCTAACCACAGCTGTTTGAGTTTTGGGGTAAACCAGGCTTTGTCGTTGTTGTAACTCACCCTGGTCCGTGATGGGTTGATGCTGTCCTGGCAGAAGTGGATGTAGGAGGTGACGGTATCTGTGTACTCATCCAAACTGTCAGAGGCAGCTTTCATTACCTCCCAGTCTGTGGTCTCTAAGCATGTGCGAAGCTCATTTACAGCATCATTGTTCCACTGTTTTATTGACTTCACAACAGGTTTGGAGAGTTTTAGCCTTTGTTTATACACTGGGATCAGATGAATGGTCACGTGGTCAGAAAGTCAGAGCGCAGCGCGCGCCACTGCACGATAGGCTCCAGTTATTGTGCTGTAACAGTGGTCCAGGGTTTTCTCCTCTCTGGTTGGGCATTTAATATACTGTTTATACTCTGACATTAAAAAATTTATTAGGGTTTAAAGGTGGAATGTGGAACATGGAGACCAAAGCGACATCTAGTGGTTGTAGTTGCAACAACAGAACTAGGTTTCCAGACGTCGGGATGCCAGGTTTGCTGCCAATGCGTGACGTGACCAACCAGCACCATGTCTAGTGACGAATCGTACAGGGTAAGAACTCATTTCTAATAATATGTTTATTTTACTACATGATTTAACTTGTATTAGTCATAGTCTTTCAATTATCCATTAGATGCATGTAATTTCTGACAGTGTTACTTTGGGTTGCTAGCGTTAGCTTGCTAGCATTCATTCTTTTACTTAGCTATCTGACGCTACATGTTCCTAGTTATGCATGTCTTCAACTGGAAGTCTTTATATTCTTTTTTTAATGACTCAACTCAAATTGGATTTATTGTGTCTGTAGCCTGATGATGGTGACCGAAGCAGCAGCAACAGTGGCAATGAGGCGGAAGGCAGGTGGAGAGCTGAGGAGTCTGAGGTTTGCACAAAGTTAGCTGTTAGGCTGTGTTCTAAAAATAATGAATAAAGATAAACCAATTGTTTGTCTTTCTTTATTGTGAAATTGTTTTAGGGTTGACCCTCAACTACATCACTGACCATTTTTATAAGTTTAGCGTGCTACTATATAGTAATAATTGTTTCTTGGGTTTATAAAGCACTTTTCACACAATGAGCACAGCATGAAATGTACATTTATATAAAATGTATATATTATTCTCATCTTTTTGAAAGCAACCCACTATGGACACCAGTATGGGTGAGCCAGAGGCCAGGTGACATGCAGCAAGAGGAAGAGGAGAGAGAGGCCGAGGTAGAAGAGGCAGGAGCGGAAGAGCTGCAGGACGAGGAGGAGGCAGAGTTTCAGGGCGAGGTGGAAGGGGTCAAGCTGCAAACACAGGTGACATTAGTAGACCAGCAGGAAGAAGAGGCACAGCTAGATCAGGAAGTAAGTGTGTGAAAGTTTTTATTCACTGTGTAAATTATGCTTTTATTATTGTTTTGAACTGAGCATAATTTTAATAATATTGAATCCATTCAGGATGGAGGATGCAGCATAACGCAGAGGCGCAAAGAGTGTCTGCTATGTTGGAAGAGAGAAGGCTTGAGACAGAGGTTAGTATAAAGCCATCAGTAAAAAAAAGGTTTGTATAAAATGTATATTTTTAAGTTTATACATGTGTTTATAAAAACATTATTATACCACCATCATATTCTTAAAGTTGTCAAATAGTGTACAGGAATAGCTACAACTTGACCAAGTTATGAAGTTTAATAGAAGTTATTTCTTATCTACATGTTCCATTTTGAAACTGAAATAAACTCATGGTTTTGGAATAACTGTTTCCTATGCAATGTGCTCCATCAGAGACTTCTTCAGACACTCACCCTTGAGGAATACAGGGATCTAGGAAGGGAGCTTTTCGCCAGGGAGCCTGGACTTGTATTTGATGCCCTCAGAATCAACCAAGCCTGGAATAGTGCCCCTCCACCTGCTGGTCTGCTTGGGATACCACCATGGTGTACATGTGGAAACTGCAGAGACATGCCCACTCTGCTGGAGAGGAAATGTTGTGGCCAGGAACCAAACCACTGTGTCCGCCAACTGCCACACTTTTCCTTATTTTGTTTAGTTGAAGGCAACCTGAGAATTCACAGGCGATACCGGGAGGACCTGATGGTGGTGAGGCCAGCGAGAAAGCCAGGGGATGACAACCGGGAGTACCGCTATGCTGCCTGCCTACAGACATTTCATCTTTTGGCAGCATGATGCTCTCGGGCGTGGAAACCGGTTGGTTATCCCCAGTTGCTGTGTGTGGGCGATCAGGGACCGATATCCAGATCCCTACGGACAGTATACATGTTTTGTCCCTGGTCGCTAAAAAATATGTAAATTATTCTATTTAAATAACTTTTATGTAAATAATAAGTTCTAAATAATAAGTGTTGTGTAAATAATAAGTTCTATGTAAATAATAATAAATACAGAGCTTTTATGTCAATTCATTTTCTGTTTTTTGTGTTATTATAATAGGAAATGACTAAATGTCAATAATTTCTTTACCCAGCCCCAATGTAGAAACTTTTTATCATGGCGTCAGGCTTAGGAACATTTACACAGATCACATTCTTAACAGATGACTAAGCAATTAAGAAATGTAAATAAACAGTTCAGCCAATGTTCCCAAAAACAAATATTATATTTTTATTTGTTCACATCACGAGGTCCCAGTCTCTCTATTAACCCAAAAGCCATGCAAGGTGATGTGGGTCTGGTTGGAGGTCAAGGTCCCTGCTGTGAGGCTGGGGCTGCAGCTGAAGAATAAAGGGGTAGGGAGGAGGAGGAGAGAAAATATTTATGTTCAAATAGCAGTATAGGTAACAAATATAAGAATATTTCTAAATCTAGGTGTAAAACCTTTTTGACAACACCTCGCTTGACTTGTACGCGAAGGAGTTCTACTCGTGGTGGCGATACAGGAGGGAGAAGGCCGAGTCTCCTTGGGTCGGCTGGCCGTAGAGTCCTGCCCAGCCCAGCATTTGCAGCCAATCTCTTAGGGAGAGGCCTGAAGAGGTGGAATGTGGTCATATTTTTTTGGACCTTCTCCTGGCTTTTTTTTGTAAAGCCTCATTGCCCTGTAATGTTTATAAAGACAAATAAAATTAACCTTATATGAGTCAATGAAATATCTATCAGTAAGTACATGACTTAATTCAATTCAATTCAGTTTATTTATATAGCGCCAGATCACGACAAGAGTCGTCTCAAGGCACTTCACAAAGTAAACATTCCAATACAGTTCAGTTCATAAGCCAATCAGTAAAAAAGTTTCCTATATAAGGGACCCAGCAGATTGCATCAAGACACTGACTAGTGTCATTGTGTTGATACAATCCTCATACTAAGCAAGCATTTAGCGACAGTGGGAAGGAAAACTCCCTTTTAACAGGAAGAAACCTCCAGAGGATCCTGGCTCAGTATGAGCAGCCATCCGCTACGGCTCACTGGGGGTTGAGAAGACAGAGCAGGCACAGGCACACCCCGCACCCACACACACACACACACACACACACACACACACACACCACATATATCAAGTAGTGTTTCTATGGCTACACTGTGATTTCTTAGTAGAAGTTCTATTTAGTAAGAGTAAGAGAAACTTTATTGTCTTTATCTGAGTGAATCTATAATTAATTCAATAGGTGAACTAATAGTAGCACATTCTATGTTAAAGAAAGTAAGATGTAATATCAGGAAAGGGAGAATGTTAGGTGGTTGGCAGCAGTGTGCCAGCCGATGGCCCCCTCCATGAGGCCACCACAGCTCAGCAGAACGCCAGTGTAGCTTCTTCTGGGGAGAAAAACACTTAGAGAGAAAATAAAGTTAACAGCTGGAATAACAGGAAATAATGCAGTTAGAGAGTGGTGGTAGAAGAGAGTAGCAGAGTGTGGAAAGTGGTCAGTATGTCCTCCAGCAGTCTAAGCCTATAGCAGCATAACTACAGAGATAACTCAGGATAACCTAGCCTTTTAGATGGAGGCATGTGGGAGGCAGGGCCAGGGAGAAGTCTTTAACGACAGTAGTCCCCTCTGTACACTCCACCTCCCTCTGCTCCCCACTCGTCTAAACCTGGGCTAACATCAGAATTTAACCATAAGCCCTATCAAATAGAAAAGTTTTGAGCCTAGTCTTAAAAGTAGACAAGGTGTCTGCCTCACGCACTAATGCTGGGAGCTGGTTCCACAGTAGAGGAGCCTGATAGCTAAAAGATCTGCCTCCCATCCTACTTTTAGATATTCTAGGAACCACCAGTAAACCTGCAGTCTGAGAGCGAAGTGCTCTGTTAGGAACATATGGAACAATCAGATCACTGATGTATGATGGAGCTTGATTATTAAGAGCTTTATATGTGAGAAGGAGGATCTTAAAATCTATTCTGAATTTAACAGGCAGCCAATGTAGGGAAGCTAAAACAGGAGAGATGTGGTCTCTCTTTTTAATTCTCATCAGAACTCTAGCTGCAGCATTTTGGACCAGCTGAAGACTTTTGACTACATTCTGTGGACCTCCTGATAGTAATGAATTGCAGTAATCCAACCTTGAGGTAATGAATGCATGAACCAGTTTTTCAGCATCACTCCTGGAAAGGATGCTTCTAATCTTAGCAATATTCCGAAGGTGGAAAAAGGAAATCCTACAAACCTGTTTAACGTGGGATTTGAATGACATGTCCTGGTCAAAGATTACACCGAGGTTCTTTACTTTGTTCTCGGAGGCTAATTTAATACCGTTTAGATTAGGTGATTGACTTATGATGCAAGATTAACCTAGTGCACGGTTTAGTGCCATCTACTGTTTGCCTTAAAGGGCGGCCTAGGTGCTGGTTGTAGTCCAGAGCCGCGAGGAGTGTCCTGGCCTCATACACAGGTGGGGAGAAGGAGAACCGCTTGCCAGCATACATCAGGATGTGATTTTGAAAAGCCTCCAGATCTGCAGTTGATCTGTGCAACAAAAAGTGTGTATATAGAATAAGATTAGAAGAAATACTGACATTTTGTATTACAACACACAACACTTCCAACATTACCTGAAGGTGAGGTATTTATGAACGTTCCTCAATCACCGCTTGTTCAAAATCACATCCTTCAGAGCCTCATGAGCCACCGACCCGATTTCCAGCCACTCCTTGGTGGAGCTGTTCTCGAGCACCTCGTGTTGGCAACGTCTCATCACCCATTCATGCTCATTTGCCACATGGTGGATGAGACCAAGCCACAATTCCTGATGACAATCATTTACAATTATGAAGTGAGAAGACATTTATTTCACAGCATGAGATTTGAGTCACATTTAAGAAGAAATGTTTTTTCCTAAAACTATTTTGTCATTGTGTCCTGTAAGTGTTTACCATGAATTCGTCAAACGTTGTTGCTTTTTTGCATGCCCACCAAAAATGATTATGTCACGTAACCGATTCAGCAATGCCGACTGTCCGGGGATATGTGCTGCCTGATGAGTAGAAGTACACAAATCCAGAAACTACTTATTAGTTCATTCAGAGTTTAATTTTTCACCAGTAGCGTCCTGTGATAATCCTTTTGGCGAGATTTTTGGACCCATGCCACATATCAAAACTGTGCAATACTCCTTGGAAATGTCCTTTGTCTGGGTTGAAGAACAAATATTATTTAGCACCACAGACATACTTACATTGCCACTTGTACAAACTGACAACAGTGCTTGTTTACCCATGAGAGATGAGATCTGTGCATGGGCGTCTGTGCACACCTTCAGCTCTGATAGAAGCTGCGTCATGGACTCGACAAACGCCTTCTTCTCCATAACAACAGAGTTCCTCTGTGTTTGCCGCTTGTCAACAGTGACAACAGAAATGATGTTCCTGGACTCATTTTCCATAACTGTATATGTACAGTACTGTGCACAGTAGCCAGGACTGTCCATCCGCCCATCAGCTGAAGAGAAACTTGAATATTTTAGAATAAAGCACATGACATAATATCTCAAGGACATTCAGTTGAATTGAATTTACTTCAGATGCCTTTGCCAGAGATGAAATATAATATAAAAATGACAATGTAAAGGGAAAATGTGTTAGAAATAAGACACAAATATGAATAAGCATTGTCTCACCTACAACCACTACATCTGTCTTTCAGACGGTTGATGACGTCTGCCCTTTGCTCTGCCCAGCATTCCTTGATGCTGTCCACACAGTAGGTGTCCTGGATGGCATAAAACGACCCAGCATTAACCATCCCCATGTTCATAAACTTGAACAAGAGGGCAATTTTGCTGTAGTTGTTCCCAGACAGCAGAATGTTGCAGGCCAACATGAAGTCCCCAGCTTGCATGCCAAAGTTGACGGTTGGCTGAGAGTTCCATCTCCATATCAAGTGGCCGTTGGCACAGTTCTGGATTATACAAAAAAAAAAATAGCAATAAAAAAAATGTTAGTGAAAATCACTTTATGCCCTTTGTTAGTTCTGATACAAATACTAGTTTTTAAAATGTAATGGCAGTTGAAGTATTCCAGTTTCAATTACTAACCCAGTCCATAATGCAAGCTGTTCCACGTGAGGTGATAGAGATGTCATACGGAGGTAAGGACTGGCACTGCATCCCAGTTAGTTCACACTTGTATGGACATTTTTGGACAGGTAAGCTCAGGAATGAAGCCAGCTGTTGCAGCAAGTCTTCATAAATGATGAAGGCACGCCTCCCAATGAGATCTTCCTCACATTGCACAGTTAGTGGTGTTGGGAACGTAGGTGTTGTTTCGCCTGGCAGAAATTGGAGTAATTCACAAATGTAATATTCAGAAGTCTTTAAAAAGTTTTGAATTCCAAGTGTCAAGTCCTCATATTTGCAATTTCATACCCTCACCTCTGTTTTCTGGAACACTGGTTGGTCTGCGTCATCAGGGATGTCGTGAACTGTATCTTCTGAATTTATGATGGGTAGATTTTGGATGCACACGGGTGACTTTAATGCTGCACCCGTCCTAGAAATGCATGAATGACAGATAAAATAAATACATATAAATCAATAAAAATCAAAATTACTTTTGTTGAAGGTGCTGTAACATTCAGGGTTGTTGAAATTGATATATTTTGTTTTCAATTATTGCATTTTAGCTTTCTAAAAAGTCTGTATATAAACCAAGTTTGTGCTTCAATTGTCCACTGATACTATTTCCTGATACTAGCTTTTACTCACTGTTTTCAATGTATCTATTGTAAGTAGGAATGAACTGATTGTGTTTTTCATCACATGTCACATAAAGCTGTAACCGATTACCTACCGAATGCAAAAACCCGGTACAAAGTCCTCATCTGAACTGTCAGAAGGAGCAGAATCCACCTCATCAAATTGTCCTTCTGACCAGTCAATACCTTAAGAGAAAAGCATATATCATTGAAATGATGATCACAATAAGAAATACAAATAACCATATCAAGCTTAGTCAAAGTCACTTACATACTGTTCCTCAAATCATTGACCTCCTCAATGTCCACATCCACACCCAGGACAGACTGTGTATTTTCCTGCACATTGATTTCATGCTGGCTGAACAAAAAATAAAAGCACAGGTAATTGATCTACAAAAGCATTGCTCAACACAATATCCACCAAAAATTAAAAATACAAAAGGATAAATATACACAACAAACTATAGGTTAGGACTGGACAATATGGACCAAAACTCATATCTTGATATGAGTTATAACTCACATTGGCAGCCACTGAAAAGGATCACAAAAACACAACAAACGAGCAAGCTAGCAAATAACCAAAGTGGAATGAAAGACATGAAAAACAAGCGTCTGCATCAAGTAAAAACCACGTAGCCAAATGCCACATTTAGAGCAAAACATTCAGCCAGAGATTTCCTTATAGAGCATACGTGTTCTAAAAAATGTGATGACCGCATATTTCCAAGTGTCGGCTCACTTGACTGAAGTTTAGAGACGGCGCAAGCTAGCGAATAGCTAGCAAATAGCTAGCGAATAGCTAGCTAGGAAATAGCTAGCAAATAGAATAAATACCGATGCTATCAGAAAAAACGAACGAACGTCCCCAAATAATTAAAAACAGTAAAGCCAAATGCCAGATTTAGAGCTGAACATTAAGCCTGATATTTTCTGAACTAGACGAGTGAGATTACATGTGATGACCATTTAGAGCCAGAGTAAACAATCAGAAAGTGCTAACGTTAGCAGGCAATGCTAACGCTATCAGCAAAGTAATGTTGTTTGTTTGAAATTATATCTCTATTTTACTGCTAATGCAAAGACAAATACAACAAAATGATCTTTACCTGTCCTCTAGGCATCTAATTTCGGAGGCTGAGAGGGTGTCATCTCCACTCCCCTCTGGCTGAAGTGTTGTAAGTGAGCCAGCTATACTGGACAGAGCAGGAGGATTTAGCCGCCTCCGTTTAGTGGGTGTGGAGGTTGATGGTCCATGGTCATGTCCATGTTCATGATCAGATTTCTCATATCTAGAGTCAACATCATATAATAAACAGAAGTATTGCAAAGCAGTTTCACGGAGAGGTAATATTACACGTTAACTAGCGAGTTAGCTTACGATCCATGAGAAAATTCGCCATATCCGCGTGTGTTTGGATGCCGTGAAAATTCTTTATTTGGGTCCATCGGGTGTATGCTTCTCCTAAACTCACTCTGGTTTTCGATCTTTGCTGGTCGCTCCTCTTCTGAGATGAAGTACGAGGTCTTCTGGGCTGAGAAGCAGTTGGTTGACTTGTCGCGTCCGTGTCCGCCATTTTCCCTCGTGCCGCCTCGCTGTGCAGAGACCGTACTTGGCAACCCTGAACTGTGCCCTCTATTGGCTGCTAAATGTACACATAAACCTAGCTAGATGTAAACATAAACACTGGGTTGTGCCCAGAGCTTAATTTGAGCCGGATCTTGCCGGAACAGGATCCGGGAACTCTCTTATTTTGAAGGGACGCGTTCCGGTAATTGTCTGCTAGGGTCCGTTAACTCACGCTGCTACCTCGTGATTACAGTGGGTAAATGAGGACGCTGTGTTGGGCAGGGACTTACGGGTGAGTGGTTTATTTGTCCAATCTCATACCTAAACTTTTCGCTTTTCAGCAAAATCGCCGTTTTTAAGCCAAATAAGCCGTTCTGGTTTCAGCAGTCGACAAGGGAAATGGGGGATTCATCTTGGTCACAAACGATCTTTGTTTTAGCGTGTCGTCATTTGACCAATCACAGTCGCGGAAACAGACGCTTCGGCAGCGCCACAGCCGGACCGCACAGCGTGCTCACGAGCAGCGGCTTTGAGCTTAAAGTTTGTCAAATCAAACAAAATCACCACTAAATAACACGGTTTTCTGTCGAGGACTGTAGCAGATTTACCTCCTTTCAGCCTTTATAGATTTTCCCCCGAGGCTTGTCGTGTTTTTTTTCAAGTCAAGTTCGGAGTTGAACATAACCACCGCCAGTATTTAACTCCGTTAAAACCAGTAGCTGTATAAATGAAAGGTTAAAACCTAATATTAACAACATAAATACTTTTTTCTGGTGAGAAATGGCCGCCAGCATGCTGCAGCCTCACTCATGTAAAAGTCATCCTAATATATTGATCTGGGCAGCGGAAGATTTAAGGAAGCTGGAGTACAAACACGTGATGAGATCATTTCATAATGTTGTAACATTTCTGCAGCACTAAAGCAGAGTTGTAACATTTTGACCTTAGCAGTGGTTTATTAAAGTATTCAAGCAAACAGCTGAGATAAAGCTGCAGCTCCCTGCAGCTCCAGCTCTTCCTAAACGTTTAATCAGAACCAACTCATCAGAGCAGCATGAACACAACAATAACCTTCTAAGAACTCTGGAATATTTTCAGATGTTTTCATGTTTGGTGTTCTGTGAGTTAGTCTCACAGTAATTCTTAATTATATGATGATCCCTAATCATTTCCTAATCATTTTTGTCAGGCATATTTTTTCTTTTGTTCTGAGCAGAGGGACTGTCTAAACCTCATGGTAGAAAATGGTTTGCATTTTGTAAAAAAAATCACTTTGATGATTTTTTGTAAGTATTCCAACAAATTATTGTAGCAATAAAAGGTATGTAAATGTCAGAGGTCCCTACAAACCCACAGATGCAACTCTGCAGCATGTGAGGACCTTGTGAGAAATTTGTGTAAACTTTGGGAATGTGGGCACAATTATAAGTTATTCGTCAAAAACTCCATTAATAATGAGCGCACCCCCCCGCGCGCGATCCGGCATCAGTTTTGTCCTTAGTGAACTCTGGTCTGACATCACTACTTTTGTTCCGGTAACGTTTGATTTACAAATTAAGCACTGGTCGTGCCCGACCTAATAAATATTTTATCGATTTTCTATTAAAATATAGCTTTTTAATGAAACACTGTACTTTCATTGTGCACACCTCAAAATGCCCTGTGGATTTCTAATTTCTTATAAATATAGCTTTTTATCAAAATCTTCTTACATTCTTCCATATTCAACCTTTAATACGGTATTTGTTGTAACGCTGTTTGTTGGTTAGTTAAAAACTAGAGAGCGATTATTTCGTCTTTAATAAACACGGCTGCTCTGAGAGGGTCAGCTCCTTTCTGTCACGCCGGTGTGTGAACAGCAGATTCCTCCTAATACAGAGACCAGCTGCTGGACCGGCGGTGTCGTCTGGCGTTGCTATGGAGCAGACCTACTTTATGCTAGTCGCGTGAGAGCTCTGCTTTGGGTCTGGGATCCAGCGGGTCCTTCTGTGATAATAATTAGTTATGAAATCAAGACTTGAGTAGAGCAAGGTACCGAAGAAAAGGGTAAGAAATATCTTTTTCGGTGCTAAAAAATCTGTTATGAGCCGCAAAGCCCCGGGTCACATCAGATGTCCGCTGCATCATTCACAAACTTTGTTTACAAAACACCTCAGAGTTTGTGAACTAATAAAATACCGGAAAAAAATCTAAGTTTTGGCTGCATCTGGGCAAAGTAAACAGCAGCAGAGCTAACTGTAACACGTGTTCAGGTTTGTCACTAAACATGTAAATACCAGTAATCTCGTCGTTCATGGCATCTATTAGTGAGCAGACCCGAGTCCACTTGGCAAACGTGTTATTAATCAACAGCCACACCTGCTAGTAATAACTATTTTACATAGCAACAATATAATTAATCCTAGTCCAGATCATATTCTTACTAGTCCCAATTGAAACTAAATATATCAACAGCTATAATTTTACTAGCAGAAATACGTAGTGCCTAAAACCTATGTGTTCATCAAGTATAATTATTATTTATTCTATTATATATTTTTTGTGTGAAGTTTTCCTCTAGGTGATCCAGAGAGACTCGACCTTTGGCTAAGGACACAAAGCTGGACTCAACTTCCAGCTCCCGCTTGTGCAGTGAGAGTCATCACTTCACCACGGACTCCAGGTACACACACCTTATTTCATACTGTGGTTAACGTTGATGAACTTGAAGCATTAGCCATAATACACTAACACATGTTACATTGCAGCATTTTCAGCATAAGAACCTTTCTGACTTCAAAAAGTTAGTTTTTACTCCCTTGAGATGCCTGTGACTAGGGTGTGATGTGAGAACTATTCCTATCATGTTATTCTTTTACAGATTATAGTTACCATGAGGTAAAGCAAAACTTAAATGTGTAACATTATATAACTCTTTTGGGATGAATGAAAGATCTCATTTTTAAACTAAAATATTCCAGCTTTAAAGGTAAATTGAGCAAAAATAGAAACATTCTATTGACGTCTAAATAAATCAAACAGGAACTGAAATATAATTTAATGTCTCTGCATGTTCTGAATGTGTCAATTAATTTGAACCAAAACAAAACTAGAAAGACATAGTGAAAATATAAGGTTCCTCCATTTTTATCTGTCCCTTTCAGAGCAGTTCTTTTATGATATTTTATATTTTCTCAGCAGGCGTCATACCAGTTATATTGACTTTCCTGTTTAATTGAAAGAAATCACAATTTATCTTAAACGCTATATGTGTTTGTATATATTTTAGACTGCAAACAAATGTTCAGATGTTTTAAATGTGATTGTACAGGTTAGAGTTGTTGTCCAATCCCAGCAGGATGGGGATTCCCGCTGCTGAATCTCATCAGCTCGTCCAAAAGGAAGATTATAAAGATCTCTGGGGACCTCACGCCAACACCACTTCATTTATTCTAATGGTGAAAATCAGGCTGCACCTTGTTCTGTGTAGTTTTAAGCTGAACCTTAACCTGCTGACCTCTAACTTTGTTCCTGTCATTGACTAGAAAACTGGTTCCTGCTTCCAGAGAAACTCCTGTGCAGAGAAGCTCCATCAGACTTCTCTGTTTTCCACTCCCTGTTCTGCTGGAAATCTCCACTCTTCTCAACTGACTGCTTAGAGTAAGAACCTTTGATAACAATAATTTTTTATTGTTCAAGGCCTAGTATTAAGTTATTAATTATTCACTCCTAATACTCATGTCCAGCATCTTTTGTTCTTCTCTGTAATAAAATACTTTCAGTCTTGCTAAAGGAGCGCTGATCTTAGTCCAT
>SSNS01000694.1:180881-219623 GCA_006937985.1 Aphyosemion australe | reverse complement strand
GAGTCATCCCTATCAGACATTAGAACCACCTCAGCTGAGGAGGAGCAGCAGCTCTGGTCTACTGATGGAGCTCCAAACCTTATCTCTAAGGCTGAGCCTGCTCAGGAAAACCAAGGATTTGTTTTGGTCCAAACCCAAACCTCTGGACCACAGGTGACAGTTTAAACAGACCAATACCAAGTTCAACGCTGCAGACTGTTACCTAATCAGCTGAGGCACCTTTCACTCCATCTTATTACCAGTCAGGAAGCAGACACCACCATGTGTGAACTTACCTGTTGAATCATCACCCAAGCCTGGTGGAGGGACACCTTTACAGTCTTGGGGACTGCGTAGTCGAGTCAACCCCTGGTAGGGTCTTCCAATGGACACTGACCTCAGGGAGGGGTCAGGAGGGATGGAAGGACCTTGATGAAGGAGGCTTGGGTGGTAGTCTTCCTTCTTTGTTATTCCATCCATTTAATTTATTGCACCAGTACCACAGCATGGTGCTACCACCACTGCAGTCAACTGTCGTCCTCTAAACATGTTCCTTTTCATTGTGGTCAAAATTAGAAGATGGAAAATAAAATCTTCCTGCTGAAGACATTTGGCTTCCTGTTGGGCTTGAAGGTGTGTCTTCTGGAGTTGGACCTTTATCTTGGGTCAGCACCCTCTCAGTCTATGGAGATGTTAAACACTGATTAGGCTTGAGCCTTGGTTGTTCTTGAACATATGAACCAATGTCTATTTCATCTGAGGATGCTACAAAGACAAACCACCAGGTGTTGTCATACGTGATCCCATGAACATGTAGTTCATGGTGTGCAAAGGCCTTTTAACCTGCTTTGGAAACGTTTTAGATCAATGTATTGAGCTGTTCTTTTGTGAAAGAAGGAAAATATGTAAATATGCACGGGAAGAATGAAGTATTATCATTCCACTTTGATGAGGGAAAGTTTTAAAACAATAATAGACATTAGTCATGACATCCACGTTCTGTGATCAGAACACACTCATAGTGTTCTGATCACAGCTGTGTCAAGGATCTGTACATGCTGTGTATGTGTCTTCTTGGAGACCTCCTCCTCATGTATCTTGTCTACTTTTGTCTGATTATGAATGTAGTTACAGCTGAATTTTCTCAAACAGAGCAAAGAGGCGTGGATCAGGGTCTTGTGCAGGCCATTAGGGCGGTGTGCATGATAAAGGTTGTGCACATAAACATGAGGGGGAGCAGGATGCTGTGAACAGACATCATTAGAACCATTTCTCTTGAAGTTGTGTGATAAATGTGCTGCACAGGCTTAGCGGCTAGCTGTGGTAATTGCTGCTTGGCAAAATCACTGCTTGGAAAATAACACTGCCATTGTTGGTGCCTTTTGTGTTCGTGTGAGTGTGTGAGTGTGCACGTGCATTCGTTTCAGACATGCATCTTGTTTAGTTTTCCACGGAGGTTTCATCTGTGTAGAAAAAGCTCTTAACTGGTTCGACTCGGCAATGACCTAGAGACAGGAGGAGGGGGGGGAGGATGCAAGGGGGAGACAGACAGGGGGTGGAGGGGTAGGCAAATGACTTCATAAGAAAAGACTAACCAACACTTACTGGATTTGCGCACTTTTGAGGTGTTTGACACCTGATGTCATGATGTCATTACAATTCCTGTTATCCCCAATGAGCCCCCCACAGTGTACCAGTACAGCAGGTGGACCTGGTCACTGCTGCTGAAGACCCAAAGAGACAACTGCTGGAGGTGCTATAGCTCTCATGGTAGGTCTCAGAGTCAGCTGAGAGGACATTACATTAGTTCATTTACACAAGGCATTATGGGTAACGGGTCTGCACTGGTTCAGGTTGTCGTTCAACTTTTTGTATTTAAAAAGAAATTAATTCTTCAGATACTGTTTTTGATTTCTTTCTCCTATTCTTCTCAGAGTCCTAGATAATAACATCTACTACTACTAACTACTAATCTTAAAGAGCAAGTTCAATGAGAAAGCGTTTACTTTTAAAATATGATCGGTCACTTTGAGTTTAACATGCAGGCTGAACGTGAAAATGGTCTCCTAACCCTATTGCCTTTAGCGACCGATAGAAAAGAGATTGGATTAGAAGCCACTCAGGTCTACATCACACTGAAAATTAGCACTCATGGACTCACCCATTTTAGCTTCTGATGGGGAAGGCTGTTGTTGGTTTAGCATCCAGGAGAGAGCAGAGCACATGGCTGCTAGTAGAAGCTAACCGTTAGCATTAGCAAATCCAGAACATTGCAGAACTCCTTCAGGCTTGAGTTATTTGTGGAGATAAAACATCAACGTTGCAAAGCAGTGGTAGAGTCGTGTTGCTGTTAGCCAATCAGAGGAGAGATGTCAGCACTGTGTGTGTGTATGTTCTTCACAGCAGAGAGACAGAGAAAAACGGCTTCAGTCAGAGGCTCGTTAACTCCACAGTATCCAGAATGATAATGAATCGTGCATGTGGGAAGCCCCCGCTGGCTGATTCTATCTGCCAATCGGAGGCTCCCCCTAATGGTAGGTGTGAATTTGAGCCAGCCAATCAGTCGGCAGTGGGTGTGTTGGACCAGCTCAGCCCCAAGCAGACTGCCTTGGGAAGAGGGCTGAAAAAATGACCAGTTGCAACCGGAAAAAATCCAGGCTATGCAGATGTGGACAATTGCAGTAGTCTAAGCGTGAGGAAATGAAGTAATGGATAACAAGAGCGTGACAAAATGGGACTCAGCTTAGCAATGTTCCTGAGATGGAAGAAGGAAGGGCGAATGAGAGAACTGACATGAGAATCCATGGTGAGAGATGGGTCAAAGATTCATGACAGAGGGTTTGGTGTGAGAAGCAAGCTGACCAAGAGAGTCTCTGACTTTAGGAACCAGCTTGTCTGGGGCACAGATGAGGATCTCAGTCTTATCTTCATTCAGCTGTAGAAAGTTCCCAGCCATCCAGGTCTAGAGTCTAAGGGCCGGAATATATTTGCTGTTTAACCTCGTGTTGGCACAGGCTGCATCTTTGTTCATATACTTGCTGCTACATGGCATGTAGTACAGGAGTGTTCCACTAGGGGGCAACAAGAGCACTCAGACTGGATAGAGAGCCGAGACAACCAAAACAAACATGGCATCAATAAAAGAAATCAGTAACTGGTTAAGTTTGAGATTACGGCAGAAAAATAGACAGCAGTGGTGTGAAAGACCTCTAAACCAGAGACGGAGTCACCATGGTGAGTGTGTCTTGCTCGTTTTGTCAACTCCACTGGTTACTCGTATATTACAGCATTCGGGCACGTCGCGTTAATTTCGGGGGACTCGCACAAGCGACGCTTCAAATCAACGCAAGCTACGCATTGCAGCCATTTTAAACAGGCGTACGTGATATTAAACAGCAAGTATATTCCAGCCATAAGCAGCTGTGCAACAGCTGCAGCTTAGACATCTCATGGGGCTTAAAGGAGATGTACAGTTGGATGTCATCTGCATGAAGATGGTAGAAGATTCCTTTAAAAGAGCTCAGCATGTGCTGGAGAGGGATAAAGGAGGAACAGTAGAGATCCCAGCACAGAACCTTGAAGGACACCATGAGCAAGGGAGGTGAAGGAGGCCGGAAACTTGGAAACGGCCACAGAGAAGGAATGCTCAGACAGATAAGAGGAGAACCACTTCAGAGCAGTTCCTGATAGATCTACCCAGTCTCTCAGCCTATCCAGAAGCAGGTGATGGTCAACAGTGTCAAAGGCTGCAGTCAGGTCCAGCAGAACCAGTCCTTAAATCCATCATATTGATGTATTAATTGAATCTCAATGTGCATCCAAAGTCAGTGAAGCTGCTTGTGTATTTTAAAGGTGCTGATTTGCTGTAGTGACCACAGACCAGAGATGTTTAGCCTCAGCAGTAAATAGGACCTGAATTCTGTGAGCAGCAAGTAGTTTTATTTGATAGAAGAAAAACATTCAGAGTCAAAAGGTTTAATTATTTCTGCTGAATATTCAGGCTTAAAATTACCTTCATACCAAAAATATTGTTAATTATATTTCTGAAAGACCAAAGAAAGTAAATCCTTCATTATGAAAAAAGGATGCAAATAGCACTTTGTTTGTTTCTGTTGCATCTGATTGAAGCCTTGGAGTCTTTGATTCGAGGAATTCACTAATTAAAAATATATTTTTCAATACATGGTATAGCAGATCATCTTTGTACTTAGGCTATTCCTGGACAGTTTCTTTTATTTTCTATCATAAACATTAAATATAAACAACTGATTCTCTGTTGTACAGCACCTGGGGGGCGTCAGGGTTTGAACCGCTCACCTTCTCATCAGTTAACAACAGCTCTTCTATCTTGGGTAGAAAAGGGTTTCCATCCATCCATCCATCGCCCATATACCTGCATATTCACACAGGGTCACGGGGTAGAAAAGAGTTTATAACTCCAACCAACAGCTTCCCTCCAGGCACCACCAGCAGTCAAGGAGGGTGAAGTGTCTTGCCCAAGAACACAGCGACCACAACAGACTGAGCAGGGCGTGAACCTGCAACCCTCTGGTTACCAGACAGGATTTTAACTTCTCTGCCACCATCCAAAGACCACAAAAGCCAAAATGTTTCTGTCCAGGAGTCTTATATCCACTTAGACGCTAAAGTTCGGTTGAAAACAATATTTTTTCATCTGCCTTCTCTGGAAGTGTCTCTGCTTACGGAAACAATGTTGGGTGGAAAAATGTGGGACAGTTCTATTGAACAGGGTGTGGTTATCTCTATAGCTTGTACACTTTGTTCTACCACATCTTGTCCTTCCCTTCACCTCTATTAATGTGCTTGGACACACAGCTCTGTGAACAGCCAGCCTCTTTAGCAATGACCTTTTGTGTCTTGCCCTCCTTGTGCAAGGTGTCAAGTCAGCAGTCTTCTCCATGATTGTGTAGCCTACAGAACTAGACTGAGAGACCATTTAAAGGCTTTTGCAGGTGTTTTGAGTTAGTTAGCTGATTAGTGTGGCACCAGGTGTCTTCAATATAGAACCTTTTCACAATATTCTAATATTCTGAGATACTGAATTTGGGATCTTCATTAGTTGTCAATTATAATAATCAAAATAATAGAAATTAACCTTTGAAATAAATCAATCTGTGTAATAAATGAATAGAATATACAAGTTTATTTTTTGAATATAATTACTGAAATAAATCAACTTTGTCATGATATTCTAACTTTATGACCAGCACTTGTATGTCTTAAATGGGCATTATTTCCTTCATTATTTTTAGAAGTGACCATGTCTACCACTATGTGATAACATGTCTTTGTCCAGAGCAGAGTTATGGTTCAACCATCGTCTCCTGAGCTCCAACTGTTGGTTTATTTTGAACTTTTCAGAGCAGACATGATCCAGTTTAGCTCCACAGCTTTTATTCCTTTTATTCTATCTAAGGCACATGCTCTTTCAGTTCCACCTGAACGTTTCCTCCTGACAGCTTGAACTTCCTGTTTCTAATTGCTGAAACTTTTATCCTGAATGAGCGGGCTAGAGACGAGTTTCCAACAAGGCCTACTTCTAATCAGTATGTCTTCATACACTCTATATTTACTATGTAACACATGGGAATTTTATTATGTAAGTGACATGAAAGTGGGTTTATGTGAAGCACGCTGGAGAGCTTTTGTTGTTTTCTATTGTCCAACTCAAATAAAAGCTGAGCTTCTCTACAAAGTTTATAGATTTTCTGCTGTTTTTACTTCAGGCTGTGTGGATTCTTTTGTTCATTTGAAACGCCGCCGTCTTCATCAACCCCACAAACACCAATCAGCTCAGACCACAGAGCAGGTGAAATAAAACCATGAGGAGCACATTCTAAGGATCTACTATCATAACTGTTATGTGAGTGGCTGCTTGTTCTCACTGGCCGAAGCTCTAAGTTGGAGGAATCAGTGGTTAGGATGAAAGGAAAAAGGAAAGAAACAGAATAATTGATCAAAAAGGACTCTGAAGGAAATAGTTTGAGTTTTGGGTCGTTCAACTTCTACAGAACAAAAGTAGAAGAAGCAACATCTAAGCAAGTAATGACTCAGCGACACCTGGGATACTGAAAAACTGCTATTCAACCAATGCTTTTGGGTTTTTACTGCATTAGTCACCAAAACATCAATAATTAGTATTTAAAGGAACTTCTACCAAGTTAGACCAAACTGTTGAGTCATAACCTCCACAATCCAATCCTAGAGAGGTCCACAAAAGATCTACTCATGAACCTAATGAACCACGATCCCAGACCAGAGGGATTGAACTTGTTCTAATTCAGCAGAAGCTGAGATATGCTGATGGTGGACCATCTGACTCAAAGACTAAATAGCTGCCCAAAGTTCCTGCTCCTCCTCAGACAGCATCTCACCTCCCAGGTGACTCATTAAGCCCCAGCAGGTGAACAAGCTCTTTAATTAAGTCTGTAACATCTCCAGGAGTCCAGGGGGTGCATCCACAGCTTCAGCGTCTGATTTCCACACGTACCTCCTCAACCTCCTCTGTACCTAACATGTCTGCATGGTGTCAGATTCTACCGGCACAGCTGGAGGTGGAGGGAGAACCCAAGAGCAACATAAAGGCATGGGAGAGAAACAATTTGATGCTGATTCCACCCAGAGAGACAGGTAAAAGACAAAACTCCAGGAATGATGGATGATCTGAGGAAGACTGAATGGATGCAGCAACTAGTGACAATTCTAGGAGGTTAGGAGGCTTTAGGGAGCTGCCATGTTCTCCCACATCATCCTAGTCCCAACACCAATCTTACAGATTAGAACTTTTCTGTACCTATCTGCTTGTTTTCCATCTTTTGCAGTGATGGCATCAAATTAAATAGTACTAGAGCCAGAATCCTCTCAACAACTGAACATGGTGTGAGAATAGAACCAACTCTCACTAAGAGGCTGACTAGATGAGGAAGTCCCTGTGCTTACATTCTCCATCAAACCCACGTGGATTTCTGTCTTCCTTCTTCAAACAGAAGCTTCAAACTGGACCTTCACTAGCTATTCTGGTTACTACTGTTTATAACTGTCTGCTACTCGTTACTGCTGGTTACTACTGTTATCACTGTGCTACGATCCAGATAAACAGATGTGGTTTATTTTCTCAGTCTAAAGGTACGTTTCCATGGATCTGATGTGTGTAAACTGTCATCTCAGAGCCAGCCCACCCACAGCAGTCCTCCCCAGACCTGGTCCTAGGTGTCCACTACCTTGCATGGTTTAAACGTCTCTATGCTTCAGAACACCTGGTCCTAATAATCTACTTGTTTAGATGGTGTGTGTTGAAGCAGGGCAGTAGGCCCCAGGTAACCAAGGCAACTAAGGATCTATTGGTCTGTGGTGGTATTTGACTAGGGAACTCTGAAATCCAGCTCCTCCCGTCAGCCCTGAAGGTAGTCACGTGGACCATTCCATTTCATTAGGCCTGGGGATAAACCAGCTTCAATGGAGATCAAACCATTATTGGTAGGAGGACGTGTCCCCTTAAGGTGACTGTATCATGAACGTGCCACATACAAATAAAAACTACATAAAATCACATTTTCAACTGAATAATGAAGCCTACACAGAGGTGTTTACACTGGAACCACCTTGCTATGATGATTCTTTCGGTCACTACCCAAAGATCATGGCTATAGATGAGGGTTGGAACATAGATCGACCGATAAGAGCTTTGCCCTTGTGGCTCAGCTCTCTTCACCCTGACAGGACAGTAGGGCCTGCATCAGTGTAGATGCAGCACCAACCCACTTCTAATTCTCCCAGCATTATTATTACATTATCCTCCAGAATTCTGACAATAAAGGGAGGAATCTGAGAAAAGGTCACAAATCTGACTTTTTTCTTAGATATCTTAAATATTTTCCTCCTCTGTAAACATCTACTGTGAGTTTTTTTGTCATTAAAAAAAAAAAAAACACCATTTAGTTATTAGGTTTTAAATTAAAATACCTTTTGCAATAACTGTATGGAATTTTTTATCTATGGGATTTTTATATTTGTAGAAAATAATGAAAAAGCATTAGATGTTTTTTTAAATACTGATACCATGGTTTCATTAAAAAACTGAAAAGCTGCTTAAACTTGCATTTTTATTATATCTATACTTAAAAACATGAGTAATTTTTTTTATAATTTTAGGCAGAAATAAAAAATATATATCAAAGGTCTAAAGACCCACGTATGGCCCCAGAGCCACAGGTTGCTGATCCCTGGTCCACAGCTTAAAGTGTTGCTGATGGATGCACCAGACGTGTGATACTCCTGCTGCTCATCACATGAGCTGATGTGAAATTTAGGTGATTTTAAGATTGCAGCAATCCAATTTCCATTTAGTTTTACATTTTACACCATGCTGCTGCTAGTAATACATATGTCTGTAAATAACCAAGGAGAAATGGACAGCAGTGGTCAGGTTTATACAAGTCAGCAACACACTCTGGGTCTGAGTACACTCTAAACATAAGAATGTGCAGGTGAAACTGGAAACATGAGAATCAGGTGCAAAAGTTCATTTATGTCACTCATTCAACTTAAAAGGTGAAACTAATCTATGAGACAGACTCATTCCATGCAAAGTCAGATATTTCAGCCTTTATTTGTTATAATTGTGATGATTATGGCTACAGCTGATGAAAACCCCACATTCATAATTTCAGAAAATTAGAATATTGTGAAACAATTCAATATTCTAGACTCAAATTGTCACACTCTAATCAGCTAATTAATCGAGAACCTGCAAAAGGTTCCTAAGCCTTTACATGGTCTCTCAGTCTAAGATGGATTACTGACATAAGTGGACTTTTGCACCATGTTCTTATTTTTCCAGTTTCACCTGTAAATGTTTTAAAACTTTCATGACTTCACTCGCTTGCAGCATGGAGAGCTACTTAAACACACCTGGGTTAACACACACCTGTATGCTCCAGACAGCTAACTAACCACACTTGTGAAAGATCAGTTCATTTCACCTGGTTTCCTTTCAGAGCTGGTGAAAGTGGACTCTGGGATTTCTACTTATTTCTAGATAAATAAGGACCTGGTCTAACGTGTTTGGTTAATCTGAGCTTGTATGGTGGGAAGCGCATTAAGTCCTTTAATCCAACTGAACACTCTCGTTACCGCCTCCGTCTATGACCAAACAACAGAGCTCTGCTCCTCTCCTCCATCTGTAGACATTTCTTTCTTTTCCAAAACAAATAAAAACACTTTTTTGACTGTTGTTCTTACTTCTGACAACCAGCTCCTCCCTATCTAGGTCAGCTCTCATGTTCTGATCTCTGTGCTCCGTTCCATTGCAATCCTGTGCTGGAATAAATTATGTGTGTAGTTTCTATGTTTGTTGCCATGGATACCCCGTGACGTTGGCATTTAAGTGCCAGTGAGAGGGGCTATCTCTGTTTTCCAGACCTAAATGCTTGCCTAAATAGATAACAGCACTGGAAGATCATTACACCAAACACACAGATTAATAATCCCAACTGTACCCGAGTAATCCCTGGTTTGTTCCTTGTTCTGTTTTCTAATAGAGATGTAGATTTATTTCTGAGTCTGGGCATTTGAGCCCAGATGCACACTGGATCCTCATCTAGTAGCCTATTTGGAAAAGGTTGTTTTTTTTTAAACATTTGTGAGTTTTTACTAAGCAGAGAACAAGATGGACTCCCTGGATGGAGGTGGGGGGTCTGGTGGCTGAACTTTGGACTTTAGGAGGAAATAATTATAAGTTTAGTTACCTTATTGCTAGTTAACAGAAACAGTGAAAGGACATGTCTCAGGAAGGATGTCAGTGCACTCGTCCTTCCAGAAACTCTAAACCATCAATGCTCTGCTGCTCTTGGTAACTTCAGCTGGGTTTCTACAGGACAACAGTCTGGGGACTAGCTAGGCCACTCTAGGACCTTAAAGTTCTTCTCTAACCATTGCTCTGTTAGCTTGGGGCATCGCCATACTGGTAGACCCAACCATCTTTAGTGTCCAGGTGTGTGAGATAAAGCCCTGTTGGGGTTTTATGCCACATTAGTAGGAATCATACATGATTGGTCTGTTGACAGGTGGTTTTCTATGTAACCTTTTGCAATTTTGTCCCAAATTGTTTGAAATTGTTCTTGTTGTGTTTGCAAGTTGGTCAAACCATGATGTGTCCTCTGTGCTTTTATGGTCATAATGAACATTTCTCCTTCTCCACCAAAAGCTGATGTTTGGTTTTGGTTTCACTGAAACTCAGGATATTGCCTCAACCCTTCTCCTGAATCATTAAATATTTATTCCTAGGAATGTGCCGATTGCAGAGTGTTTCAAATCAAGTATGAGAACTTACATTTAAAGTCAAAGTCCCACTTTTGTCAAATTTGTTCTCTGCATTTAACCCATCCCCTGGGGAGCAGTGAGCTGCAGACATAGCCGTGCTCAGGAACCATTTGGTGGTTTAACTCCCCAATCCAACCCCTTAATGCTGAGTGTCAAGCAAGCAGGCAGTGGGTCCCATTTTTTCAAAGTCTTTGGTATGACCCGACCGGGATTTTAACCCCAATCTCCTAGTCCCAGGGCGGACACTCATACCACTAGGCCACTGAGCTGTTTTGAGTATTTACTGATATGGAGTACAGATGTGAGTACTAATAAATGTCATACTATAATCTGATTAGTGATGTGAAGCTGCTACCTCCAAAACCCGGACCTGGATAAGTGGACGAAAATGAACAGATGGAACGCGTTTAAATGACTTGTTACTGAAAAAATAGTTTGTGCACAAACTAAACTGTCAGAGGGAAATGAAGCAACCGTTACATTGCTATCAGGTCTTGTAGTACTGGAGCATTTTTTTGAGTACAAATACACTCACATGGTATCAGCCCAGTAACTAATGCTGGTTTTGGCATTGGTGCATCCCTAGTAAACACGGGTCAGTATGTGCACGAAGCTCCAGACTTTAGGTTTGTCCTTGTACCAACAAATGCAACAGTATACTTTTCCAGCCTAATGCAGATCTACCATCTGGCCCCTGATGTCCTCTGGCAGCTCTTTTGTCCAGCTCGTGGTGGAGGAGCAATTCCATTTTGCTTTTTCTTGAACATTTCAGACAAGCGCAAAATATCAGAAGAAGATAAATACATCATTATTAATGGAAACGGAGGGGTTGTAGAGGATCAAACATTTCATTTTGAACTTTTATGATGTTTGGAATGAGGCCTTTCTACTTTGGAATGAAAGAAACCAGACGACAGTTCAGATCAACAGCGAGTGTTTATTTGCATCACAGTCTTGTATAATCACATGATGGATCTTCAGCACGGTTCAGTTTAAAAGGAACTCCAGCTGCGTTTGTGTGCCAGCCTCAGAAAACAATTCCCTTTTCCCAACAGTGTCTCAAATGGAAACTAGTAAGAGAATATACAAACAGCCATAAGGTAGTACACGGACAAAAACGTCACAAGAGGGGGGTTTCCCTAAAGCCAGCACTAAAAACCAAATGAAGTCAAGAACCTGAGAACAACACGACTCAATGTTTTACGGGTAAATCAACCACGACTTATAAAAACTGCTGTTTTACTATCACACAGCCTTTTAGAGAAACAGCCACTTTATAAAATACGTATTTATGTACAGTAGGAGTTATGTTTTACCACACTTTCTCTGTGTAGCTCAAGGACTTCACAAACCCACTTTCAGCTATAATCAACGCCGCTCCAGCCTTCTCTGAGTCATAAATACACTCTGGTGTCACTAATAGAGTTTATCCCCAACTTAGGCACTTATTATAAATGTTATTAGCCCATTAAAAGACCATTTGTTGGTGTTATTTATATAATCAGTAAATATCAGCTACTTGCTGTGGTCGAAGAGTTAGCATCCTCTAACTGCCACGCTGTTGGATAAATCATGGGACATTGTGGAATCAAGGCTTTGGTATCAATTAGGTGTAAAACTACTACTACTACTAATACATTAGTATTTATGTGTAGAATTGTTCAAAACTCAATAGACTCTGACTAAATATCCAGGCAGCCACTAACTTACTAAATCAGAATACGTCCCCCGGCGTGCCTGAACAGGAGCAGCAGACATCATGTTGGAGTACAAAAGGAAGGCTACGATCCTTTTGCAGAAATTAGCCAAGCTAACGAGGTTCTTTCTCTGTATTTTGATGTAATAAGGAAACTCTCACCATGCATTTGGGTGTTTTAGAACTTCTAAAGTTATTTTTTAATATTGAAGGAGAAAAATATATCTGCAGTAGTTTAAGCAAGGTCTTCATTTTATTATGTCAATTTAGGTTTGATGTGTAAAATCTAATATCTATAGAGTTTGTATTATAATAAAATGCCAATTATTATAATTTGATGAACAAAGTTCGATTTTATAGCTAATAGTCATTATTAGTAATTAAATTTAGTTTTGACCACATTAAGGTCTTGGTCTTAAATTCCTACGGAAAGAAAACTAGGACATTTTTCCTCTACACTCATAAAAGGATTTCAGGTTGGAGGTGTTCCATATCTGATGCGTCCTACTTCCAGAGTCCATATTCCAAACAAACGAATGAATAAATAAAAAAGCTTGTGTTGATTTACCCTTTTAGAGTCATTTTGGCTGAATCTTACAGCGGTGACACGATAATCCGCCCAGGCTGAAAGCATTTACAGCACATTTACAGGGCTTTGACTAACTACTGATGCTGCTATAATACACCTACAGCTCCTACAGGACCACCACCCTAATGCAGGGTTGAACCCTAAATGGACCCTTCATTTGGTCTTTAGTATCACAGAAATCGTGCTGTCTGATGCCACAGACGTAACCCTTTGTAGCAACACTTGATTTTAACAAAAGAAATAAAAAAAGACTACAATTCACAAGTCTTCAGACCACTAGAAAGTACATGCTCTGTACATGGAGTCAAATACATTTCATACATGGTGAAAGAACAAAAGGACCTCTCTTTGGAATGACTGTGTGTGAGACGTTAAAACCCTGTATTTACAGCCATGCAGTTTCATGTTGGTGTTTCCATTTCAAACCAGCGTCGGATCACCAAGAACATTTAGGTTTTTGGTATTTGTACATTTTTTTTCTTGTTACAATGGCACCAAATCCTGTTCTGTCTTAATGAAGTCGTCATATTGACCCTTTGCACGTAACGTCACGTCGCCCCCTTCGCCATGATGGATGGCAGAGAGACTGTTGAAACTCCCCTGAAGCTAGCCAAAACAAGCTTGTTTTTTACTTTATTGATTCCACAGTAAAATGGTAACAGTTTGGTGCGCGGTTGGTTGCACTGACAGACAAGGATGTAAACTCAACTCGTCTTAAAAAATTTGAAGGAGACTGAGGACGGAGATGAACCGCAGTGATCAATCAGACAGACTAGCAGCCCTCAAAGTATTTTTGGATTTGCATTGAACATGTTTTACTGGGTAAGATTAACGGTCATATATTTCATGAGGAAGACAGGAGCTGACTGTGATGGATGTAAAATGATAAATGTGATGTATTCATATTATTTATTTAGTATTGATAATCCTATATTTCACCATAGAGGACTGTCCACTATAGTGAATTATTAGATACTAATAATATTGCTCCAATGTAGGATTACTTGTGTGAAAATGAAGTTCTTTATTTAGCATGATGAGCGTCGTCCATGTCCCCCAGTGTGAGAGTAGCTGCTGAACCCGGTGACCTGGTGACAACAACTAGTAGGGATCCATGGTTTATTTATTTATTTCAGTGTAAAGGTGTATGACATAATGGTATAAATCCAGCGGGGTGAATTCTGGCAAAGTCAGCAACTTGTTTACATTGGTGCGCAGCACCAGGGAGAATGTAAGCTAATGTTTGTCACTATGAGCCTAACCTAGGTATGCTAAACCTGCCAAAAAGTGAACTCTCATAATTCACTGTTGATATCCACCATGGTGAACCCACGTGATCAGGTGACATAGATGCAAAGGGTCAATAATACATATAATTATTATTGTGCTTTAACCGGTTATTTAAGTATTTAGGAAACCAACCAAACCAGGACATACCAGTGTCCCCTGTCGAGACTGCCATTGGCCTCTGGTGTGTTGTCAGGCTGCCCACTGTTCTCTGTAATCATTTGAGGTAGATCACCTGTCTGTTTTGGGGTTTTGGACCAGTGGTACCATAAGAGTTGGTGGTGTTTATAACTATCAAGTCTTTGTTAACTCCAGAGTTTGAGTTTTCTCAGCTCAACCAGAGCACCTCTAATGATGCAAAACAAACACAACCAGCCCTCTTCACAAAGTAAAAACCATATTTATCAGAAGCTAAGTTAAGCTAAGCTAATCCCCTCCACACACACACACACACACACACACACACACACACACACACACACACACACACACACACACACACACACACACACAGCTTCTTCCATAGTGGCTACCGCTGAACATCACCAACATGACACTGGAGCAGGTCTCCCACAGTGATGCAAGTACTCTATTCCTGTGAATAATCTTGGTCTCTAAGGGTTTTCCCTCAGGGCTAATGGTAAGCAGGGATCATTCAGATGAAACACCAGCACATGATTGTGGGCCAGACTGCTGACCTGACTTGTGATGATGAATGTGATGCTTGTGTTTTTGGCAGATGTAATGTTTTATGATCCCAGCTGAAAGTGAATGTCTTGCCCATATTTGAACAAGGATCGATCCAACATCTTTCTAAAAGGCCAACAGAAAATGAAGTCCTTGATGCTAAGGTTGAAGCTCTGGGTGAGTGGTGAAGGAAGAACTAGTCAGGATGTTTGGCTACCAAGCTGGTGGAAAATCAAGGTCTTTTCCCATCTAGAGTAGATCTCTGTAGATGGGGTGGGTGGGTGTAGTTTTCTGTTCTCCACCCACGAGTGCACAAGAATGAGGCACATGCGAGAACACCTGCAGAGTAATTCTCTGCATAACGCCTCCTGTGTTAATTTGGGAAAATGACTTTCCTGTCACTCTCTATGAATGTGATCGAACATCAATGAGGTATTGATGCTCCAGCGGCTTCCGTTCACCATCTCTCTTTATCCTGCAGCCTCCTGGGAGAGCTCATAGGCGTCTCACAGCAGTGACATGCAGAACGGCTTTGTTAGCCAGATCTATAACGCTAACGGAGTGTGAGCAGCAGCAACACGCTGCCAACGAAGCCATGAAATCATCTAGAAATCTGAGTGATAAATCTGCATCATCACATCCAGGTCCAGAAGATCNGCTCCAGCGGCTTCCGTTCACCATCTCTCTTTATCCTGCAGCCTCCTGGGAGAGCTCATAGGCGTCTCACAGCAGTGACATGCAGAACGGCTTTGTTAGCCAGATCTATAACGCTAACGGAGTGTGAGCAGCAGCAACACGCTGCCAACGAAGCCATGAAATCATCTAGAAATCTGAGTGATAAATCTGCATCATCACATCCAGGTCCAGAAGATCCTTTTATGAATGAATAGTTTATTGAACAAGTGAACTAAAAAAAAAACAAATAAATAGCACAAACATAAAAAGTATATATATATATATACATATATATACACACATACATACCTAAAACAAAACTAATCAGAGAAACAAAAGAACGGAAATAACAATGGCTATTTAATACTTGTTCAAGGGGAGTGGGATGAAGCTCTCGCTTGTAGAGTTCCCCTCCCTTACCTAATTTAACCTATAAATGAATCGAAATGTTTTCTTTATATTATATAACTTTACATACATACTGTCGCATAGACATGCTCACATGGGACAGTAGTCCCCTGGGTCTGCCAATGATCTAAAAGACAGTTTGTACAATTCAGTCTCTTCCTTCATATAATTTACAAACATCTTTTTTTTATAACATGATTTAAACTTAGTCAGTGTTTGACATTGCTTGAGGTCTTTACCTAATTTATTCCACAGTTTCACACCACAAACAGAAATACAAAATGTTTTCAATGTTGTTCTCGCATATGAATGCTGGAAGGTTAGCTTGTCTCTGTAATTATATAGGTTGTCCTTTTTAATAAATAGTTTTAATAACTTATCAGGCAATAAATTATTGTGTACTTTGTACATGAATACTGCTGTTTTTAGGTCTATTACATCACTAAATTTTAATATTTGAGAATGAATAAACAATGGGTTTGTATGTTCTCTATACCCTGTATTATGTATGATCCTCACAGCCCTTTTTTGCAATGTCGACAGAGGTAAGAGTGAACTTTTGTATGTGTTGCCCCAAATCTCTACACAGTAAGTCAAATAAGGATAAATTAATGAGCAGTATAGGACATAAAGTGATTGACCATCCAAGAATGGCCTGGCTTTATTCAAAATAGAGATGCTTCTTGATACCTTAGAATGTATATATTTAATGTGTGGTTTCCAGCTTAGTTTGTTGTCTATTATTACACCGAGGAACTTATTTTCAGTTACTTGCTCAATTTTGTGTCCATCTATACTTAGCTGTAATTGGGTATTAAAGTTCCCATAACCAAATAATATGCATTTTGTTTTTGCTGTATTTAATGAGAGCTTATTTTCATCAAACCACGCTTTGATCAAGCACAGTTCAGATTGGACTGTGGCTTCTAGTTCACTGATATTGTCTGCAGAACAGAAAATGTTTGTGTCATCAGCAAACAGAACAAAACTGGCTGTGTTTGATATTTTACTCAGATCATTAATATATAACAAGAACAATATAGGGCCCAACACTGACCCCTGAGGAACTCCACAAGTGATGTCCAACCATGAGGAAGAATATTCACCTAACTGTACAAATTGGCGTCTTTGCTGTAAATAGCTTGTCAGCCAGTGCAACACAACACCCCTGATCCCATAACGCTGTAATTTGCAGAGTAATATGCTGTGATTTACTGTATCAAAAGCTTTTTTTAAATCCACAAAAATCCCCAAGACATACTTCTTTTGATCGATTGATTTTGCAATTTCCTCCACTGAATGTACTAGTGCTAAAGCTGTGGAACTATCAGACCTAAACCCGTACTGACTATCAGATATTATTTTATGTTTATCTAAAAAGTCCACAAGTCGCTTTTTAAAGAGTTTTTCTAGAATTTTTGAAAATTGAGGTAATAAGGAAATAGGTCTGTAATTCGTAAAGTTATGTTTGTTCCCAGTTTTATATATTGGTACAACTTTAGCTATTAGCTTTTAGCCAGGGAGATCCTTGTCTTTTAATGTCCTCCACCCGTAGATGGGAAATCCTTTTGCTATGTGAAAATTCTGCCAAAAATCATTTATTTCTGCTCAGTTCAATACTTCAACTCTTTAGTTCCTCAATAAAAGCAAATAATGTTTAACGTAGCTTCTAGGTTCCAACAGTAGCTGAAAATCTTTGTTTTCTCATGCAGGGCCTTAGTGCTGCGTAACCATAACGCCATGTTGTTGGAGGTGCAAGCGCACCAGTCAGGAACTAATAAACCACATCTATGCTAGTGGACTACATGACTACTAGAACAGGGGTGTCCCAACTTTTCAAGACAAGTGCTATAAACCTGGGATTTATTTACTTGTTGTTGTTGTTTTCTTCACAAAATCACATTGAGGGCTGCAAATGGCCCCCAGACATGCCTGATCTAGATGGACTTTAACAATTTGGATACTTATTTCTGTCAGGAGCAGTTGAGACTGGACTGAACAGACACAAGCGTGAGTTTGGATGTGTTGTATGACCCAAGCGTGGAGTGGCTGACACTGGGTTTGAACAAACACGCAGTTAAAATAGGAACCGCGGCGCGCAGCTCGAATGGAAACGAAAGCGCGTGCAGTTCCAGAAGAAAGAAAAGCCACTTACTGTTAGTTGAATGTCTAACGGTTGAAGAGCCGGATGGCTCAATGATTGAAGAGCTTGATGCTCAAAACTCTCGGTACGGTCCCGAGCAAACAGGAAACACTGACTGAGCCCCGAGCTATGAGTCTGACTTCCTGAAGTTCTCCCAGGCTGGTGACGTTGACAGGAAGTCCGGTGCGGGGCATGATGGGAAGTGGAGTCCGGAGGCGAATGAGGAGAATAACTGGTAGAATGCAGGCTGATTTTGGGGTCTGAAGTGAAGGAGTTCAGGGGTGATCAGAACTAAGGAGGAGGTAGAGGAGCCAGGATCGTGACGGTTTCGAGTTAAAAACCTGTCTAAACTCCAAACCAAACACTATAGCATGTAGTACATATAAATGTCATTTTTTAATTACTTGTCATAGTGTGCTGAAACAAAAGATTATATGATGTTAATGTGCAGCCTAGCGTTGTGGAATAATGTGGATATCGCCTCATATTAAGACCTGAAATATCTGAAGGAGCGTAGGACCTGAAGACTTCCTGAGCTTTTGTTTGGTGTACGCGTGCAACACCTGAAGAAGAAAGCAACCTGAACTGTATGTATTATTCACTCCCTGCTGAATGAACAGGATGTCATGACTTTCTGCTTGTATTAGTATTTCTCTATCATATTAGAGGAAGAAACTCAACAGGGTGAACACTCTGAGCGGTGTTAAGCTAATACACACTCGGGATAATCACATGGAAATCCAGCCCAAACACGGCTGACTCCCAGTTAAACATCCCACTCTTCCCAGATGAAAAACTGGAGTCTAGGACGGTAGGATTGCTGGGTGGGTATGAATAATGTCTGCACACCACCTGTCTGCCATCAGATCCATTCATAGTTAATCAATAACACAGAATATTCATGGAGGAATATCAGGAAGCTAAAAGCAGAGCAACTCCAGTCAGGACTAAAGGCTCTTAAAGGATTTTATTTTGATGTTCTTACTGTAATAAAATGATGCATTTGTGGTCCGTTGGTGTAATTGTCATTCTCATTGCGTCTGGGGCTCATGCTGGTTGAGTGGAACTAAATAAAGGATTCCTGTGCTGCCTCCTTCATTCCTGCCCTACTTTTCCCTAATTCCCCCTTCCCCACTCCTTAGTCTCCCTCTCTGTCATTTCTTGGCATCACATTTCTTTCCTAATGGTAAACGAGCTACAGTTTTAGATTGGTTTTGTGGATTTATTTGATATGCAAACTGGGGAAATTGGGGAGGAAATCACAAACATTCTGACTGGAGACTGATCGCTCTAGGATCTCTGGTTCAAGGCATCAGTGTCCAAATAAACATTTATAATTTATTCTCTAATGCCTAAAGACTAAAAGATGGTAAAGAACATATCTCTTGAAAGACTGAGCACTGGGTCATCATTTCATTATAACTATGATATTATTACCAGTAGAGACTCTTTAATGAACAAAATCCTGCCTCAACAAACCAAAAAAGCCATACCGCCTTAAAAAATACAAGGTGGTAGATGATTTTTAACAGGCCAACCAGACCCCGTCCTTCCAAAGCACAACATGTCAAATGTTGAAACAGAGTTAGCAATGTAGACAAAACACTTAAAGGATATTTTTGACAGGAGGATGGTTACTCCGGTGTTGCAGCATCTCCTCTTTTAACCCCTCCATGTAAGCATCTGGAACAGCTGGTGCTTCTCAGAGCACTCTGCACTGGCAGCCCTTTAGTTTCTGGTTTCCTACTTCACTTGACGTCTGTTTGTCTGAGTTGATCTTTCTGCACACTTTTAGCGCTCCCCCCCTTAGTCCTACACCCAGATCTGTTCCACAGAGGCTTGAGTAAATCCTGTAGCTTCCTCTTCATCTACATCTCTTAAATAAGCAGCTGGACGAAGAGCTTTGGATGCAAACAACTCTTTCTCAATTTCTAGAAACAATTCCTGCATGTCTGTTTAAAATATAGAAAGGTAGAATTTAGAGCCTTAGCTTCTATCTTTGTCCTCTGCCAGTGCTCACCTGAGGTCATGCAACCATCTACAGCAGCAGTCAGGTCTGAATGTGGCATGGTATTGCCACAAAGACCACACCAACCAACAGGAAGGCTGGGTGTGACATAGACTTGGATGGTTTGGGATAAAAACTGTGAATGCAACAAGAATGAGGAAAAACAAGAAGTGGGAGATATACTTTGTTTTACATTAAACTACAGACCACAGTGCTGACTGGGAGTCATACCAGTCCAAACACCAGCAAGGGGCCATTAAATATACGAAGTCCCAACAGCTGTTGGCTCTCCTGTCTAGTTGTCCTGAGTTGGGTCCATATTGGGCCTTTACCTACTCAGCGTGACTCATCTCTGCACAGTTTGAAGCCATTTTCATCAGTAACAGGCACCAGGTTGCCACCCTCTTTTCACTACCTGCTTTGATATGGTTCCAAGCGAGCCGGGCCTACAACGTGATGACAACTGGTTGCTCCAGAGTTTTCCTTGCTGCCTGCAGCCTTTTCCAGGTTCAGAGTCTGACAAAAAGCCAGCACCTGAGCGATGTTCAATATCACTACTGAGTACGCCATCGTTGTGTTTTGTTCTTGTGTCACATACAGATCACCTCACGCTTATGAATTCAGAAGGTTGTGTTTTACATCTCCTCAAAAACAAAAGGGGTGGAATCTATATCAATAATCTACGGAGCTCTAAACATCTAATCTGAAGCGTCATTCCTGTGTGGATAGCACCCAAATTCTGTCTCCCACCCCCCACCCCACTACAGAAAACCCCATCTCTTTCCCTGTGGGGAAGCAGCTCACTAGCTCTCTGACCTAGATGCTGGTTTCGTTCTGTCTGGTAGCCACGGATGTTTCTTCTCCTTACTCCACCTTTGTGCTGGAATTTGTTTAATTAAAGTTCCATAATCCTCATATCTGGTTTGCTGGTAGGACTGGGAACTGGAGTGAGTTTCTTTAATCCACCTGCTTTCACTCTGACCTCCTCCTGCAAACATCTGTAGTTATCTATTATGGCTAAACCCTGCGACTGATTCTGTGTTTATTCATCCCATAAAGATCTCACGGAGGTTTTTATTAAACGAAGAGCTCTGTCACTCCCACCTTATCGCCCTCATGGCTGCGGCATCCACTTGCTGCCCCAGACACCCCCTCCCCATCAGGACGTTATGTAAGCTCACTCACTCACCCTGAGAGGGCAGCAGAAATAGTCCCTAGCAGCTGGACTCATTCGTCCTTCCTCATCTCCTCTGGGAAAAGGATTCTTCTTTGTTTCTGAGACAATCTGTAACCATCTGCTAGGATAACTCCAACAACACCAATGTCAAAAACAACTATCCTCACATCAATTTAGCTTTTGAGATTTAGAGGAAGTACCATTATCTGAAAAACACTCAGCAGCTAGTCTGAGTAGAAAGGAAAACAGTTTACCAGACCACTCATGGGTGCTTCGAGTACCTGAACATGCCCTCAAGACCAGAGACACTTTTAGATCCTTTGAAGGGTACTTAAGTTGTTCCATCACTGATCTCCAGTAGGTAGGCCTATCAGAATATTAGCATTACTGTTTCCTAGCTAGTGTTGATAATTAGGCTGCTTACCGACCCATTTCACTATTATTTCATTTATTTTTGTGCTTCTACTGGACGTGGATCACAGATGCACTCACAGTATGTGTTCTCAGTAGGCAGGAACAAAGGCTAAAGGACATCCTGTCTCTAGGTTCTTGTAGAGTTTAGCCTCTCGCCCAGATGTAGATGTTTCACCTCTCTAAAGATAAATGAAACAAAAAGGTTTTCCTCAGCTCTTAGATGTGAAGGAACCTTTCAGATAAGAGGTGAAACCATCTATAAGAACCAAGATAGAATGTCCAGTGCTTCCATTCAAGCACTCCTAGTCACCAAGACCTGAGTGACCGAGCCTCTACGCCAGGAGAAATACTGAAGTAAACCATGACTATGTATAGCTTTTCCTTTACAATACTGGTCTCTTTTCTCACTGAATAACTGAGCAAACATTAAAGGGGACCTAGAATGTAAACCAACATTTTCCTTGTTGTTGTTGAATAAGACAGCTTGGGTGGTCAACAGTAGCATGCCAAAAAGTCAAAGCTGTGTGTGACCTACTTTTTATGTAAATTAGAAAGTTGAAAAAGGCGAGAGAAAACCTCCTGTTCTGAGAAAGCCTTCCTTAACACGTCATAAGGGGGAGCCACGCCTCCTCAAACCTGCATGTGTCTGAGGCCTTCTGGGGAAACCAACCAATCAGCAAGCAGCTCATTATCATATTCATGTCCTGGCTGAGTGGGAGGGGCAAACAGCTCTTTTCACAGCAAGGCTGGTTTAGGGGGTTTAGAATGGCCTGGATCAGGGCTCCTGGGACAGATGAAAGCCTAAAGAAAGTTTCTTATGCTTTTTGGAGGCTCAAAGCTGTTTTAGATTGTTGATTAACTGCATTCTAGGTCCTCTTTAAATATCTCCTGTTGTTGACCCTGCTCCATCTATTTAACTGGAATAATGACTAGATGAGTTAACTACTAATGTAGATGTAACCAGTTTAACCAAAACAACCACAGACAAAACAAGTGCCCCTGCCATGATAGTCCCAGTGCCAATCCCTCCCCCAAACACACCATGACATACCTGTGAACTGTGTGTTCACTTCACTTTCAACAACCAGGTTCTTAAAACATTCTAAGGCTGCATCACGTCACTCAGAGAACATTACAGCACAGACCAAGAGCCAGAATGACCTAACATTAAAAACTACTTTGTCCCACTGGTTTAGTACCATGTGTAAGTTAAGGTCAGCAACCATCTAACTATCTAGAGGTGATTCAGCATGTACTAAAGCTTTGTTGTGCTTCTTTAATTGAACTACTCTTGAGTCGACTGAACCCAGATCTTCATGGCTACCTGAAGATGAACAAGCTGGAGTTTAGAAGGTGTTTTATTATCTCACTACATGCTTAACCAGCTTTGTTCGGCACGTCTCCATTACCCAAAGCTTCACGAGGATACATGTGTACATCTGTAGGTAAAAGCCCAAGCTGACGTGTAAAATTGTGTCAGATGCCTGGAATCCAGGGCCTCTCACTCTTTGATACACTCACCCGTTCTGCTGTTTTTCCTTTTTGCTGATTCATATCGCACCCCCGGTCTGATTAGGTGTAATAGCTTGAGTAACTTTTTTTTTTTTATTGCTGTTGGCCGGTGGATAACAATCTGGGTCGATAGCAGAACTGTCACAACACAGCCAGAGGCCAATTACCCACACAACGGTCCTCCATACCGGTCTGTCAAAAGGTTTCCATTAAATCAAAACTTGTACGGCTCAACAAGGATTTTCCAGCAAGGTTAATTAATCATAGTGAGCAAGAAAATGCACCCAGCCTCCCACCAACTCCATAATTAACCGAGTGGTTCAGTCCCATCTCCAGATCTTACAGGTCCATCACACCGCGTTGATGAAGCTCTACTTCCTGTGTTGGTTTCCTATGGAAAGCTGAACAGGTACGGCTATCCCTGCTTTACTCATGTTTTCATCAGTATTCCAGTGGGAACCCAACAGTTGTATATCCACCTGGAGTGTCTCAAAAATTCAGACATTTATTTCCCCTTTCCAGCTCCTTTGGTCTATTACCACTCAACTTTTAACAGTCTCACCTCAGCCCCCCTCCCCCCTCCCTTCAGGTCGCCCCCACCCCCCTCCCGACCGTCCACCTTCCTCTCATCTTGTACCTATGTTCTTGTACTGGCACAACAGCAGGTTTTTGAAAGTCTTCTTGAAGGTGGCATTGCACAGTGCATAACAAGCTGGGTTGATGGTGGAGTTGACATAACACAGCCAGTAGCCGATCGCCCACACCGTGTCAGGGACACAGGACTGACAGAAGGTTGATATCAGCACCATGACATTGTACGGTGTCCATGTTATGATGAAAGCCAGCAGGATGGCAAAGATAGTCTTGGTTACCTGCACAGAATGGAGAGAGAGAGAGAGAGAGAGAGAGAGAGAGAGAGAGAGAGAGAGAGAGAGAGAGAGAGACACAATACTGGTTTTAGCAAAGCAGCAGGAACTGATTCCCACTCATAACAGATTTACAATAACAGCTACAGCTATTAAAGTCTCCAGGTGATGGATAATAAACAAAGCTATAAAACTCATATAAATCTGCACCGCATCGAACCCTGTAATGTCCATACCTGCCCTTTATAGCTGAGATAATTTCTGCTAATTTACAGAGTCCCATAAACATTGGGAATATAATGATGGAGAAGCGATAAAATCATTATCTTTTTTTTAGGAATGTACTAATCCTGTTAGCGTGATTTGGAATCGTAGGATGGCCAAGGAAGATCCCGCCTTTCTCGCCTCTGATTGGCTAGAAGGGCTCTCCTACGATTGGCTATTTCATTTAGCAGCAAACCGTTTCCCCTCGCTAAGTGCAGACTGTCCTCCTGCCACCAACAGAACAGCTGTTTTGGGGAGTTTTGTAAAGAAAATGCAAATTTAGCAATATAACCATTCTGTCCTGTTTTGAAAAACTGTTTTTTCTGTTTCTTTTACTAAAAAAAACCCGGAAAAACGTCAAATGTGAACTTATAATAAATCTTGCTGCATTTATCACACTGTTGGACTTAGTTTATTTATATCTGTTGGCTCTCAGGCATTGAGGTTATCTTATTAAAGCAGAGAACATAGGATAGACATGTGTGCCTTACCTCGGTATGGAATATAATAAAACTGCTCTATTTTGCCCAGCTGTGTGCAGCAGGTCTGTTTCTCTTCTAGAATAATGAAAACTGGTGAAAAATAGGTCTAAATCATATCAGCTTTCAATTAAATTTAGATTAACTGATACGCATTTAAACAGATGATGAGATGTGTCCTAACTTGCAAACAGCCTTAACCTATGAAAGTAATGACATAACCTATAGTAATAAGATAACCCCATGCTTGAGAGCCATCACATATAAAGTCAATCCAACAGTGTGATAAATGCAACAAGATTTATTACAAGTCACGTTAGATGTTTTTCAGGTTCTTTTATAAAAGAAACTGAAACTTAAACAGGACAGAATGGTCATTATAGCACTAAGTTCACATGTTCTTCAAAAAACTCCTTAAGATCTGGCTGCAGACATTAAACACCCTGCACTTAGCAATGGAAGACGGTTTGCTGTTACATGAAATAGCCAATCGTAGGAGAGAATGGCGGGATCTTCCTTGGACATCTTACAACTCCAAATGATGCATCCTTTTAACCAGTTATAACTCTTAGAAACATAGACATGTGTTCAAACTGATACATTCATCATAGTTGCTTTATCCTGCTACAGTTCTCTTTTATCAATTATAAAAGTAACGTCAGCTCTGATTGTGGTTATCTTACTTACGCAGTGATAGCATGTGCTATCATGCTAATTAGCCTAATCTTAGGAACAAACAAAACAACCAAATTGCTTTTCTGCCTCCCAGAACTCAAACCTCTCTCACCCCTCCATCACAGGTTCTCAGATTTCTATTTTCAGTTACGTCTTTATTCTTATCTTCTCTACTTGTTTATCATTTTAAATTTACTTATTCTTTCTGGAACAGGTATTGTCTGCTGCTGTGACAAATTATTTCCTTTAGGGATCAATAAATATGCTTGTTTGTTTCCACGTCCTTATCTGAAATCCCAATAAAACCCTGTTTTTCTGTTCGTTTTCAGTCAGGTGATGGAGTCTGGACCTGTGAAAGCTTGTTAGGGATGCAACCATCTTAAAGGGATACAGCGTGCATTGTCTGATATTTTGTTTATTTCTAAGCCTGTTTTTCGGTCACTAAGTTGGTGAAAGTGCTTTGGGGTTTAGTCAGATGTGTTGTTTCATACAGGGTCACCAGGGACGTGACCTCTCCGGGCTACTGTTAGTCAATAGCACGCGATCTGATCTGAGGGTCGTATGCTTGAGTGAATCTGTAGGAAAAAACGACATCCTCTGCTTTTCTTAGTGACTGGGACACATCATACCTGATACGTGTTTGCATACACTGCCTTGCTCAAACCTAATTTCCCAGAGGAGCATAAATAAAAAGAGTAACAGGCTCTAACTGAATCAGGTCTGCTGGTTTATGGATAGAATAATCAGTATTCTGCCAGAAGCTGTTTTCTTATCTTAAAGCTCTGTATAAAAACTTACTTCAGAACAAGTATGGATTTTCTCCTTTAACACCTTTCCTCTACTTTATTGCGGTAGTTTAAATAAAAGTGACTGCTCAGCATTTCACTTTCTCATGACACACTTACAGGACCTGAATCCCCTCCAGGAACTCTGGTTCCGTCTCCTGCAGAACCAGAAGCTCCACCAGCAGCCACTGTTGGCCCAAAAGCATCTTCAACAGTTACAAACTGGCTTCCAAAATAGCTTCTCTGTTAAAGGAGTGAATTGGAAACTTAAGCACATATTTGGCTTATGAAGAGCTAACATGAGGGTAGCAGGTGTTCACTCCCACAGCCAAGGAACCCCTATGGTCCAGTCATGGAGAGACCATCCCATCTCTTCTAGATCCAGACCTTCAGAAATCTGCTTCGCTTCATACCAGCAAGCTGATGAGGGGAGGCTACATGTACAGTAAGAAAATAAACTTTGACCTGTAACCTAACATGAGGCCTATATGTGAATGCTCAATTGTTCAATACATTTGCAGTGGTCTCTAGTAGAAATGAATGCCTTGTGAGCTGATCTGTGTAGGAAAAAAAGCTCTGGTGCTCTTGTTTCAGGACACATTAGCTGGAGCAGAGGGGAGCCAAAAGGGGGAGGGATTTGGAATTTTATTTCAGCAACATGACTTTACCACTGACTCTGTTTGCTCTGCAACGTTGATGTTTTATCTCCAGAAATAACACAAGCCTGGAGGAGTTCTGTCGTGTGGTGGAGTTGCTAATGCTAACGGTTAGCTTCTACAAGCAGAGACGTTCTCTGCTGTTTCCTGGATGCTAAACCAACAACAGCCTTCCCCAAAAGGAGCCAAGATGGGTGAGTCCATGAATGCTAATTTTCGTAATTTTTGTGACGTAGATCTTTGTAGCTTTTTCTGATCCAAGTGTTTCTTTATCTATTTTCTATTGGCTGCTAATGCAGGAAATAGGGGTAGAAGACTTTTTTCTTTTTCAGCCTGCATAGGAAACTCACAGTGACTGATCATATTTTAAAAATAACAAGTAAAAACAATTTCCAAGTGAAGTCTTTAAGCTTTTGCTACATTTGTTGCTTTAACCATTTGATTCCATTTTAAAGACCCATTAATCATCGTCTCACACACTGGTGAAATTACATCTCTGCATTTGACCCATCCCCTGGGGGAGCGGTGAGCTGCACCAGTGGCTGCAATCAGGAATTATTTTGTGGTTTAACCCCCCAATCCAACGCCTAATGCTGAGTGTCAAGCAGGGAGGCATTGGGTCCCATTTTTAAAGTCTTTGGTATGACCTGACTGTAGATTTGAATCCACAACCTCCCAGTTTTAGGGCAGAGCACTCATACCACTAGGCCACTGAGCTGGTTTGACAATAAAACGCTAGTATTATAAAATATTTAATGGCTAAAGATCCTCTGAAAGATAACATAATGCCAAGTAAAGAGGTTTACACCAGTCAGACACATGGATGTTGCATAGACAACTCCCCAAACGTGTGTAGACCAACATGACACCATGGGTTCCAGATACAAACCCAATTGTCTACTTCCCAAAAACCTGATCAAAACAACGAGTCTGTAGAGAATATACCCCAAACACTCCAGACGTCTGTAGGGGTCACGTTTCCACCACAGGAACCAGGGTACAACAAGACCATAGAGAAAGGCCCTAGAGATGCAGCTCTTGTGAAACTTTTGGGATGAGTGGGTGTACTCCACATTACTGATTGGAATTCCCAACATTCCCAATGACCATCTATAAGGACAGTTTATATGGGGAAATGGCCAGCTGTCTAACATACAGCAACACCTGTAGATCCAACCTTAGAGGATAACAAACCAGCAGATCCAGAGTAATTAAATACCAAGGTCTGAATTTTATATTGTATTTCTCCCTAGCAAACACACATGAGGTCTAAGGATCACATTCAATGCTGGAGACACAAAAACGTCAAGGCTTTAAAACTACAACCCCAATCCCATTCATTATGGTATTGTCTGTTACAAATCCAGTTACATCACATTTAGAGTGTCAACATACTTTCTTCTCTCTTGCAGCCATTTGTCTTTTCCTCTTCACTTGGCTTCTGGCAATGCTTGCAAACTTCCTCGCCACGGTCCTGGGACGGCTAATGGGGATGGAGCGCCTCTCAGCCCCTTCTACTGGTGGGACGATCTCTATAGCTGTGATGCACTCGTCTCCGGCCTGCTTGGTCACAATCTTTATCTTGGACCACCTGGAGGTGGGGTTGGCCTTGGGCACGGTGGAGTTGGATGTTGTAGTTGTGACAACTGGAGTCAGATTGGTTACAGCCTGTAATCAAACACAAGTAGTTGAGTTAGAAGCTTTTGTTGCTGTTTCGGCATGGATATACGTCCTTCTGGATGATTCCATGGAAGCTAAAGCCAGATACAAACAAGGAAACTAGCAAAAGCCTAACCCTAAAACGGCTCCAATATCAAGGATTTCATGGTTGTTCATGCAAACATTGTTCTTATGTGGGACGATGGTGGCAGAGGAGTTAAGTGCCCAGCCCGCAATCGGAAGGTTGCAGGTTCGCGCCCTGCTCTGTCTGTCTCTGTCATTGTGTCCTTGGGCAAGACACCTAACCCACACCACCTGCTGGTGGTCGGAGGGACCGGTCTCGCCAGGGCTCAGCAGCCTCGCCTCCGTCAGTGCTCCCCAGGGCAGCTGTAGCTACGTTGTAGCTCATCACCACCAGGGTGTGAATGTGTGTGTGAATGGGTGAATGACTGATTGTGTTGTAAAGTGCCTTGGGGGGCGCTATATCAAATACAGGCCATTTATAATCATTTACATCTGCACCAGTGTCATTCTACACAAGGTGATTATTCCTGCACAAGCTGCAGGAAACCACTGGGGACTGATTATATAATACTTTTAACTCAGTCTATTTGAAAATAACTAAATTATCACTCTAAATGCAGCATAATTCATTTTTGCATTAACATTACATTTTGTTTTAATTAAGTGATAAAATGGTGCCAAAATATTCACATTTAATCCAGTTTACAGATGGTTTAGAGGAGAGAGGCATCCTGATCCACATACTGGCAGGTTTTACCATTTAAAACTGATTTTCCTTATTGGGTAGAATAACACACTTTTACCTCAGTAGTCTACATTCAGGTACATCTTGTACAAATTAAGGAAATTTAGGAGCAGCTGAACCCTTCCAAGGAGACAAACAAACTCCTGGCTTCAGCCACGGGGACACTAATAGGCTCTGAGGTCTCAGAGGAGTCTTGTGTAACTTCTATCAAACCAGGGTTGGAGGTGAAAGTCGGCTCTCGCCAAAGCAATATTGCTGCGACTCTCCAGTTAGCCAAACCCAGAGAGTGGAAGGAGAGATGCTCTGTGGACAAACGAGACCAGAGTAGAGGCTTCTGTTAAAGCCAGAGGGAAGAATACGGACAAGAACTTTATTTATTTTGTATGTAGAACATGTTAGTGCCTCTTATATTTGGTATTGATAATGTTCATTCTGATTGGCTCCTTTAGTCTCTGTAATACCTGCTGAGAACCAGAGCCAGGTTGTAATTAGATATAAAACATGTGGACGTGATTTTTCCCACATGGTCCTAAATTCTCTGAGCCAGGACGTGGTGGCGGCATCCACCTGTATGTTCTACACCATCTGCATGATTAAGTACCAAGGGGAACCGAGGATCCCAGACCTGAAGCCAAACAAGAAATGACAAAAATTGCAGTTCCACCCTCATCCCCTAGGGGCTGGCAGCAGGAAGGAGCAAATTTTCATTGACTCCCATGTTAAAAGTGTACATTTCACAGCTGAAATAAACATGTTTACAGCCTGGTTCAAGAAACCATTCTAGGTTTAATAGGTCTAGTTTACAGTCATGACAACTCTGAGGGAGGAGTTTTGTTGTAACTCTTCTATTTAGGTGTAATTAAATGCTTGAAATTATGAATAGTTAGATTTGATTGACAGGGAGCATGAGCATCAGAGCTAGCGTAAGCAGCTAGCTCCGGGGAAGGCCTCAGCCTCAGACTCTCGTTAATAGATATTTGGCCATTTCGACTCTGAACTTTAGTTGTGTCCTCTGTGTGGTCGTGTTTGGATGTTAATCATGGAATTATTGGATAAATCGGACAAGCTGTGGTGTTGATTGCACTATCAGACAATCCAAAAAATCTCTGTTTCATTTTATAAGTAAGTAAAATGATATTTTTGTACTTTATTTTGTTGGTTGAATGGGAGAAAATGCTGTGCATTTAGAATAACGCTGTTAGGTCAAAATAGGCTGAAATATGATGTGTTGGTAGGGCTGGGTACAAAGACTCAGTACCGTCTGCCTGGGTGGTGGAGCCACTGCTGTGACAGCGGTGGGCTCGCGGATCTCTACGACCGCTGTGGAGGAGCCACCCAGGCAGACCAAGGCAAGGCAAGGCAGCTTTATTTGTATAGCACATTTCATACATGGAGGCAATTCAATGTGCTTTACAGAGCAGGAGCAACAAAAGCATTAATCAAAATACACAAAGAAATAATTCAGACAATTAGATAAAAGGCATAGTCAAAAAAGTTTAGCAGTAAACAGTGCAGAAGGAGCAGCATAAGAAACATTCAATCATAGGCTAATGAATACATGAAGGCTTTTAATTTTAATTTAAAAGTTACTAGAGTTGGGGCCTGTTTGAGGTCATAAGGAAGCTGATTCCATCTATGAGCAGCATAGTGACTAAAAGCAGCTTCTCCCTGTCTGGTTCTGACCCGAGGTTCTACCAGCTGACTGCTGTCTAGGGATCTGAGAGCCCTGCTAGGTGTATATACAGGAAGGAGATCCAACATGTACTTAGGCCCCATACCATTGAGTGATTTATAGACTAGTAGAAGCACTTTAAAATCGATTCTGTAGTTTACTGGCAACCAGTGCAGAGTTTTTAGAACAGGGGTGATGTGCTCAGTTCTCTTAGTTCTCGTTAGGACCCTAGCAGCAGCATTCTGAATAAGCTGCAGTTGTTTTACGGCTGTTTTGGGAAGAGCAGTCAGGAGACCATTGCAATAATCTAGTCTGCTGGAGATGAACGCATGAATGAGTTTCTCTAGGTCTTGTTTCGACATGAGACCTCTGAGTCTTGCTAATTGATGGAGATGATAAAACGCTGATCTGGTTATAGCCTTANCTATCAGACAATCCAAAAAATCTCTGTTTCATTTTATAAGTAAGTAAAATGATATTTTTGTACTTTATTTTGTTGGTTGAATGGGAGAAAATGCTGTGCATTTAGAATAACGCTGTTAGGTCAAAATAGGCTGAAATATGATGTGTTGGTAGGGCTGGGTACAAAGACTCAGTACCGTCTCTCTGGCTAAAAGCGCCCGCAAACCTCCGTTAGCTTAGGTTAGCTTGTAGCTGGGAACAATGATGGAGTCAGATACTCATAGTTCTGCTCTCGTGGGAACCGCCCAGCTCGGTGACATCACAGAGAGTTTGTCCATCTTTTTCTACAGTCATTGTTAATTACTCAAAACCCAGAATCTTGTTTCTTCCAGACAGGATCAGGCAATCGGAAGCATCAAGTTAATTGATGCAGAGGATGTTCTGGTGTATTCTGATGGGCTGTTGCAAAGGTCAGTGGAAGACTGGAGAGCTAGACCAGAGAGAGCTGAATTAGCTTCATTCAGGTGTCCAAGGCTTGGATCATCAGTTACAAGGAAACCTCAAGAGTTCGCTGCTGCGGTGGTGCATTAGCCATCAGCTCCTGTGCCGCCCAGGCAGACAAATATGTGTGCTCTCTAAGAGCTCATTCCCGGCTTGTAACCAATGCCTCACAGATAAGGACCCTCCAGGCATCTGGGAGGAGAAGGGCAGGTGTTTAAGCATCCTCCATCTCCCCTCCACCCCACCCCGGCACATGTCTGTGGCTTAGACTTTGGGCCAATGTGGCCAGTTCTAGTTGTCATGGAGACCCTGCTGCTACATCCCACCCAGGACCTCCATATGCTGCCACCCTGGGTATGAAGGTTTTCAGCATGCTCAGAACTATCCTGGATCAGAGTCCATCCTGATATTGTTTAGGTCTTAGAGTGGTCATCCTCTCCATCACTGATGCATCCTCATCCACACCTGCCTGGCTCAATTTCTAAAGGTTCTCCAGGTGTTTTACAGCTTTTCCAGGTAAGGATACAGAATGTGTTACTAGATGTTCTCCACACTAATCAGCAGCACAAAAGTTATGCATTTATTCACCAACCCAGTCATGGCCCTGCTATTCTCATGTTCACAGAGCAGATCTCCATCTGTGAGATCTTCAGCTTTGTGCAACCACCTCCTCACACAGCTATCGTGGTCACACGCGGATGGCAAACACCAGAAGTGTGGGTGGAGGTGANNNNGAATGAGTCTTTAAAAATGGCAGCTACACCACCACCTCTCTTATCAGGTCGAACCACATTTAGAGATTTGAAGTTTGGGGGTGTTGCTTCTATGAGAACAGGCGCACAGCTACTATCATTTAACCAGATTTCAGATAAAAGCATACAGTCAAGAAGATGAGCAGAGATAAGATCATTTACTAAAAATGACTTGTTGTTGAGAGATCTGACATTTAGTAAAGCCACCTTTAAGGAAATGGTGGGAGGACACTGCGCTGAATGGGACTGATAAGGAACCGCTATAACATTCCTTGGTCTGTATGAATGAACAGACATATTTTGCCTTGTAGAAATTATAACAGGAATAGGGAAAACTAACATTTCATAAGGTCCACATTTGTCCTGGAAACATTGATAAGGAACATCTTCCCTCAAATCTGGACCAGGTTCATATCAAACAGAGGATACTGAGAGCTGTGAGTGTGACAGGGAGATACTGTGTTGGCGGGCGGGGCAGGGGGTGAATTGCACAGGGTAGAGGGGTGGGTATCGGCGAGATGGATCAGGTGGGTCAATGAAGCTTGATGTGAGTTGGGGCGGGGGGAGGGATTCCTTCGGTCTGTCAGTTTTGTGGTGATGTAGCTCTTCCAAGTGTTCAGAGGAGAGCTGAGTTACGCTATCTTGTTGTTTTGGAACATCCTGCGTGTTGACCTTGGCATGGTGAGCAAGGAGTACTCCTTTGTGATAGCTGACCTGCTGTGTTATGATATCCTGTTCTCCTTGGTGGGGGGTGGGGGCACGCTGGAAGTGAATGAGATTTGAGATGAAAAGTCGTAATCCATGTTTGTTCAGACGAATTCCGTCAGGTAAGAAGAGGTGTCTACGATCCCAAAAGAAGTTAAAGTTGTCGATAAAAAAGATTCCCTTGGTGTGACATGCCTTTATCAGCCAAGAGTTGATGGAAAAGATCCTGCTGAATCGCTCAGCTCCTCTCATGACCGGTGGAAGTGGTCCGCTGATAAACGTGTTTAGAATGTGTTACTAGATGTTCTCCACACTAATCAGCAGCACAAAAGTTATGCATTTATTCACCAACCCAGTCATGGCCCTGCTATTCTCATGTTCACAGAGCAGATCTCCATCTGTGAGATCTTCAGCTTTGTGCAACCACCTCCTCACACAGCTATCGTGGTCACACGCGGATGGCAAACACCAGAAGTGTGGGTGGAGGTGAGAAGTACTTCATTGTGGTCTGATTTTCCAATCAGAGAAGGGCAGACAAGCTGTTTCTCTAGATACAAATTAGCATCCAAGTTTGCATTTTGAAAAGTTTCAAGGATAACAGAGAGAGAAGATCCTAATTCAGAAGGATCGCTGGGAGAGAACAAAGCAGAAAGCGTTTCAGATGGAAACATCAAAGAGATGAAACAGAACCGCTCCAGTAGGAAGGCCTGATTAACAGATACCAGAACCCAGAGAGCTTCACCCAAATCTAACAGGAAACCTTTGATTGCTTTTTCCTAAATGTTATGGTCTGGTTTGGGTAAATCTGTTTTACTTTTCTGCTTTTATGGCTTCACCCAAAATTCATGATTTTATACAGAAGTAATTAAAACTGAAGGGTTTTGTACCTGCTCAGGTAATGAGGACCATTACTGGGGGGGGGGCTGCTACAAAAACAAAATAAAAATAAACATTTCCTGTTATTTGTGTTTCGAGTGTCTGGTAGAATATTAGGCACAATTATTCATTGTTGAAAAAGCAGCAGATATATAACAATATAACAATAATATAAATAGTATTTTTTAATAGAACTAACCTGGTGAATTGTTTATTCATTTGTATTTTCAGTGGTGTGGTCTTGCAACCTTATCACAATAAAAGCAGTATTTGCCAGGTTATGACCCACAGGGGTGAACTACAAATAAGTTTTAGGATTAAAAACACATTTATTTAGCAACATGTTAGAGTTCAGACATGTTCAGACAAGCTGATTTCATCAGGAACCAGAGCTGAACTCAAGAAACCAATGAAAATCTCTCTTGCTTTCTGTCATCAGTCAGAACCCTGCACAGAGCTGCCTTAAACTGAACTCATAAACAGCTTGAACCATAGTTTATAAATGCCATTGGCTCTTCTAACAGCACTGTTTGGTGTTTATGGATCCAGATAATGTGTTACTCCATTCTCTGTGGTGTTTCACAAACACTGATCATAGATCAACAAAGAGCGTTCACAAGCAAAGACTGTTGTTTAAAACAGAGTTTATAAAACTAGCATGCTAGCAGATGAACCATGTGACCTGTGTGGACAAAATATCTCCCTACACTGTTGATTTTAACAACTTTAATGGACTTCTGGTCTGTCTGTCAGCCTGTACTGTGAAAACTAATAATAACATTAATGATGCAAGTTAAAGTTGAAACATTTTAAGTTATTCATATTTATTCTGAAAAAAAGCAACAATATTCTTAATGCAAGAAAAGCCAAATTGATCTAAGTAAGAAAAATCAACATTTCTGCTCTCTACATATGGATTTACTAAAAGATTAAGTTGTCAGAAAACAAAAAAGAAACAAGTAGGACAATATTATAAAATTAATATCCCTGTTTCACAGGCACTGCAGTCCTGATTTATTCTACAGATATTCCACAGCAGTTGTCCGTGAGAGCAACCCTCAGCGTTTGGTTGCGGTCTCCTGCAGGGATTTCCCACCAAGCCTCCAAGAAAAGTGTTCAGGAATATCAGCAAGTGAGACAAATGTGCAAATTTAGCACAAAATAATCTGGAGGGTTCTTATCTTGCTTCATACTCTGAAAAATTCAGATGCATGGATGTCCTCTGAAAAAGGGACGTGTCCTGCCTCCTGGGCGCTGCAGACAGCCACCTCCTCCTTCATGACTCCAGCTGTGAGAGCTCATCCCCAGCAGAAAATCTTTAACAGGCTTGTGTCAACAGCAGCTGGTGGGGGTGGGGGTTTGGAAACCTCCAAAAACTCCAACACAAACTGTTGGCTCCTTTCCCCAGTGCAGAAACAGCTAACGTGACCATAAAAAGGTGCTTTCTTCCCACACTCAAAGGATATTTCAGCCAAAGCACAACAAAGGAACCATTTCAAAGCATTTCCGTCTTAACAGCTATTCTTCAGTCACATAACTGTTAAAAGACCTGAACTGGATGCTGAGAATTAACCCAACAACAACAAGTGCAGTGTGAGATCGTTTTATAGAGCATTTTTTGCCATATTGCTTGAACTGCAGTTCACATACTGATAGTAACCAATTAAATAAACTTTAAGTCCTAAAAGGAATAATTGTAATCATCTAAATCGTACAATCATGGAAAAACCTCATCCAATCATTGTGAACGTCCCATCCTTAATTAATCCATAATTAATACATCAAACTGCTCCTCTGAATGTCTCCCCCCCTCTGCGCACATCCCTCCTCCAGCCTGTATCACAGGATTTCGGCTTGGAGCAGCCGAACAGAAAGCAAAGCCAGAGCCGGGCTGCCTCGTGTGACGGACTGAATTATCCGTTCTATCTGAAAGTCTCCTTTGAGGAGTTGTTTTATATGTTTCTGTTTAGAGTCTGGTTCTGTTCTTGTCGGGAAACGTTTAGGTGAAGAACCTGTTGTCTGTAAACGCAGCCTGTCCTCTGTTGGCTGGCAGAGCAGTGTGTGTGTGTGTGTGTGTGTGTGTGTGTTTGTGGTGGACCTCTGGATTGTGTTTATTCATATCTGCTCCAACAGCTTTTTCAGGAACTCCTGTCCTACCTTTAAGGTTAGCGTGAATTCTGGTGGAAAAGCTGCATCTAACAGGTGCAGAAGCACATCAACACTTCTGAGATAAGGTATCAGAGTAATGGGTATATTTAAATGTAGCCTCTATCTTTCTGGGACGGAGAGGAGAGATGAAACCGAAGTAAAGCTCTGGAGGGCATCAGATGGATAACAGGCTACAGAAAATCTAAAGATAAACAGAGTGGAGCCTCATTTGTGTTGTGAGGTGGTGAGTATATACGAGGAATAATGAAATATAAAAATTAGTAGGTAGTGCTTGTCCATTCTCTTGAAAGAGCAGAGGTGGAGGCGAAAATAAATAAACATATGAATGTTTATTTATACATATATAAATAAGTATATATAAGTATATACAAAAGTATATGCACACTAAGACACACAAACACACACACACACACACCCACGTGTGTGTGTGTGTGTGTGTGTTTGTGTACACACAAGTGTTATAATCAATGTGTCACTTTAACTTTATAGTATTTGCCTACATGCAATGAATTACACATATTTCAACTAACTGACTCTCATAATGAATTTTCTTCGACAGACTCATGTCATTCCTCTTGGGGGGCGGGAGCACTCTTGGAAAAAGCACGCCTGAGGTGCCGCTAAACAGCCAATCATGTGCGGTTGCTAGGGAGAAAAAAACTAAATATTTGGCCAGTTTAATGTTTTTGGGGCACTGGGAATTTCGCCTCTGCTGTTGTGACAGAGATTAACTCATTCACTGCCAGCCGTTACCTGATCAGAAAGCCCCTGACTGCCAGTGTTTTTGAGCGTTTTTCCTGTTTTTTGAAGAGTCACAGAACATTGTGCTCTATGATCATGTAAACGCCAAAACTACCAAAAGAAAGAGTAGACTCACTTCTTACATCAGGAAGAATCGCTGTATTTCTAGCGTTATCCGTTCTTTCACAATCTGGTGCCCAAGCGCTGCTGCAGAAGCATTTCCGGTTCGGCGCATCATTTTTTTCACAGCAGCGTCCCAAAACAAACTCCTAATCCATTGATTTTCCGCTTCCTGATCACGTGATGTGTGACATACACGAATGAAGATCCACTTTAGATGTTTATTCTCACGGTGCGGGGGCTCGTTCCGACGCCCGCCCCGTAAAAAAATGCAAATGACGACTAAAGTCGTCAATGGCAGTGAATGAGTTAAAAGGCTAAAGAATGAAGCGCCCCCTACTGGTAGTTTGGTGCAGCGGCATGTAAGAAGTTTAGAAGCTTCTCTACATTTAACGTGGGTTTATAGTTGTGTTTATGTTGAGTTAACATATGTGAGGTCATATAAGGACAGAACCCAGTGAAACACCTAAAATCAGGTGAGACAAAACCCAGAACAGCTCCAGTTACAGGCCTACACTCTGATGGTGTTCCAACAAGCTGTGAGCACATTGAGTAAAAACTCTGTTTATGATTGCCATCTCATTAGAGTCAATAACACAACTCTCCCACAACAACATGCTGTTATTCCAGTGGTTTAGAAGATGTTGGGGGCTAATGGGAGCCAGTCACACCAGCTCTTCTCAGGCAGTAACCATCATTCTCTCAGCACAACGATGCATGAAGTTAAAACCAGATTTGTAATTATCTTGGCATGAAAATCAGATGAAATTGCCTTTTCCTTTCACTGTTGTTCTGTTATTCTACAGTTTGTGTTCATGAGGAGAGAACTAATACGACCACGCTCCTCTCCTCCAGAACTGTCTGACCTCATGAATGTTCCATCAGAGGGAGCAGGGACTCTACCCTCCTTCAGCTCTAGATCCTTATAGATCAGGACAGGACTCACATTAGACTCCAACAGGTCCACAGAGGAGGTCATAGAGGACTCACCCCTCCTTCACACTGGAGGCATCAGCAGTGCAAAACAGCAGCGGAACGGTTTACTGGTGTGCTTCGCTGTGCGCCAGTCCACACTGGGAGAGTCTCAGCCGTGGAGCAGCTTCTCCACTGTCCTTCCACTGGGATCGCAAGATCACAAAATCCCTCAAGACTTCAAAGGTCATGGTTTGTTTATGCCATCCACCATTAAACCAAAAAGAAGAAGAAGGAAACGTTTGACATCACTGTTTGATGTCATATATAATGTTGTTCCTCTCCACTGCCAGGGTTAAAGCCATGGAAAACACATTGCTGCACTTCTCGAACGATGCATCGATCACATGCATTGACGTATTCTACATAAGAAATCACATCACTGCAATAATCTTTTATTTTGAAAATTACTGGACATTTTACACTGAAACTGTGTGTGATTTCCTGTCTAGCCCTATGTTAACTGCAGAAATTGACGTGTCCCAGAAGCAGCTTGAAACAAAAATAGAACCCAATCCTGTCTTTAGCGGCGCGGCGAGCTGCTTCTGGGACCCGCCTGAAAATGTCCGTGCCGCGGCCTGTTTGGATCAACCCCACAGACAATAATGGATTCTGCCATTCCATGCCGCTGATGCCTCCAGTGTGACCTCAGCTTCAGACTGTAAAAAGCCCAAACCATCAGCACGTCACTTGTGAATTTGGAGATGACCTTTAACACTTCCCAGGTTGATGGGCAGCTACTGTTGCTTCTTTGTTAACACAC
>SSNS01000694.1:130273-146504 GCA_006937985.1 Aphyosemion australe | reverse complement strand
TGGAGATGTTAGGACTTAGCCCTGCTAAAGACAAAGTGTCCACTCAGAAAACAACATGAAGACACAGATCTATCATTTTATTAGAGGATTCTTAACCTCGGCGCCCTTAAAGGACAGACTGGAGAAGCTCAGAGGTTCCAAACAGGAAGGCTTTGGTCAGGTTCTCCAGGGTTGCTCATGACCAAACCACTGATCGTTTGGCTTTTCCTTCATTTTTAACGCTCTAGGCCACTTCCTGTCTGGTTTGGTGTGAAAAAGCCCTTTTGGTTTTCCTCCTTAGATGGTTTTGAATCAGGAAGCTAGTTCCTCCATCTGACAGCTTCTGGTTTGCCTCCATCTGTGCTCAGCTTTTATCTCCTTTCAGAGACTTCTCCAGGTAGAGACCACCTCTCCACAACTCCGGAGCTTTCAAAATGCCAACAAGCAGAAATCTGTGAAGGAGCAGATGTTCAGAACTCCAGAGCTGTCAGTCATTCCCAGGTACAGGCTCAGCAGGTGTGTTTAACAACGGCGTCTAATTAAATCTGACTCTTCAGCTCCCGAATGCCTCCAAACGCGGCGGACTCTGATTTCAGACTAAATGAGCTAAGAGGAAGGGAACCTTTCACATGTTTAGTCTAAACACACTCCAGCGTGGAGCACGTAGACAGAAATCCACCTCAATGCTTCGCCCACAGAATTTACAGGCTGATTATGAATGGGTGACAAACGAACACAGGAGCCATTTTAATGCTTTAGCTCCTAATTCAGAGCTGATTCCTCTCTGAGCTGGCCCGTGTCTCAGGAACTCCGAGCACGGATCGAACACACCCTGAGATCCCTGCCAGTCCCCCCACCACCCACCCAGGGCCGATGGAGGAGCTGCACCCGTAGAAGTCAACCGATCAGAAATGTCTACAGTTTAGACCCGAGTGTGTCAAATCTAATCTGCTTTCAAGACCTCAGCGTTCACGCCAACACGTCAAGATGAGCAGCAGAACGAGAGGAGAGGAGGAACGGAGCAGGAAAGAGACCGTTGCTAAACTTCCGTCTCCTCTTTAATGTTTAAACAAAGCTGCATCTGGGGGTTATTGTTTGTGTCCGCACCCCCTCTGGAAATGAGAAAATACTTTTAAAAATATTATTTAAAAAAATAAAACATATTCAGCTTTTATTAAACAAGAAAATACTAAATTAATTAATTTTGCTTAAATATGAGTTCAAAATTAACAATAAATGAAGCAAAACTAGAAACATTTTCTCTAATAAGATGATCACGAGAAACAGTTATAATTCAGCTGATTTTTCTTTTGGATTTTGATGCAGGTAAAAGAGAATGCTGCGTTATCTGATCAATAAAATAATATTGACTTCATCCATGTTTGAAAGGACATTTATGACAATTTCCATCATTCCAGCACACTGGGTCCCAGCAGGACTTCTCACCTGTCTGATCTGGTTATTAAACTCATCACAGCTCCCAAAGCTGATTATGAAATTAATCCTGGGTTTACAAATAATAATAATAATAATAATAATAATAATAATAATAATAATAATAATAATAATAATAATAATAATAAAACTCACCGTTGAAGTTCCAGAGAGGCTGAAAGCCTCCAACTTCACTGCTCTCATTACTCATGTTTTCATGGCAAAACGCGTCAAAACCGAGAAGTTTCTCCACCGACTGATCCGGTTCCGCTCCGGTTCGGTTCGGTCCTCCACTGTCTAAATCTTCTACATAGAGTTAGTTTGCCTCTCGGTGACTGTGCGCTGAGCCCGTGTTCGTGTGCTTCACAGGTCTAGTGTTTTCTCCTGATCAGAGCCGGTACCGGTGCGGAGCGCGTTTGGACCGAACCGGAGATGAGCGCTCGTGGAGCCGCTCCATACCGAACAGGCGCTCCGGAGGCTCGGCGCTCCGCTCCTCTGAAGGAGCAGAGAGAGACTCATGATGTCATTTTTGTTCAGCCAATCCTCCATGAGTCACTCCTCAGGTTGTAATTACCAGCAGCCAGCCTCACCTGGTTCTGATCCACCATGGTCACTAACACCTGGAGCCACCTCCCTCTGGGCTCCAGACAACACAGAGGTCCTCCTGAAACACCTGAGGTCAACCTTCTGCTGTTAGAGACATCAGCAGAAGAAAAGTCTCACTTTTAAAGTCCTAAACTCAGTGGGAACATGTCTGTTTGGTGGATTTATTTATTTGTTTGTTTGTTTGTCTTTGAAATAAATCTCATATCAGTCACCTGTTGTACAAGACAGGGCACTTCCACAATCACCTGATATACAATATAATATAATATAATATAATATAATATAATATAATATAATATAATACAATATAATATAATATAATATAATATAATATAATACAATACAATACAATACAATATAATATAATATAATATAATACAATACAGTACAATATAATATAATATAATATAATATAATATAATATAATATAATATAATATAATATAATATAATATAATACAATACAGTACAATATAATATAATATAAAATAATTATAAATAAAATAACACAATAAAAATGATGTGTGGAGAATAAACTCAAAATGTTGGAAAAGACTTTCAATTACAATTTCATAAAATAAATTTTAAATGTCAAAACAGGTCTAAATCTCACAAAAAAGTTAAAACAATGAAAAAAAGTCAAAATATTTGAGGACAAAATCTATTATTTCCAAATTAAGCCTAAAGTATGTCAGGTTCAGGATTATTTATTTATAAAGTACGGAAGCAAATGTGTAACATAATCCAAATTATTAACCATAGCAATGAAATTTTAAATGTCTTTATCCTTTTCATTAAGTCACAGAATGGGCAGTGATGAAGAAGAAAATGAAAAAGTTGTTTGGAGAATTGCTTATTCATTTTATTTGTGAGTCACATTTAGCAGTTGTATAGTGAAAATGTAAATGCATTTCTGCTATTATTATGCTAATAATCTGGATGATGTTACACATTTGCTTCCATAAAAAGCACCTTCACATGGCCTGAGGGACAAAGCGCTGAACACAACAAATTACCACAGTTTGACATAAAAAAAACAACAACGAAATATTTAAATAAAAACATATAAACATTTAAGACATTAAACAAAACCTAAAGTTAAAATTTAGGTGGGACCAGCAGACAAGCAGCAACAAAAATATCTCAATATCCAGATGATCATTGTTAATAGACCAATGTAGGAATGAATACAGGCCCACATGGTTCTTTGATCAGATGATTTTATAGATAAGTCTGACACGATTCAGTGATATTGATGTAGTCACAATTCTAATGTTTATTTTACATTATTGTACTTTATCACGTGTTATTTATTCATAATTATACAGGGATTCACAAGCTAGATACTGCAATATTCTGTTGGTATTCACTCTTGTGAGATTCAAGTGAGACAAGGTATGTTTCAGTGACACACCTGGGGCTGCTATTTGTGACTGTCACACTCCTTTAATTAATACACACCTGACTGATATAAACCTGTGACTGACACACCTGACTAACACACCTGTTACTGACACACCTGTGACTTACACACACTTGTGACTTACACACACCTGTGACTTACACACATCTGTGACTTACACACACCTGTGACAGACAAACCTGTGATTAAACGCACCTGACTAACACATGTTACTGGCACACCTGTGACTTACACACACCTGACCTGTGACTTACACCTGTGACTAACACACTTGTGACTTACACCTGTGACTTACACACACCTGTGACTGATTCAAACCTATGACTGGTTCACACTTGTGACTAACACATCTGACTAACACACCTGTTACTGACACACCTGTGACTAACACACCTACTTACACACACCTATGACTGACAAACATGTGACTTACACACACCTGTGACTTACACACACCTATGACTGACAAACTTGTGTCTGACACACACCTATGACTGACAAACTTGTGACTTACACACACCTGTGACTTACACACACCTATGACTGACAAACCTGTGACTTACACACACCTGTGACTTACACACACCTGTGACTTACACACACCTGTGACTGACAAACCTGTGACTTACACACACCTGTGACTTACACACACCTGTGACTTACACACACCTGTGACTGACAAACCTGTGACTTACACACACCTGTGACTTACACACACCTGTGACTTACACACACCTGTGACTGACAAACCTGTGACTTACACACACCTATGACTGACAAACCTGTGACTTACACACACCTGTGACTTACACACACCTGTGACTGACAAACCTGTGACTTACACACACCTGTGACTTACACACACCTATGACTGACAAACATGTGACTTACACACACTTGAAATAATTTTTAGTAGTTGAATCAAGTCAAACAGTCTGAGTTGACGAAAACTGATCTGGGATACCTTTGGATTAAAGAATAAACTGCAAATTTACATTTTTCACATCCAGGACTGTCAGTGGTTTCAGAGTTATTTATTAATGACTGCTGTAATGCTCTTTGTCATTTGTTTGGAAAAAAAATCTAAGGACCCCCATCCAGCTGTTGTAAAATAGAAAATATACCCTTTTATCATGACTATCATTAAATCCTCACCTTAATCTTAAAATGAGATAAACACAAGATTAGATGCAGCAGGTAAACCCACCTCCTTGGCCAGCTTGTAGAGCAGGTGAGCAGCAATCATCCCTACATGAGCAGATCAGCCTCTCATGGCAGCAAAAAGAGCTTCTGTCCCATTCTACTCTAAAACAATCTGACCAACAAGGCCTCAGCAGGGGTAAACTTCAAAAATCACTTTAATTGTTGCATCAAATTGTCTAACTGCGCACGCACAATTGACATAATTAATTCAAAAATAGGACTTACCTGATGTTGGGGGTGAGTTAAAAAAAGGCTTTTGATTACATTATTCACAGGTAAGATGCAGCCAATCACCTGATTAATCTCCTGCAGGGTGAAACGGGCTGAGCAGAGCACTGATTAGAATAACAACTCTCTACATCACTTCTGTTTTGAGTAAACAGAACAAAGAGTTTTAAAAGGCACTCAATATGTATTTAGGTTATTAGACTCAATACTGTGACCAGCACTGTTTCCTGAAGAGCAGGTCGGTGGCTCAGGGGCATTGGTAGACTGGACTAGGATCTGTACAGCACCATGGACAGGTCTCTAGTCCGTGACAGGGACAAACCACCAGTCACTCACTCACTGACAACCTAGAGACAATTTACAGTCTACAATAAATCTAACATGCATGTTTTTGGTCTGTGGGAGGAAGCCAGAGAGAAAACCCACGCATGCATGGAGAGAACATGCTAACTCCACACAGAAAGGTTGCTGCTGGGATTTTAACCTGTGATCTTCTCTCTGTGAGGCAACAGCGCTACTAACTGCCCACCATGCTGCCCTAGAAGAAAATCAAGATAAGTAAAAGAAATGTTAAAGCTGATGCCAGTGGTTCATTGAGGTCACCATGGTAACAGCACACCATGTCACACCACCTCTAAAATTTGTGATCATGTAGAAAGTAACTTCCTGTGACTCGTTTAAACTCTGATTGATGTTTCTACAGAGAAGTCTAACTGAGCAATAGAGCTAAAAAAAGGGGGTGGAGCTACATCACCCGTTTTACCAAAATTCTACCGCTGTGGACAGTGGCTGCTCGTCCATAGGGGGCGCTAGGGCACCGCCCCACCAGTCTCACAGGAAAAGGAAGAAGAAGATAGGAATACCAAAATATATTTAAAAAAACATAAAATTTAAAATAAACGATCTATACACCATATGGACTGTAAGTGCTGTGTGTAATCTGCATTTAATTGTAGTTTAATAATGTTCATACTTTTAACACGGCCGAATCGTTGACATACTTCCTGTTACGTGTCCACAGCGGCAGAGGGAGGCAAGGCGACAGAATGATCGCCCAAGCCTGAGTGCAGCAACCAGCCAATTACTGACAAGAAATTCAAACGTATAGCAACGGGAATTCATCGTCATCGAAGGGCGATAGAGCTACTGCCCAAGGCTGGTGTTGTGTGTGGCGAGATCAGCGCCTTTCAGATACAGAGTTCGGACACTCCAATAGGCTTCAAGTAACGTCGGCCATGGAGCTCCCAATAGTTGATTCTCTGCATTTTGGAGTGTTTTTCCTCTGGTAAGTTAATGAAATTACAACATGTTGGCATTGTGAAGCATTAGCTGACTGCCTCGAACCAAAATAAGTCAATTATGATTTTTAACGTAGTCAGTTTTAGTTAATTAATTGTGTTAACCGGCTAACTGCAGCTAAATATCTGTTTAGAGTTTTGTAAATTATTTGGAGATTTCTGAGTTTAAAATGAGACACAATAATGTTCGTGTGTAAAGAGGAGTTACTAAACTCTCAATTAGAGAGAAGCTGTTTTTATTCTGAGACTGCCATGTGAGTTATATATCAGACAGCAGCATCGTTTGGGATATCATCAGTAGCTGTAGAACAGTAACTAAACAGTTCCAGGTCACACTGCTGCCATATTGCATTTATGTCCATCATCTTAATGTTTTCAGAGGGACTGATCATGAGTGGTGAGCTGAGCCATGAGCAGGTTGGTGGAACCCGCCGGTCCAGTCAGTGATGGAGTTAAAGCTGGTAAGTGGACTGGTGGAGTGCTGCAGCTGGCTGGGTGATGGGGAGGCCATCAAAATAAATTTCATATTAAAGTGATTTATTAGTGATACATTTATTTATCACCTACCAACACTAATGCAAACATTAACTTTTTCTGAGGTTTCCTGCATGTAATTCTTGATCTCAGCCTGATGAATCTGCAGCTTATTTTACGTTACACATCATGACATGAAGACTGCAGCTTTCTAAAAGACTTGTTTCTCTCTCTAGAACATCCACCACATCTGGGAGCTCCATGAAAGCAGCAGCAGACACCTGGTTCCAGCTGAAAGTGTTGACGTCTTCTTTGGTGGTTCTGATGTCAGAGAGAGGGATCCTCATGTCCTGAAGAAGTCTGGAGCCTGTGGAGCTCACTGAAGCAGACGTTCTTCTTTGGGGTCTCGTGCATTTGAGAGTAAAACGTATCGATCCCTGACTGAAAATGTATATGCAGATTAAACCTATTGCACACAGTTTTCTGTTATTGTGACCAATGGCTTTTAATAAATAAATGTATGACAACTGGCAAACCTAAGAAGCCCAGTTGCCTTCATTCAAACCCAATTTGGGTTAAAAAAAAGATTAAAAAAATTTGCCCAACCAAAAAAAAAAAAAAATCACCAGCCGCCACTGGCTGTGGAGATTTCTCATGGTTTGTTGGTGAATCATGTCTACATTGAACAATGTACCGCTAAACAAAATTCATAGCACATTATTCGTTATTGAAGTGGAAGTTTAATCGTGTGTTTCACATGATTCTGTTTATTTTGTCTTTTAACGCTACTTTGAGTGAAAATAAACAAAAATGCGACAAAAATCCCAGAATTCTGACATTCTGCATTCTAAGAACCAGTTTTTGATTCACCTGACTAAAACCATGAGTGTGAGGTTGTGCGGCAGACAGGTTTACAGATACTTTAATATATTTTTTTAAGGTTATGAAGCCACAAATTTCACATTCATTCTGTGCAGACAATACAATTCCAGGGTTAGTGACAGAGTAGGGCAGATGACTTCATCATCTGATGGTGAAGCCTGCAATTGTAAAAACGACTACAATGCCACATGAGCACATGAGTAATGAGTGCATAAAACACCCAGCAACCATGCACACACACACACACACACACACACACACACACACACACACACACACACACACACACACACACACACACACACACACACACACACACACACAACAAGACTCTCTACATTGCAGTGGGTTGTGTAAGAGCATAATGGCTGAGCCAGAATCAGTCCACTTCAACCCATAATGGCCCCAGTAGAATCTTATATAAGCTCATCGGAACTAAAACACACACAGATCGGATCTCCCTCCCACTATTAACATCCATATGATGGATCCATAAAGGACCAACATGCCTTCAGACTCTTCATCAGTCATGGTCTGTTTTTAGACTCTTCTTGTTGATGTAATGTAGAAAACACATTTGAGTAAAATGAAACTTTTACCATTGTTAGAGGCAGCTTGTGTGCCCTTTGCTGACAGGGTTTTAACAGGAACAGTTGTTTGTAGTTAGTGTTCTGCTTGACCCTGTTGAGTTGGTGTCCATCTCAAGCAGTCATTGGTTGGGAGGTGGAATACACACTGGAAAGGTCCCCCGTCCATCACAGGAGGACAAGGAGACCAACGAGATAGACGACAATTAATGAAGGGACCGGTGGCGCCAATGCTCGGCAGCCTCGCCAGTTCGCCTATAGGGCAGCTGTGGCTACAATATAGCTCATCTCCACCAGTGTGTGAATGTGTGTGTGAAGGGGTGAATGACTGTTTGGGTTGTAAAGCACCTTGGGGGGTTCTAGGACTCTAAGGCACTTTATCAAATACAGGCCATTTACCATTTACCAAGTTCACTCAATAAAATGGCAGTGGTCTCTAGTAAAAAATAAATGCCTTGTGAAATGATCTTCATGGGAAAAAAGCTCTCGTGCTCCTGCTTCAGGAAGTAGAAGTCAGTCATAGGAGAGGAGAGCAGAAAACGGCAGGAGTTTTTGTGTCTTACTCATTATTATTTCCTGACATTAGGACACCTCACCTCTGACTGGATAACAGCAACACGATTCTACTACCGACTCAGTTTGCTCTGCAACTTTAATGTTTTATCTCCATAAATAACACAAGTCTGAAGGAGTGCAGCTATGTGGAGTTGCTAATGCTAACGCGGTTAGCTTTTACTAGCTGAGATGTTCTCTGTTGTCTCCTGGACGCTAAACCAACAACAGCCTTCCCCGTCGTGAGTCAAGATGGGTGAGTCCATGAATGTTCATTTTCAGTGTGACATAGATGTGTGGCTTTTTCAGACCCAAGTGTTTCCTTATTTTCTATTGGCAGCTAATATAGGAAATAGGGGTAAAAGACCATTTTCTTGTTCAGCCTGCATGTGAAAAAACGGTTGCTCAGTGAATTTGCTCTTTAAAGCAGCATTCCGCAACTTTACAGTTATATGATCTCTGTCACCCTCTAGAGGCTTGCTGGGTAACGTCACTGTCGTAACATTAAATCTCTCTCTCTGGCATAAGAGGCATGTTTACATTCCTAATGTCAGGCAAAACAACGAAAACAAACTTTTCCACCTCCACACATTGAATAAATAGTTTTATCAGGACTGTATAATAACTTTATGCCTGACCAAACACAATAACCCTGGTGAAATAATTTATTACTTACCTAGCCATTAGCAGCACGGCTAGGTTAGAGTCCGTAGTTCATGCCGTTCTTTCTTAAAGAGCTCTCCAGTGAGGAAAAGACGGCCCAATAATAACTCTGGTCTTTGCTCTTGCTCTATCACGTTCTTCTTTTCTTTTCCTATATTCCTCTGATAAGGGATTTCTAGCTTTCGTTGGTGAATCTGCCACTGCTACAGCGAGTCTACGTTATACAATTATGGCAAGCCAAAGGGATAAATAAAATGCGGGCCCTAAACTTGCATTATGTCCGCCAAAACGCTCGTTCAAGACGCGCGTTTTGGCGGACATAATGCTCGCTTTTAGAACACGCAAGTTTTTGCCTCCTTTGGCGTCAAAACGCGCGTTCAAGACGCACATTTTGGCGGACATAATGCGCTTTTAGAACGTGCGCGTTTTTATCCCTTTGGCTTGCCATATTCTGCCGTAAAACGACACCCAGTCAGTACTTCCTGCGCTACCCGAAGCACAAAATCTGTATAGCGCAGTAAACAGACGTGGGACCCCCCAACACTATCACAAGTATGAAAATGAACATAATAGATAACAGTATGATGCAAATACTTTACAAAAAAGCATAATTTTAAGGTATAAAAGTTGCAGAATGTTGCTTTAACAGAAACACTCAACAACATAGTGGAGCCGAGGTAGCCATTTTGATTCAAACTTGAAAACAACATTCAGCCCAATTCATGCAGAAAGATGCCAATTTTTGACCCAATTCTCCTCTTCCAACAATCTTTAGACTCCCGATTACCATTATGGCTGTAAAATAATCTAATCAGATATTCTCGCCATGTGTGGTGTGTTACGAGCACTCTGTTGTGCTCAGAAGGAAGTTGGGACTGCTCCAATCACAAATCAAGGACATAAAAGTGTTGGATTGTTCTAGAACGATGTGGAGTGTGCCTCGAGGAAAAATGAGTGTGTCACCTGTTAAATATGGCAAGTAGCCAATCACAAAGCAAGCTGATGGAAGCATGGAGCATGTAGCGTGGAAAATCCAAATTCTCCTGACTGTCCGCCATGGTTATGATTTTTGTTTACTCCACCATGTTTGTTTACTCTGAAGTCAAATTTACTATCAAGAAGTTTTGCGACATTTTCTGTCCTGGGAATGTTTGTGTGTGGTGTGTTTTTGGTGCTTCACCAGACATCAGACACTGTAGGACCAAAATCTCCAGGATTTTTTTTATCCACAACTTGTGGTTTCTAATGTTTTGAAAATCTTTCCACAATTTTAAAAGCTTGTGAATGGGGCCTTGAATGTGATCTCAGCATATTGCAAACACTCACACCTGGAATCTCAGCTCAACTGACTGATTTCATTTTAAGTTTTGTTTTAGACGTTTGTCCAATGCAGACTTTATGAGAGTTTTATTACAATCTGTGCAGTGGTTCTAGCTAACTAAAACAGTGTCATATAACAGAAAAAATATTAAAACTTCACTTTTATGTTTCAGCAGCAGACAATGACCAATCAGACTGAATTATTCATGTGATCTCTGTTATAGTCTCTGATAAGTGGACTCAAAAATGGTGTAAAAAGCACTTTCACAGATTTACAGGTTAGTGTTGGTGTCTGAGAATGGGTGTGATACGCTCACTCAGTCAAAGTGTAGAGGTGACTTAGATCTCCACAGGAACATTTGTAGGATCCTAAATCTAAAAGACAAAATCGTTGAGGTTTTTCTTTTGCAGAGTCGCGGTAGCAGCTACCCATCAGGACAGAGCAGGAGAACAAAGTTGGTGGAGCGGGCAGGCAGGTCAGATCTAATCCACTAGGATGGGAGGTGAGGGATTCATCATCCATCCAACAACAACAAGGACTCTCTATGAGGAGGAACCTGAGAGAAAGGTGTAGCTAAAGTTCACCATGGGGTGAACAGGACCAGGCTGGGTGTTGGGCCAGGTGAAGAAGGACAGGTGTGAGATCTGAATTCTTGGAGGTTTGGAGAAAGCTTTCCCAGCAAAGCCAGTCCCGACCTTATTGACCTTCCCACCAAATCATCATCATTCCCCTTGTTTTTACTTGGAGGTATTAACAAGTGTTTGTCATCGTTTTGTTTTCTAGTGTGGTGCTGATGGAAGCTTTTCTATCTGAATCCTGGAAATCCGTAGTTCCGGGTTTCCTTCACACGCTCCACTGAGTATGCTAATTAAATCCTGTCTTTTTTGCTCCACTGGTTCCTGGCATTTTTATTAAAGTGACAACTAAAAACAGCCCTGTTCCACTGAGCTGTAACTTTGAGGACCCCCCACCACCCTCGTCTATTACTGAATTAATCCAGTTTAAATAAAAACATCAGCTCTGTTTAATCTGATCCCATCTTAAATGCTGAAAAGCCTCAGACTTTAACAGAGTGACATCATTCTGAACATGAGCCTGATTGGTTGTGATGCCTGACCCCGGGTTAAATACGGACTTCATTTGAATTTCTGATTTGTTTTTCTGTCAGATGTTTTTCAGCCATTACAAATGACCATCTGTCAGTCACTGGGTCTGCTCAGAATGGTTCCTGCCATGCCTTAAAGGCACGTCATTCTCTTTTAATAAACTCATTTAGTTTTTATTTACATACTTCACTCACTTCTATAAAGTTTCCTTAATATTTAGTTCACAAATACAGAAAAAAACACACTGGTTAAAAATGGAGCAGGGAGATTTCCTTGGCAAGTTCTCTCTACCTTAGTGTTTTCTCTTTATAGATTTTGAAACTATTTAAACAATATTTTAAATAAATTCATACATCTGGATCATAGTGTGCTACAACACACAATGGTTTAAGAAGAATGAGTGTGAGTGTTATCTAGTTAACTGAAGAGGCATATAGGATGAAACAAGCTGCCAGAGCATCTGCCTGGGCAGGTATACCTTTAAAAATGTGGACAACCAGATGTTGATCTACTCTGTTAATCCTGTTCTCATCTGTGTTTATGTGTGGTGTGTAATTTAACCTTATGCTGCTAAATTAGTATTGTGCAATGGTGGGCAATATGATCTTAAGCTGCTATTATACCTCATGCTGCAATTTGTGAAACCATAACATTATATGTAATTTTCCTCTTTGCTGCTATTTTACATTTCTTATATACATATGCGTGTCTGGCATTCGTCTGCCAAGGGACTGAAGATAGAATTTAGCTCAGAATAAACACACACACACACACACACACACACACACACACAGTATATATATATATATATATATATATATATATATATATATATATATATATATATAATTTATTTATTGCCCTTTCACTTTATAGTTAAAAAAACAGAAAGCGAAAAGAGACTGAAGAAGCAAGAAATCAGGTCAAGCAGTGATGACACCTTCTAGATGGTTCCAGTATAAGTTCTAAGACTGCTCAGACTCTGGTTCTATAAAGTAAGGCTGCTGTACATAGGTGCCATCGGTCTCTCCAACCACCACCAGCAGGCAAAGCTGGTGAAATGTCTTGCCTAAAGACACAATAACTGCAACAAATGGGGCTTGAACCTGCAACCCTCCGGTTATAGTGTAGTATAGTGTCATAGTGGAGGGAATCATTTTACTGGCAAAGTGGTTTCTGGTCCCAGTTTGATCTGGTTTAAGTGCGTTAAAGAGGTCATTCACTCCTATTTGTATTACATCTGCAGTGGTCTCTTGTAGGAATGAATGTCTTGTAAGTTGTACTCCGGGGAAAAAAAGCTCTGGTGCACCTGTATCAGCATGAAGAATTCAGCCAGAGGAGGGAGTAGCTTCAGACGACAGGATTTGGAGTCTTATTTCCTGATATTTGGAGATCTCACCTCTGATTGGCTAACAGCAACATGACTCTACCACTGACTCTGTTTGCTCTGCAACGTTGATGTTTTATCTCCACAAATAACTCAAGCCTGAAGGAGTTCTGCTGTGTGGTGGAGTTGCTAATGCTAACGGTTAGCTTCTACTAGCCAAAACGTTCTCTGCGGTTTCCTGGACGCTAAACCAACAACAGCCTTCCCTGTCGCAAGGCAAGATGGGTGAGTCATGAATGTTGAGTAACAGTGTGACATAGATCTGTCAGATTTTTCAATAATGCAGGAGATAGGTGTAGGACACAATTTTCACGTTCAGCCTGCATGTTAAACTCAGAGTGATCGATCACTTTTAAAAATAACAAGTAAAAATGGTTTCTCAGTGAAGTCTCAGCTGGTCACATAATGAGAGCACAGAGGAAACTGAGGCGTGTGTGTCCAGGGACAGGTGTTTACTGGAATGAGAGCCAGGGGAGCTGATGGGGGAAAACTGATACAGGATGTGAGAAAAACACCGAATGTCACTAAAAATAAAATACAACAAAGTTCAAGAAATTAAAGACAAAAAGATTTCTTTTTTTGGAACTGTATAAAGAGAGGGGTAGCGGTGGGGGTCTAACAATAATAATACATTTCCTCAGATCTGTTTGGTTTGCTTTGTTTGAAGTTAATGCCTAAGCTCCAGGCTCCCAGATCTTCCCAAAGCAAAACTCCAAGGATCTGGAGCTCATAGCTAACCATCCAACCAGTTTACCCAGTCCCTCCCTCCCAGTGTCTGAGCTGATTATAGTGAGCTCTGTTCAGTAATAATAGATGAATTCTCTTCTGCCATCAATTTTTCCAGTCTGCCAGATCAAAGATTCCCACTGTGAGCTTTCCAGGGATTAGGAGAGAGAATGCACCAGGCTTAGAAGAATACTCACCCATCTAGTCTTTATTCTCACACAGCCTCACCCATGTGCACGTCTCCCTATAGTCTCAGAGGCGTGTGGGTACATTTTCAACATGACATTCTCAACACAGATGGGATGGGAACCCGTTGTCACCTCCAAGGCAACGACTCCAGGATTAAGTCACTCCACAGACATATTGACTCAATACACCACAACAGCTTTTAGGTGGGAGGCAGAGAGTTAAACCAGAGGACCAGCATCATGGTCATTATTATCAGTTGTTGAGATATCTATCACCAGCTCACCAGGACATTAACACTGTTAGCTCTTCGAGTAAAAATAAACACACAAACTGAACAAGAACTGGAACAAAAAACAATGTTTTAAAAAACATACAAAAAACTGATTTAACTAGTTTTCACCTTTGAGATGTGATGAGAAANGACGCATTTCATCAAAGAGCCATGGTACTTATTCCTATACTTCCCTCATTAAATGTAATGTCTTCCATCAATACTACAGAAATACATAGATTACAACAGATTATAGATACAGCCCACCCATTTATGGGCCAGAGAAAGCAGACATATGTCTCAAATAAAGCATGCAACAAAAAACTACCACAATGCTCCATTTCCAACCATCACCACCAACATGACAAAAAGGGAAATATTACCACCACACCACAATTACAGCAGCTCTCTTCCTTTATCATTAAAGACAGAGACTACACAGAGATTTAACAATAAACATAATAAAAAATTCATCAGCTATCCTCTGGAAAATAGGCTGATAGAAAAGCAAATCAATACGCTGCCTAATTAAACTGATATTACTGAAATGAGAAACAGAAAAAAGAATGATTTCATAAGACAAGGAGAGATCATTTTTATGATGAAACTCAGTTTAATCTCGAGTTTGTTTAATGCTTTATAATCATTTAGAACTGATTGTTTTTCTCCTGGATCGACAGGTTTGTGGAGGAGGGAGTCTTAATAACCTTTAGTCAATGTATTTTTCTTTGGCTCCAAGAACAGAAATGAACACCAAGAAGTAGAAACCAAACAACAGAACACAGCTGAAATAAACCTTTAGGTGAAATTTTACCTTGTTATTAACGAACTACATAAAATACACTATTTTACATTTGAATGGCCTAAGGAGGCACTAAAATAATCATTATGATCTCTGACCCTTACAGTGTCCTCTGCACCTTGTTTTTAATAATACCTGATGTGTAGTTTTCATCGTTACACACATGAAACCACCCTCACAAACCCAGGATGACTGCTTGGTCACAAGAAAAAGACAAAATCCTGGGTTCCTCACATGGAAAAATCCCAGTGCTTTACCACTCCAGTGGCAGGCTACTGGGGTCCTGGGTGGTCTGTGCTCACAATGAGGGGCCTGCTCACACCTGTCTAGGCCACAACTCCATCATGTGGTAGAAATGTGCTAGTATGGCACGTAGCAGCGTCCTGAGATGCTTGTGCCTGAACGAGGCCGTAGGAATGTTGAGATTGTATGTGGAAAAGGGATGGGAAGGTTAACTGGTTCATAACCAATTTCAGAAACATAGTGATAATGCCAGTATGGCTGTCCTATACTGATGCTGCTTGGGATTAAAACCAGGTACATCAGCAATACACAACTCTTCCTTTTCTGCCATTCCTGCCTTTTAGATGGACTGTTCTTCTAAGTGATACCTGCTGTTTAATAAGTGAACTGTAGTAGACTTCATCAGAACGTGATCTTCAACTTTCGCTGGAGCAGTTCACAACTGAGTGTGAAGCAGCTGGGATGAGAATCAGCTCCTCTAAATCCGAGACCATGGTCAAGAATCGGAAAAAGGTAGAATGCCTTCTCCAGGTCAAGGACGAGGTCCTGCCCCAAGTGGAGGAGTTTAAAGGAAAAGTTCGCTTTTTTAGACATTAAGTTTTATGTCTTCCTTCACCCACCCAGTGCTCTGTAAACTTTGACCCATTTCACACACACACCCCTGCTCAGAGATTTTCAGGGGAGAAGTGATTCAGAAAGGTAGTTCTGTCTAGTTTCGGGGGCGCTTTATCTGCGCCGTTTAGCCTCACAAAAGGATTAGCCTCTGAAAGCATGGCTAATTTGCATCTCACAAACAAAGAGAAAAAATTTACAACGTCACATTACAACGGGACTACTTTTTGTCATTCGTATCCCTGC